>WOXC01004847.1:0-428346 GCA_011680675.1 Gymnobelideus leadbeateri | reverse complement strand
GAATTATTTTTCCCAATTATATGCACATAAATATGACAATCTTAGTGAAATGGATGAATATTTACAAAATCACAAATTGCCCAGATTAACTGAAGAGGAAGTGAATTACCTAAATAACCCCATCTCAGAAAAAGAAATCAAACAAGCCATCAATGAACTCCCTAGGAAAAAATCTCCAGGGCCAGATGGGTTCACTAGTGAATTCTATCAAACATTTTAGGAACAATTGATTCCAATACTCTACAAACTATTTGGGAAAATTAGTGAAGAAGGAGTCCTACCTAACTCTTTCTATGACACAAATATGGTACTGATTCCTAAATCAGGAAGAGATAAAACAGAGAAAGAAAATTATAGACCAATCTCCCTCATGAATTTAGACGCAAAAATTCTAAATAAAGTATTAGCCAAAAGACTCCAACAACTTATCACAAAAATAATACACCCTGATCAGGTAGGATTCATTCCAGGAATGCAAGGATGGTTTAATATTAGGAAAACCGTCAGTATAATTGAACATATCAACAATAAAACTAGCAAAAACCACATGATCATCTCAATAGATGCAGAAAAGGCTTTTGACAAAGTACAACATCCATTCCTATTAAAAACACTAGAAAGTATAGGAATAAATGGAGCCTTCCTTAAAATAGTTGCTAGCATCTATCTAAAACCATCAGCAAGTATTATATGCAATGGGGATAAGCTAGAAGCCTTTCCAATAAGATCAGGAGTGAAACAAGGGTGTCCACTATCACCCCTCTTATTCAATCTGGTACTAGAAACGTTAGCAGTAGCAATTAGAAAAGAAAAAGAAATCAAAGGAATCAAATTAGGCAAAGAAGTGACCAAGCTGTCACTCTTTGCAGATGATATGATGATATACCTAGAGAATCCTAGAGAATCAAGTAAAAAATTACTTGAGACAATAAATAAATTTGGCAAAGTTGCAGGATATAAAATAAACCCACATAAATCCTCAGCATTCCTGTACATCTCTAATAAAACTCAACAGCAAGAGATAGAAAGGGAAATTCCATTTAAAGTCACTGTAGACATTATAAAATATTTGGGAATCTACTTGCCAAAACAAACCCAGAATCTATATGATCACAACTACAAAACACTTCCTCACACAAATAAAAACAGATCTAAATAGTTGGAAAAATATCAATTGCTCGTGGCTGGGTCGAAGCTAATATAATAAAAATGACAATTTTACCCAAACTAAACTATATATTTAGTGCCATACCAATCAATTTACCAAAAAACTACTTTCTAGAGTTAGACAAAATAATAACAAAATTTATTTGGAAAAACAAATGGTCTAGAATATCAAGGGAATTAATGAAAAGAAATGCTAGGGAAGGTGGACTAGCTATGCCAGATCTTAATCTGTATTATACAGCAGCAGTCATCAAAACTGCTTGGTACTGGCAGAGGTGTAGAGTAGTGGATCAATGGAATAGATTAGGTGCAGGAAACCCAGCAGTTAATGAATATAGCAATCTATTGTTTGATAAACCCAAAGACCCCAGTTTTTGGGATAAGAATGCACTATTTGACAAAAACTGCTGGGAAAACTGGAATACAGTATGGCAGAAACTGGGCATAGATCACTATCTAACACCATATACCAAAATCAAGTCTAAATGGGTGCATGATCTAGGTGTAAAGGAGGATACTGTAAGCAATTTGGGAAAGCAAGGAATAGTTTACCTGACATATCTGTGGAGAGGGGAAGATTTTAGGACCAAACAAGAATTAGAGAGCATTATAAAATGCAAAATGGATAATTTTGATTACATTAAATTGAAAAGCTTCTGCACAAACAAAGCCAATGTAACCAAGATCAAGAGGGAGGTGGGAAATTGGGAAAGAATTTTTACAACTTGTGTCTCTGATAAAGGACTCATTTCTAAAATTTATAGAGAATTGAGCCAAATCTATATGAATACAAGTCATTCCCCAATTGAGAAATGGTCAAAGGATATGAATAGGAAGTTTTCAGAGAAAGAAATTAAAGATATCTATAAGAATATGAAGAAATGCTCTAAATCACTATTAATTAGAGAAATGCAAATCAAAACAACTCTGAGATACCACATCTCTCCAGTCAGATTGGCTAAGATGACAAAACAAGAAAGTGACAAATGCTGGAGAGGATGTGGGCAAATTGGAACGCTAATACATTGCTGGTGGAGTTGTGAACTTATCCAACCATTCTGGAGAGCAATCTGGAATTATGCCCAAAGGATTATAAATAATTTCATACCCTTTGACCCAGCCATACCACTTCTAGGGTTATATCCCAAAGAGATCATAGAAGTGGGAGGAAGACCCATATGTACAAAAATATTTTTAGCAGCCCTTTTTGTGGTTGCAAAGAATTGGAAACTAAAGGGGTGCCCATCAATTGGGGAATGGCTAAACAAGTTGTGGTATATTAATGTAATGGAATTTTATTGTGCTATAAGAAACGAGGAGGTGACGGATTTCATAATTACCTGGAGAGACTTATACAAACTGATGCTGAGCGAGAAGAGTAGAATCAGAAGAAATTTGTATACAATCACAGACATACCATATCTGTGACGACCAACTATGACAGACTGGACTCTTTTCAGCAATGCAGTGATATAAGTTAATCCCGAATGACTCAAGAAAGTGAGAAATACGCCATCCAGAGATATAACTAGAAAGAACTGAGCCTGAATCCTGATGGAAGCAAACTAAATGATCTTGTTCTTCTCATTGTTTGGTTTTACTTCTTCCTTACCATCTTTCATCCCACCTAGTACAATATGCCTTTGTAATTGGAATAATGTTTAATATGAATGCATTTGTAGACCCTATACTGTACTATATGCTGTCATGAGGGGAGGGGGGAGGGAAGTAAAGGAAATTTGAAAATCAAGGAACTATGGAATTGAATCTTGTTAACTGAAACTAAACTAATAAATTAATAAAAAAAAAGAAAAAAAAATAATAGATGGTAGGGGGCTAGGTGGCACAGTTAGTAGAGTGCTGGCCCTGGAGTCAGAAGGACCTGAGTTTGGATGCGGCCTCAGACACTTAATACACACAAACAAAAACCTAGCTGCATGGCCTTGTGCAAGTTACTTAACCCCAATTGCCCTCCAAAGAGCAAAAAAAAAAAAAAAAAAAAAAAAAAAAAAAAAATAAAATAAAATAAAATAAAATAAAATAAAATAAAATAAAATAAAATAATAGATGGTTAATAAATATATTTTTCATTGATAGTATGATAAATCAATGAAGTTAGTTCACTACCAATCCAGAACAATCATCTTGCTAATTTTTCAGGCTTACAGACAACAAAAGTATAGAGGTAATCAAGGCATGTATCATAATGGATACTTTGTTCAAAATAGAATAATAGAGATTTTCTTATCCCTCAATATTTTCCCCAGGGCATTAAATTTTTTGTCAGATTTATTTATTTATTTTTAGTTTTCAACATTCATTTCCATAAGATTTTGAGGTACAAATTTTTCTCCCCAACTTTCTCCTACCTCCCACCCCAAAATAACAAGCCTACTGAATACCCCTTCCCCCAATCTGTTCTCTCTTATGTCCTCCCTCACCCCCCCAACTTTCTAGTAGGGCAAAATGGATTTTATGCCCCACTGCCTGTATATCTTATTTCCCAGTTGCATGTAAAAAGAATTTTTTAAACATTTGTTTTTAAAACTTTGAGGTCCAGATTTTTCCCTTCTCCCCTCCTCACCCACCTCCACTGGGAAGATAAGCAATTCATTATAGGTTGTATATGTGTAGTTCCACAAAACATTTCCATAGTAGTTACATTATGAAAGATTAACTATAATTCCCTCCATCCTATCCTGGCCCCCACTTGTTCTATTTTCTCCTTTGACCCTGTCCCTTTTCAAAAGTGTCTGCTTCCAACTACCCTCTCCCTCAATCTACTCTCCCTTCTATCATAACCCCTCTTATCCCCTTCTCCCCTATATTCCTGTAATGTCAGGAAGTGGTAAAATCAGGAAACACAAAACCACATAAATGTGCCTTAAATTCAACCTGTGTAATTCACCATTGCAATAAATCATGGAGGCAAAATGTTTGGCAAGACTCAAAGTGATTAGATATGTATATGTTTACACA
Source organism: Gymnobelideus leadbeateri (assembly GCA_011680675.1). Taxonomy (NCBI): domain Eukaryota; kingdom Metazoa; phylum Chordata; class Mammalia; order Diprotodontia; family Petauridae; genus Gymnobelideus; species Gymnobelideus leadbeateri. Next base: position 424,200 of record WOXC01004847.1, on the reverse strand, counting down.
TTTATAGCTACACTAGTTATACCAGGACCAGATGTTGTAGTATATATCAACCTCTTTGGTTCATGACATAAAGAAAAAAAAATCTATTCACAATCATAAAGTACTTTCTTGTAGTACAGGTGGTAGTAATGTGTTTTCAAAGTGACTAGGCACAGAGGGTGCCATCTTTATGTAATTGCAGTTAAGCCATGAATTTACAGTAAAATTACAAATAAAACAGCAAACTGAGATACAACCAACAATGCAAATGAAGGATAAGTGCGATAGAGTTCTTAAAAATATATATTTGTTTTAGTTAACTATAAGCTGAGTATGAATCAACAATATTTTATGTGATTGGAATTTTTTTTAATAAATAAAAACTAAAGCAAAAACCCTAATAGGTTCATAATGTTGTAGTTTTCAAAACAATGTAATCTATGTTCAAAGGGGGCTCAGACATCACTAATCCAATCATCTCATTTTACATGCTAAGCTGACTCATGACGCATCAATTTAATAACTTGTCCAATGTTACATAGGCAATTAAAATCAAAGGAAAGATTTGAACCTGGGTCCTCTGACTTCAAATTCAGTGATATTTCCACTTTACCATATTCTCCTCAACATCTGTGCTCATTTCTGGGTATCTCCTCAGGAAAAAAAAAATTACTTATGATGGTGGTGGAGACTTAGTTGAAGGAATCTGGTATGAGTAGCCTAACAAAGAGAAAATCCAGGAAGGACAAGGCATCAAAAAGTCAAAGACTTTTTGTGAAGAAGAGATTAGACATACCTGAGTTCAGAGCTGGCTTCCGACATTTAATCCACACAAAACAAAAACCTAGCAGTGTAACTTTGGGCAAGTTACTTAACCCCAATTGCCCTAAAGGGGCAGCTAGGTGGTGCAGTGAGTAAGAGCACAGGCCTCGGAGTTGGGATGACTCGAGATCATATCCGGCCTCAGAAAATGAGCACCCACACATCAATAGTGACTAGCCGTGTAACCTTGAGCAAGTTACTTAACACCAATTGCTTTAAAAAAAAAAAAAAGAAGAAGAGATTAGACATGTTCCAGGAGCAGAACTGGTGGCAATAGGTTGAGGTTCTATAAGGCAAAAGAAGCTTCAAGTCAGGAAAAACTAAACAGTTCTAACCTCCCCAAAGTAATAAGCTAGAATGAGCTGCTTTTAAGAAGTATGGGTTCGGGGCGGCTGGGTGGTGCAGTGAGTAGAGTGCTGGCCCTGGAGTCAGAAGGACCTGAGTTCAGATCTGGCCTCAGACACTTAACCCACACACAAACAGAAACCTAGCCGTGTGACCTTGGGCAAGTTACTTAACCCCAATTGCCCTCCAAAAAAAAAAAGTATGGTTTCTCCCATCCCCCACTTCAGAGGTCATTAAACACAAGCAAGGTAACCACTTAAAGCATATGTTGTAGTATAAATTGCATTCACATATATTTGAACTAAATGGTCATTAAGGTATATTTCACCTCTAAAATTTTATGATTCTCTCTTTCCCATCTCCAATTCTACTAACCAGTCCATTCCTCCAGATCACAGCTAATACAGACTGGGCTTGAAGGCTGGGTGGAACAAATAAGCATCCTGACTCAAACATTGAAAATCTGTGGGCCTCAGCATGTCCAGTAACTTATCTTGTCTTTTCATCTGTTGAATGGGTAAAATAATAGATGTAGCATTTACTTCCCATGGATGTTGTGACATAAAATGAGATAAATTCTGTAAAGCAATTTGTAGAATCTAAAGCATTATATAATTATGCATTTTCTATTGGTAGTTGTATTAACAATACTCTTTATATTGTTCACATAATGTTTGAGAGAGACATTTTGTTATGTGAACACACTGTATGTTATGTACACTTCACTATATTCCCTCCCAAATCTAAGATCATTATACATTTTATATAATATCACTTTATTTCTCAATGTATATAAATAAATTTCAAAAATACAAATGCGCTTAATAAATTAGTACATATTAATTCAAAGGGTGGCTCACGGCACTTGAGGAGAGAGTTTCCAAGAACTGAAGTTGAATACAGAATAACCCCAACTTTGAGAGACACCTTGTATAAAGGTGTGGCATTGGGAGACTGAATGACTTGTATGGGAATAAAAAGTGTGATGATGTGCTTATGATATAAGGGAAATGACATTTTATAAGCCTGGAAAGTTGACTTCAATTAGATTGTGAAATACTTTACTATTTTTCTTTTAAAAATTATTCTTTTTCCCCTTCTTTTCTTCCCTCCCTGCTGTAATGGTAATGGGGATTTGAAGATCTTCCCTGCCCCTCATTAGCAATCAAACAGGTACTTAGCACCTTGTTTCAGTTCATGATTTTATCAAGTATTAAGATCAGAACTTGTGGATCCCACAGTGGGAGGAAGTTGCTGATGTAACAGGGAGGGGCAGAAGAGGGCATATATAAGGAAAAGCCCAAGCCAGAGAGCCAGAATTGCTGAGAAAGAGAGAGAATTACTAGGATTCTGAGAACTTCTGAGAACAGCATGGATAGCAGAAATTGTGGTGGCAGAAGGGAGAACTGAGAACTGAACTGAGAACTGAGAAGAACTGAGAAATAAGAAGAGAGGAGAACTGAGAGGAAGTATAGCTGTGGTGCCAGTATTTGTCTGTCTGTTTTAATGTTAGTTTGTCAGATTCGTCTGTTGACAGAGGACACTGCTGTTGTTAGAGAAGCCCTGGTTCTGGTTCAGAAGCCTGAAACTGCTGGTTCAGAAGCCCTGAATTGCTGTATGTTTACAGAAATCCTGGAGGAGGGTCTTTCTGATGTTTTCAGAGGTCCTAGGACTATACTGATGATTTGTTTTGATTCCTCAGACCTTGTTGGTGGTTCTATGTTGATTTCTCAGGCAGAAAGTGAATTGATAACGATGCCAGAAATGTGAATGATTGTTTTGTGGCTTTGTTAAGCTTTGTCTTCCCAGGAACAGAAAATGTGAAGTACTTGAGGTGGGCTGGACACTATGAACTTCAACATGGAACAGGAACTGGACAAAGAGCTGAACGAGGAGTTAAGAACTGCCTGCCTTTGAACCCAGGTAAAAGCTGGATGGGTTCAGATAGAAGCTGGGACCATGGAAGAGGAACCATGGAAGCTGAGAGCAAGCCTCAAGTAAAGATGAAAAGATCTCCTTGAGTATCTAATGCAAACTTAGAACATCATGATTTAATGTAAATTAGGGGTGGGAGGATGTTGTACTCTGTATCCTGTACTATTCAGGATGATTGAATTAACGATGATTGGAAACTAATCTCCAATTAAGAAGAAAGAAGACTTTTTGACTATGAGATTACAACAATGTGACCTAAGAGTGGAGAATTCTGATCTTTGTACTTTGTGTCCATTAAGGCTTGCTTCCTTAAGGATGATTGAATTAAGGACTTGCTAAATGATTGAGTTACTAAATGATTGGGTTACCAAATGAATGTACTTTGTTTAAAACTATGTGACCACTTTGGTGAAAACTATGTGGCCATTTAGTGATAAGTTGTTATGTCATAACATGGTTAATGCTATACTTTGATTTCTATGAATTGTTTGCCTTAATTTACTGCTGAATAAATAGAAAGTTCACTATACTATGTAATCAGAACCTTAACCTTGAAGCTGTTCATAGCAGCAGTCCTTTGGAAAGCTGCTCATGCTGGGCCTTACACCCCGACCCTAGAGATGCTTACCACTAGACACAAATAGCATGGAGTGTGTGTGTGTGTGTGTGTGTGTGTGTGTGTGTGTGTGTGTGAGTGTGTGTGTGTATACACACATATCCACACATATCCATATCCATATATGTATATACATATACAGAGGGACAGGAGGAGGGAGAGGGAGAGAGAGGATGAGCAGCTCTGAAAAAGGTTTAGCAAGCCCTCACATCAGAGGTGCTAGTCCTTCTAAAATATACCTTATACCCCTGAACACCCCACATTTTCCAGTTTAGATACAGATTGTATTCAGAAAACAAACTTTGCTTGAATACCATTTTCATTGCCACTGTCATTCAATTATAGATAATCAGATGGGAGGCAGGAGACTAGATTAAATTAAGATCAAATTTAACAAAATGATTTATTGACGATTCTTAATTTTTAAAAAAAATTCTTAATAATGCAACAAAATTTGTTAACTACCCATTATATACTAGGAATTTTGTTAGTTAGGAGGATATAAAGAAAAATAAAAACGAAAGCAAATTCCCTGTGCTCTAAGAGATGCTTCTATTTCCAAATCTAGATCTGTTACTCTCTAGCCATTTTCCCTTTATGCCTCTGCCTGACACAGGCCCTTCAGCTCCCTCTCTGGACCCTGTAGTTCTGATTAGTGTCCTCCATGAGTATCCTGACCCAGTTCCACAATGGCACCCACTCCTCTACAGCCATCAGCTTGCCATTTTGATCTTCCAGCTTCTGCCTTCTTCATGCCATGCCACAGATATGTAGCCTCTCCACCACACCACACACACACACACACACACACACACACACACACACACACACACACACTTTCCATCTTTAGTTTTGAGAATGGTAACCAAATCTTCCTTATATAGACATATTGATCACTTTTCCTGTGACTCCTATTGTTATCCCTGTAATGGCCCAGTTCAAAATATCATTGTCCAAAATGTGTTTTCTTCCTGCATTGAATTTTAATTTCTTTGAGAACTTAAAATATCTTGCATTTTATATTTCTATCGCTGGTGCTTAGTTAACCTGGTGCCTGACACATCGTAAGCATTTAATATTTTTACTTAATAATTCACTCACTGAATCAATCAAAATAACAATCAAACCTATTTAACTGTTCTTAACAAGAATTGCATGATTTTTTAATAACCCCAAATATCTACCTGGAAAAAATACCCACTATTTTTACATTATACTCCATCCAAAAATGTTGTCTATCTACAAGATCCATCATATCTCAATCTTGATAAATTTGAAAATGTTATTAAGCTACCAATGGAGAGGGGTGTAGTAGTTGTGAGGGGGCTACAAGAGATAGAGGGAATTACTGGGAAGTACCAGAGGAGTAGATATGACAAGTAAAAAAGATGGATCATATGGTTAAAACCTCAAGTAAATGGATAAATAACATAATGTCTGTTCACTCAATTGGTATCTTCATAAAGTTCAGAGAAATTTGGTGAAGTCTTTAACACATTGGGAGAGCCCTCTGTAACAAACATGGACATGAGAGAAATGGACAAAACATACACAGGGTGGGCAGGCATGAATGCCCGATGATCTGAATCACTGAAGTGAACACCCACATTGACAAAAATCACAGATCCATTTGAATGATTGCATTATGTGCTAAAACCATTTTTCTCAAGGTATATCTCTGTGGGGTTTAGGGACAGTGAGGATAATGGAAACCATAGAGATGTGGTCAGCTGCGAAAGAGTTTTAAGGATATCTCATTAAATCAACTAATAATTTTCAATTTCATGTTAGTTTTATTTAAAATTTCATAAGCACTATTGTATCTAATAGAATTAATTCATACCCCAGATCTGACACATAGTATGTATGTGACGTGTATCACACTTAGTTGCTCTGGCCCACATTTTTATCATCTGTAAAATGGGGATAATGGTACTTGCATTATCAGCTTCACAGGGTTGTTAGGAGAAAGCCAACCTGCCCAAACTAAAGTGCTGTATAAATGTGAGGAATTATTACTATTTCCAATTACTCTGGGCTGACTGTGGAGCATATCAGGAAGAATACTAACTCCTAATTTCTCAGAGAGAAATAATAAGCTTATGATTACACTGACTTAATATATTTATTATCTTCCCTATAAGGCGCCAACTCTGCCTAATTCATGGTAAATCATTCAGAATACCAAAAAGGCAGTCTTTAGAAATTATTCCTGCCTTTCATTTACTATGATAATATAGTCAAGATAATCTGAAACATGTTATGCAGTTTTCAAGATTTTCTATTTGATAAAAAAACACTCAATGATAGAAATATAGGAAATGATTTTTTAATTCTTACTCCTCCTTCAACTTCTATATTAATTTATAGAATTACAAAGAGTCCTTCACTGCTACTAGAATTATCTCTTAAGATACATTAGTGTATATATACACACAGGCATGCATGCCCCTGCCCCCCCCACCCCACACACACACATACACACACACTATACTTTGGGAAGTAACAAAAGGAAATACTAAATTCCTATAGTGTCTTTTTTTTTTGGTACAAAAAATGTAGACCAACTCAACAATAACTCTTCATGAAAGTTCAGGCAACTGCTCTGCTGATTATTCTATTATTATCTCTGTTTTATTAAGTTTCAAATTAATAGAATGTTTTATTGGAGTTAGCTCAAACCGGTTTGTAAGAACTGATTATTAAATTTTCAGTGTCAGTATAACTCAGAAATATAAAAATGATAAAAATCAGGCCTTGATTTATGGTTTTGTTGGTGGTCTAGATTGTAAAAACAAATGGAGAAAAAGTTAATCATGCAAATTATCCTTAAAGTGTGTCTTGTCTAACCCCTCCCCCCAAAAAGCTGGTTGTTAAACATTTGCCAACATACATTTGGGTATCAGTATTGGTACAAAGATGGATGGGTGGGTAGGTGGTTCAGTGGATAGTGTTCTGGGCCTGGAGTCAAGAAGATATCTTCTTGAGTTTAAATATAGCCTCAGAAACTTACTAGCTGTGTTATCCTAGGTAAATCACTTAACTCTGTTTGCCTCAAGTCCCTAATCTGTAAAAATGAGCTGGAGAAGGAATGGCAAATTACTCTATTGTCTTTGTCAAAAAAAAAAAATATCCCAAAACCCAAAACAAATAGGGTCACACAGAGCTGAACATGACTAGAAGCAACAGAACAACAACAAATATGGGTAAATATGAACACATGCAAGCAATCATATATTTGGAGATCTAGACATAAAGATCTTTATTTCTTTATTGATCTAACTATATCTCTAAACTGATGAGTCTATATAATATACAGTGTGTCCCTCTCTTCCTCTTTGCTCTAAAATTTGCATATTTGCATATGAATATATATATTAATATATGTATATGTGTGTATGTGTGTGTGTATCACAGAAAGAAATATTATGAAAACAGTCTTGCTGATAAGGAGTTGAGGACTTACTTGGTAGATTCCTTTATCTTTTTCTCTGCAGTGACTTCTTCTTTTTCTTAATTGTGGTTAAGTTACAGTTTCCTAACTGGAAAGGGTTTTCTGTCTCTAGGCCTGACTTTCTGTCTCTGTCTCCATCTCTCTCCCCTCCCTGCATGTCCCAAATTTCTTAGTGCAGTTTCAAGGTTTTAAGACTTAAAACTGCACTGTCATTTGAAATATCAATACACCATGCTGGGTTTATATAACCCATTTCCTCATGCCTATAGCCATAGTAATATGCACATTACATGTTTAATATGCATTTAGATTTTTATTTACTTTTTAATATGTATTTCATTTTGGCAACTACAATATTAGCTCCTTCAAGAGGGGATTAAGGATAGAAGCTTAGCCACAGGTAAATTCTACCATATTTCAGAGCTTTAGATATAACTCTTTAAGAGTAAAAATCCCTATCTATTTTCTCATCTGCAGCAGTGGAGGAAGATGATAATGCCTGTAAAATCATAAGTATCATCTAACCCAAGAAGCTCATTTTACTGATTTAGTTTTTAATTGCTTTGATTCTTGTCATTGTTTAGTCATCCCAGTTATGTATGATTCTTTGTGACACCATTTGGGGTTTCTTGACAAAACTACTGGATTGGTTTGACTTTTCCTTCTCCAGCTCATCTTCCAGATGAAAAACCTGAGGCAAACAGGGAAGTAATTTGTCCAGAGTCACACAGCTAGTGAGTATCTGAGGATGGATTGAAACTTGTCTCTTCCAGAATCTAGACCAGTGACCTATCCACTGAGAATCTAGTTGCACCATTTTACTGATGTTAATAGGCAACTAGTCTTCAGATTCAAGTCTTAGAGTTCCCTTAGGTGTTGAGAGATTAAGTGAATTGTCCATAATCACACATCTATGCTAGTAGATTTACAAAAGGAAGGATTTAAATAGAGGTTTCCCTAACTCTAAAGTCAGCTGTACTGCACTATGACCTTCTGATTCTCACCTCCCAAAATCCTAGGTCCTGGAAAAAAAGCATATATTCCTCTCCCCTTTTTGTTCCTAATTACTCTTTAAGGGGGCAGGAGTGGGAGAAAAAGAAAGCTTCCTTGACAAATTCTGTCATCCAAAGAATTCAGCCTTCAAAACAGAACTGATGTGGAGAAGCTAAAACATTGTAAATGGCACCTTGATCAGAAGGGCAGAATAATTGAGCTGGAACCATGAAGTTGTATCTGGTTGCTCTAGCAACTGAGGAAAACTTGAAGTTTGATTGTGGGTTGGCAAGGAGGTTCCAGGAAAATGAAGTGTTGCCATGGTATTAAGTTTGAGCTCTATTCAGAAGGAACAAAGTGGTCATGAGGGGAGCAAAACCAAGGGGCTCCTATCCATATGAGGGGCCTTCCCACTTTGGAAATTCTGTGATTCAACCACTATGAAGACACACTGAACCATTTCTCCTGAGGGAGATCAACTCTAGGCAAGGGAAGTCACAAACTTGTAAAAGGAAGGATAAGAGAAGCCACTAAGGAAATGTTCAACTCCCCAGCAGGACCATTTTCACAGTTTCTTTCTCTAGCTCAGAAATTCTGAAGCCCCATAATTTAGCAGCCTCTGGCTAGAGCTGAGAGGGGAACAAAGAACAAGCTCCAAAGACATTCAATGTGCCAGCGTAGGTGGAATTAAATAAGCTCACTAAGAAGTGAATAAACTAACAAAGAGTCATATTGGATTTGCTGTTTAGTTTATTTACAAAAAGAAAAAAAAACTTCTTAAAATATTCCAATTGGATTCAACAAGCATTTCTACAACATCTGTTGTGTACCATGTACTGCTCTCAGCTCTGGGAATGTATACAAAGAAAGAAAATTAAACCATCCTTACCCTCATGGACCTTCCATTCTTTTAGGTACAACACATATATTTTATGCAAAATAAGTTATTTTCTAAGGATGAGAGAACAAATGACTGAAGGAGGGGAGGTTAATCGAGGGGAGTGATCCGGACAAGGCTTGTGTAAGAAGAGTTGATTGAGCTGAGCTATAGTAGGATCTAGGTTTTTCCAAGAGAGGTACTTCAGGAAGGAAAGATTCTAAGTCTAAGTCTAGGAGTCTAAGTCAAAGGTATGTATGAAAGAGATGGAATGTGCTTAGAGAGAACAGCAAAAACACTGATTTGGATGATGAGCCTATGTGAGGGAGAGTAATGAGAAATCAGCCTAGATAGACAGTTTGATGTCAGATTGGAAGAGCTATAAATGACAACTAGACAAAATTCTAGTTTAGCCTATATGCAGTTGAGAAACATCAAAGTTTCTCTGGCAGGGGAATGACATGGCTAGACTTGGGCTTTAGGAATGTAGCTTTAGCAGCTCTGTGGAGGACTAATTGAAGAAATGGAGAGGCTACATACAAGGAGACCAGTTGTGTCTGCGGTGTTATCTCTTATGATGACTAATCAGGATTATGGACTTGAGAGTTGGACCTTAGAAGTCATCTAGTCCCACCCTGTCGAAATTAACATTTAATGAATTCATTCTATTTGACCAAATCCTAATCTGTTTCACTGTGACTAGAGTTGACAATGGGGTCTCAAAGCCTATGCCAATGGAGCCCAAAATCTGGCAAATGCTGCAATATTAGGATAATTTGGAACTATAGTCCTAAAGATGAATTATATGCCACATTTTTAAGGACTGTACTAGTTATATTGAGAGCTTCATGACCAGATACTCATGAAGACTATCTACTAAGGAGTAGTAACTGAAGTATTCATATTAAATCAATGAAATATCCCATCTTAAATGTACTAAATATAATATCTCATAGTTCAAATTATATGTTTATCTCATTTATCCAGACTGGAAGGACAACTTTACAGTCTGATAATTTAATACCTGTCAGGACCTTTTCACATTCTGGGTTCTTTCCCACTCCTGGGACAGAAATGATCAATTCTCTAGTTACTATCAGTGTCAGGCCTTAAGAAGGCTGTAATCATAGAACAGGGCTGGGGCCATTCACTGGATAAGTCCACAGATCAGCAAGGAGCCATAGAGAAGCCTCTGTCCATTTAACTGTTGTCAAGGACTTTAAAAACCAACATATCATACTGCTTCTCCTCTTTGGGGTTATTCTTTGTGCCAGTATGGGGTTTGTATACCTCTTATAGTTTAATTTGTCTGACAGGACACACTAAAGACTTCTACAGCTATGGTTGAGTCATGTTTTCATGCCTTCATGTGTGCAAAGGATATATGTGCTGTCTAGACCCAAGAGTTTCTTTACATTGAAAAACTTGAAATTGGATTTTCCAACCCCTCTCCTTACTCCAACCCATAACAAATCATGCAACTTTTGGATAACCTATATCAATAACTCATGGTAGGTTTGCATACTCTCGTTTAATAGTTCATAAAAGAGTTGACTTATTTTTGCATCTTAAAAAATATGGTCTTTTTGTGGAGCTCCACTGGTCTACATGTGCCACCAAGGATAAGTGATTATAATATTATAAGAGTAGAATAACTTACACATCTTTGATTAAAATTGACTCATAGACCTTTTCTGGGACATAGCCATTTGAAAACTTTTGATTAACTTAGTAATAGATAAGATTAGAACAGGGGAAACTACCTGGCAGCTCCTCTGGTTTGAAGGTACTATATCCTCAGGTTTATTCCCAACCTATTCTGGGTTTACACAGATAATTTCATCTTCTTATAGGGAAATTCAAAAAAAGTATGTTGTAGGATTGTTGGGGTATATAAATAGATGAATAGTATCCTAGATAGAGAGCTATAATAATAAAATGTTCTACATAATTTTCTTTTTTTTAAAGCAATTGGGGTTAAGTAACTTGCTCAAGGTTACATGGCTAGTCATTTTTTATGTGTGGGTACTCATTTTCTGAGGCCGGATTCGATCCCGGGTCATCCCAACTCCGAGGCCGGCACTCTTACTCACTGCGCCACCTAACCGCCCCTATATAATATTCTTAAAGATATGAAACAAAGGGCATAGAATCTCAAATGAGAGGGCTCTCTTGAGAAGGATTTCAAGAGACCAGTTAGTTCAACCTTTATTTGAGCAAGAATCCCCTCAACCATATAACTAAGAAGTGATGACCTAGCCTTCATTTGTAAACCTCTAATAAGAATGGACCTATTATTTTCATTTCTCTTCTCTGGGCAAAATAAGTGACTTTTGGAAAGCTTTAACCTTAGAAAGTCCTTCCTTGATTAATACTGACTTATATTCTTACAATGTCTACTCATTGGGCCTAGTTCTGCACTCTATGATCAAGAGGTATAAGATTAATCCTTCTTCCACAGGACAGCCCTACAAATGGTTGAAGTTAACCATAATTCAGTCACCTTAGTCTTCCCTTGCCCCATTTCAGAATTCCAAATTCCTTCAAATAATCTTATATGGAATAGTCTTGAGTCCTTTTGCCTTACTGACCATTATCTTCTGGAATAACTCTCTCTTATCAATGTATTTTTGGAGCGTGAGTCCCAGAACTAAATACAAAACACCAGATATGTTCTATACAGAGGAGCTTAGAGGGGGATTATCAACTCCTTCATTGTGTCTTTCTTAGCTCACCTTCAGGTCACATATATCCACTCAAAGAGTATTCACAAAGAGTTTGCACCTTACACTTTTTTGCAATGTATATGATAATCTAGGTCTGCAAATGGTCAACTAATATAAACATGTTGACATGGCAAAAAAAGAGAATTGAGACTATTCAATGATCCCTTTTAGCATCCAAACCAATGATCCAATACCCAGGACCTTAGGCCTGAATACAATGCCAAAACAGAAGCTAAAGAAATATAGTGAGATGATAAGACAAGACAGATAACCTCTAACTGTGGCCTGCCTGCCACTTAGTAGGCACTATGAACCCATCAGCATGCATGGAGGACTAGGTGAGAGAAAATTCAGTAGAATTGAATCAACTGTTTTAATGGGCCAGAAAATCAACCAGTCTGAGTGAAAAATTCACTTGTTATGGTTGACTGGTACTGGTTGGAAAAGTAACTGAAATTTGTAGGATCATTAAGATGCCCCAAACTTATCTGAATGGACTGTATTTTTCAAATTCTATCTGAATGATTGCTATGGTGTAGACATTGCCTCAGGGCCTCTATGCCAACAAAACAATTCTGCTTCTCCTAGTTGCTAAAAAAATTCTTAAATCCCAATGATACCTACCAATAAAGTCAGTCATATTTCCTCAATGACATTTGTCCCATACATGTGAGACTCTGGCTTGGACGACAGTCAATTTCCTTTCTAGTCTGTGTTTTCTTAACTCTCCTCAGTGACTTTTTCATTTCTGATTGACTCCAACCCCTCATGTGCAATATAATATAATAGGGGCTGGAAATGAGGACAGCAATGAACCGTACAACTGAATTTATAAGAGCTTTCTGTTTATAATTAGTAAGAATTTTTTAATCCAAAATACATCTTTCCTTCAGAAAGCCAAAGGATCATGAGATCTGGCATAGAACTTTGTCTATTCTGTCTGTCTGTCTCTGTATTTATTTCTATCTTTTTTATCACTGTCTCCATCACTCTCCCTCTGCTTGTTTCTCTATTTCTCTATCTCTTGTATGTTTTTTCTCTCTGTGTCTCTTCCTTGCTCTTTTTTTTCCTTCTAGGCTTCCTTAATTTGTAATTTAATCCTCATTTGGATTATTCAGAAAATGATGAATTATCACTTATCTAGTATATTATAATATAACCTACAAAGTATGGCTTTACCAAAATGGCCTTTCAGGTCCATTGCAAATTTAAGAGTGTTTGGTTCCATGATTCTATTAAATTTTGATCATCTAAACTCTATTTTGAATCTATTGATCAGTCATTCAGTCATGTCTGACTCCTCATAACCCCATGGATCATAGAATGCCAATAAAGTCTTTGAGGTTTTCTTGGGTAAGATACTGGAGTTGTTTGCCATTTCCTTCTTCAGTGGATTAAGGCAAACAGGGTAAGTGACTTGCCCAGGGTCACAAATCTGAGACCAGATTTGAACTCAAGTCTTCCTGACTCCAGACCCAGGCTCCACTGAGTCATGTAGCTGCCTCCAAATGAGAATCATAAGAACACCTAATTTACAGGGTTATTGTGAATATCATATGAGATGATCAAAGAATCACAGAATTGCAGATTTGGAAGGGCCCATCTTATCCCAGTTGCCATCTGGTTCAACCTCTTCATCATAGAGTCAATTCAGCCATGTCTGACTTTCCATGACCCCATTTGGGGTTTTCTTTACAAGGATACTGGAACAACTTGCCATTTCCTTTTATACCTCATTTTACAGATGAGGAAACCAAGGCAAACAGGGTGAAGTGACTTGCCCAAGGTAACACAGGTTATAAAGTGTTTGAGGTCACATATGAATTCAGGTCTTCCTGACTCCAGACCCAATGCTCTATCCGCTTAGCATGTAGCTACCTCTATTCTGAATAGAGTCCAATGAAAGCGTTTCAGTTTGTTTCCTATTTCAGGAATATCACACATTTCATCCAAATTGTATAATCTGTTCTGATATCTTTAGCCATCTGGGGAAACATTATGGCACAATCTTCTCTGGGTTCCTGGTCCCTTTACCCCCCAAAATAAAAGGATTATAGGATCATTAATTCAGAGAAAGAAGGGGCCTTAGACATGATTTTCAGGTCCATTATTTTCTTTTTCTGCTCTTGTTATTGATTTTTTGAGAATTATATTTCAATATAAATGGTGGCATTTTGTTTTTTCATGTTGTGCTGTGTGCTTATAATATTTGGATATATTTAAATATAATTCTTTGTGTTATTCTGTATTTTATTTTACACATTTAAAAATGTTATTCTGAAAAAGAACCCAGAAGCTTCATGGGAATGACAGAGGGGTGCATGCCAGAAAAATTGGCAAAAATCTTTATTTATCCCAACTTTTTCATTTTAAAATTGAGTAAACTGAGGCTGACAGACATTAAGAAATTTGGTCCATATCATACAAGTGGTAAATGAAAGAGTCAAGACTCATATTCATGACTTCTGTTTCCAAATCTAGCATTCTTTCCACCATGCTGTGTCCCATAGTTTTTAGATTCTTTTGTCAGTCTTTTTGTCTTTAATTTTTTGTGCTATATTATAGTTATTCCATACACAAACAGATTCAGACTGTGCCAAGATCAAGGTATTAAAATAAAGTTTTTATTATTGTTGTTTAATTGATGTCATGTCTGAATCTTTGTGACCCCATTTGGGGTTTTCTTGGCAAGGATACTGGAATAGTTTGCCATTTCCTTCTCCAATTACTAGACATTAGCCTCTCTCAAAACAGAAGCATGTTGACATAGTAGAAAGAGTGATGGGTTTGCAGTCAGAGAAAGTATTTGCATTTGTGCCTGGCTCAGTGGTTCCAGATCTGCTATTTTAATGGCTGTATGTCATTGGGCAAGTCACTTAATCTTTAAGGGCCTCAGTTTCTTCATTTGAACAATGAAACATTGGATAAGATGACCTCTAAATTCCCTTTCAGCTCTAAATCTATCATTCCTATGATCTATCTTACTAAATAAGTCACTTCATTTCTCTTTACCTCATATTCTGTATCTTTAAAATGGGAAGGGATTAGGCTACCTTATCTCTGAGATTTCCTCTGGCTTTAAATCCTGTGAACACATAGTCATAAATAGAATCCATTCATTCAAAGAATTTTCATAATTAACCAGCTTTAAGGAAGAGATCATGCTCTGGTTCTCAAGGTGATTATTAGGCAGGTCCATGTTTCCTGGTTTTTCAACAAGCAGTAGACAAACTTTGAAAGCTTCATGTAGGTGGATGATTTCTTGCTGATTCAGCCGCCTGGATATGAAGACAATTTTTCCAGCTGCCACAGCTTTTCATTCTGTAGAAGTCTCAAAATGCTTTGCAATGAATCAAGCCCTTTCTTGAATAGAGTAAGTAAATAGTTCATTTTAACAGAAACTATATTGTCACTACATCAGCAATTCCCATTTACGAAAAAATGTGCATTACTTATTCAGCTATTTGAAAGATGGTATTATAGGAGAGGCTTTTTGTCAATTCATTTTTTTTTTCATCTGCGAGCCTTCATTTCCAAACCTATAGTATCATGTGTTTTTAAGATGTCAATTACCATTTTAAAATGTACCACTCCAGCTTGAGTTTCTCAGCAAGTTTCCATGGCAAAGAAAACACTAATCCTTTCAATTTATTGGGAATCAATGTTTAATCCTCTTTTTTTTTGTTCTCTTACTTACTACAAATCATGAAGAATTCTGAGCATCAGTTTAAGAAGTGAAAGCCCCATATAATATTCCTATTACTTATTGATCATTTTAAATTAAAAGTTTTAGTGCTCTCTATTTGGAGAGTAAACTAAAAAATTATGTTTCATATGGAGATATTTTCAACATAGATTATTAATATGAATGTGCATTATGAGGAATTTCCCCTATGCTCTTTGATTTTCTTGCATGGTGGGCTTTCTTCTTAGTTAAAGTTCAGTCAGATGATAATAAAGCAAGGTAAATATCTATATTTAATGATCACATTTGGAGGCAACTGATATACTGAAGAATACAAAACTGTATATTTGGATTTTTTTATACTCTTCCCCCTGCCCAGGAGACTAAACTGTACCCTTTTGAGGATAATAATGCAGAATTTTGATGGTATCTCAGAGTTTTCTAGTCAAGTCTGCACTAGACTCAGAATGTTATATCAAGTTTTAAACTATTACAGATAATTTATATGTTTTGCTCAAACTTATTCAGGTAAGGGAATTGTATAAGCCCACTAAATTAACTGTTTTTTCTCTTTCTTGTATAGTCTACGTCTTAATATCTCAAATTTGAATCTATTTGGGAAAAATAATTACTTTTTCAGCTATGGTAGGACACATGTTACAATCTTCTCTGGGTCCTTATAAAAAGCATAAGAAACATAAGATCACTGATTTAGAGCATTCAGACTCTGAAAAGATTTCCAGGACTTCTTAAGCAAGGGTCCATGATTTTTTTTTTTTGCAGTTGTTGTTAATATTACAGTAAATATTTCTTTTTGTTTGTTTGTTTTGTTTTTGCTTTTTGGAGGTGGGAAGGCAAGGCAATTGGGGTTAAATAACTTGCCCAAGGTCACACAGCTAATTTTGTGTTAAGTGTCTGGGGTTGGATTTGAACTCAAGTCCTCCTGACTCCAGGGCTGGTGCTCTATTCACTGCACCACCTAGCCACCTCAACAGTAAATATCTCAATACAATTGGTTTCCTTTGTAATCCTCTTTATTTTACTTTATATATGTGAAAATGCTATTCTTACACTTACTTACACATGTACTAGCTGTGTGATTCTAGGCAAATTACTTAACTGTGTTTGCCTCAGTTCCTAATCTGTAAAAATGAGCTAGCAAAAGGAGTGGCAAATCATTCCACTATCTTTGCTGTGAACATTAAAAATGAGATCCCAAAGAGTCAGAAACAACTGAACAACAACAAAAATTCCTAGAAGGGGTTCATAAGCTTCATGAAAAGGTTTATAATACAGAAAGAGTTAAGAAGCCTTGATCTCTCCCAACTCTTTATTTTACAGAGAAGGGAGCTGAGATGCAGAGAGGTTAACAAATGTGGTCAGTGTCACAGAAATGGGAAATAGAAGAGTAAAGATTCCTATTTAGGGATTCTGTTTCCAAAGCTGGTATTCTTTTCAGTTTGCTGTATCCCATTGATTTTAAGTTCTTTTGTCTCAATTCTGTCACTTTGACCACTTGTGCTCCATTATAGTTAATACACACACAAACACCATTAGAGCATCTTGAGAGTATTAAAACACCAACTGATAGTGGACATTGGGTGAATTTTACTGACTCTATCTTATGACACAGTTCTTCCTCAGTTCCCTTTCTATTCAATTATTGGTCTAGCACAATTTCGGTTCTGTTGGGGGGGGGGGGGGAAACTTTATTCAAAATTGAAAATTGTAAAAAAAAAACAAAAACAAAACAAAACAAAAAAACGAACAAAAAAACAAAAAACAAAAAACCCTTTATTGCATCATGGACCACCTCTACTTTCTGCTTAAAGATGCTTAACTAAGGACCTAGTTATGCTGCTCAGAAACCTAGTCACATCTTGAAGATTGATGCAAGAAGTTATCTTATAATTATGCATTTAAAACAATTCGTTTGTCTTATCTGAAAACAGACCCCATACTGGTCAGTCTGTTATACTTTCAATGTTCCTTTGATTGAATACATAGTCTTGGGGGGTACGGGACACCTCTTTTTTCTGATTTCAGGGAATTGTGCCTATTTGCTCTCCCTTTCCCCATCTTATTTTCAAATAGAAATTATTACCTAATCATAACCTGGTTGTTTTCTTTTTATTAATTGTTTTTAATGTCTAAAAATCACCCCTCCCTGTATTTGGGGTCCAGCTCTAGCTGAGGAAGTCTGGTCCTAATTCGTTATGCAATTCTCATGCATTGCTTAATGAATTGATATGCTTGGAAGCTGAAACCCTTGTTTCTTCTGTCATTTCATCTTTCACCATTCCTTTTTCTCCTACAAAACCAGCCAGATGAAGTCAGGCCTCTGACCCTCAGGCCAATATTCTTTAAAAAAAAATTCCCTAGAGGACATCCATTAATAGGGGAATGGCTAAACAAGTTGAGCAATATGGATGTAATGAAATAATATTGTGCTATGAGAAATGTGGAGCATAAGGACTTCATAATAACCTGGAGAAGCATCTATAAAATGATACTGAGTGAAGGGAGCAGAACCAGGAGAACTCTGTACACAATTACAGACACATCATATCTTGTGATGACTAACTTTGATAGACTGGGTTCCTCTCAGCAATGCAAGGTTATGAGGCAACTCCAAAAGACTCATGATGGAAAGGGATATCCACATCCAGAGAAAGAACTATGAGTCTGAATGCAGGAAAGAAAGAGAGAGAAAGAAAGGAAAAAAGAAAGGTAGGTAGGAGGGAAGGAAAAAAAAGAAAGAAAGAGAAAGAAATTCCCTAGAGTATTCTGATCAATGATCCAACAAATGCCTTTTCTACAGAACACCACCCCCTGGAGGTCGGACTCCTGCTCTGCTGACCTATCTCTTCTGATCTATGGTCAGGTAAATGTTTAAGTTTTTCATTAAGGTTAAAGAGGTTTCCTTCCAGGAGAGGGGGAGTTTTAGATTTAATCCTTCCTCTTCTCCCTGCCCAAAACAGTAGTTTAGGTTTACGTTTGCTTAACTCAAGTTACACTTGATTTTTTTTTAAGAATTTCCTGATGAGTAAATTTTTCCACCAAAGAAGATGAGCAACTTTAAAGTAATTTTATCATCCCAAGGAAGCATTTAGTAGTAAAGTGACTCACCTAAGGTCAGATAGCCAGTATGTGCTAAAGCCAGAGCTGAAACCCAGCTGTTCCCTGACCTAGAGTCTGGCCCTTTGCCCATTATACCTCATGATTTCACAATTAACTGGAATACTGGAAAATAATTTGATAAACTTATTCCCTGTAAAGTGACAGGAAAAGTCTGTTAATCACAGTTATATTATTAGCAAGGTTGTAGAGTAGATGGAACCCTGAATGGAGTCAGCAAGTTCTAAATTCAAATCCAGCTTAAGACACTGACCCATCATGTGATCCCAGGCAAGTGGCACTACCCTCCAAGGGGCAAGACATTCCATCTCTTATCTCAGGCCATTTTCTATGCCTTAATGCTTTCCTTCCTTAATTATTCCTACTAGCTTACCTCGATTCCTTGAAGTTTCAATTAAAATGCTATTTATTTTTTAGTGGACACCTTTCCCAACATCTTAATCCTGGTGCCTTCTTACTGTTAATTATTTCTTATTTATCCTGTATGTAGCTTATTTATATTTATTTGTTTTCTTCTTGTCTCTCACATTAGATTGTGAACTACTTGAGTGCAAGGTCTATCTTTTGCTTCCTTTTGTATACCTAGCACTGAGCACAACGCTGACAAATAGTAGGTACTTAATGAATGTTGATTAGTTGACTGATTTGATCTGAGATAAAATATAATGTCTAAAGAATGGTATTTTAAGCCCTTCACAATCTGTCTCTTATATAGCTTTTCAGTCTGATGTTATATTATTTATGCCAATAAGCACGGTGTTCCAGTTAAAACAGCCTAATAGCTACTCCTTCGAACATGACACTCAACCTTCATGGTGTTCCATCAGGTGTTACAATGCCTATAATAGATCTTCAATTCATCTGCACTTCTTAAAACTGCAAATTACTTCCTTTTAAGTTTAGTTCAGGCATCACTTCTCATGGGAAGCCCCTCTTGATCACTACATTGGTTAGTGTTCTCTCCCTCCAAAAATTGTCTTGTATTCATTAATTTCTCCATATGTTTTATTCCTTCAGATGATTACAAGGTTTTTTGGAAATAGTGATTGTTTTGTTTCTATATTTGTATCCCTAACCCATGACACAGAGTTTTGTAAATAGTAGGTGCTCAATAGATGTTGAATTCAATTGAACTGCCTATTCAACTGATAGAGAAGAACTAGTCTAGTGATAATACTATATATCTAGTATCAGTCATTATTTGAGTAACTCATACTACTATATTGGATTTTCGTTAAAAAGTAAAAGGTGATTATTTTTTAAGGTCCCTTTAGCGCAAAGTTATATCCCAGAAGCTGAGATTTCAATTCTGAAGTTGAGGATTCCAGTTCTAAATAGAGTCTGGAGAGGTGTAAGGGGGGAAGGTGAAAGAGGTGTAGGGGGGAAAAGAGGTGATGGGGAAGAGGTTAAAATTCTGTCTTCTCCATACTCTCTTCCATTAACCACATCACTAAATAGAAAGAAACAAATGAAAAGAGGGTATTCAATCTGAATAAGAGAAAGATGCACCAAGGATAATACGAAAAAAAAGAAATTTTGGACACAAATACATGTAAAAAGATAATCACTTAAGGAAGGAATCAGCTTCATGATCCCTCAAGCATTGAACCAGAAGAGAATACTGGCTGCAAGAAAGGATTTCTAGTAACCAGATATTGTGAGATTAGTCTTTGACTACACATTCTCTACACCCATGTCTCACTATTACAATAATTGAAATCAAATCCCTCTTTTCTCCTGGCCTTCATGTGTCTTAGGAGACACTGAATATTTTTGGAGAGGATGGAGGATTATTTTTTTACCAACAGTTTTTACTATATTTTAAAGTAGTATACTTTTTTTCTATAAATTAATTGAGGCTATTGGCTGATGATCAGTGGGAAACACATCAATGGGTGCTAGTGAGTAATAGTATAAGAATCCCCAACCTACTAAAATTACCCCTTAGATATTTCAAATGTGAAGTAGTGAGACACCTTTGAGACTTTAGCTTTCTAATGTTAATAGTAGTTATGGACTTAGCCAGTATAAATACGTCCAGGAATAGAAATATTCAGAAAAAGTCTCAAAAGTACATCTTTAGCTTAACTTATGACACATAGCTATTGTGGATGATCCCATTTGTTCCCTGGAAGATATGTTCACTTTCATGAACACCCAACCTTCCCATCTTCTATTTCAGCCATACATTTCCTAATTGAGCTTATTCATATTCAGTTGTTTATTGTGCATTATTGCCTGTTAACACCCGCACACATACATTGTGATATACCATGAGTCACAGGCATACATCAACTCCTAATAAAATCCTGGCATAATCACCCATACAAGGGACAAATAGATAGAAAGTGTATATTATTAAGAAAAAGGTGTGAAAATAGTCGGGCAATCAATAATGTCAATCTATGGGGATAAAAATCTGAGAGAGATAATGTAAATATGGAATAAGTTGTACCACAACACTGCTCATGTCTCCTAATATTAAGTGATTCATGGGTCAAATTTGGGCCTAAACAAATTTTGAATCTCTTCAAAACTTTCAGTTCCACCTAGGCAAAAACTGAGTAGTCTCCAACTTTAGCTTATGCTATAATTCTTTGGAAGTCAGAGTACATGGCAGTTAAAGAGATAATCTTAGATTTAGGAAATCTAGGAAAGTTGAGTTAACACACAACTTTAAGATATGTGCCAGATACAGTGCTAAGTTCTATAAATGCAAAGTAAGATGGAAGTAAGTCATTTCCTGAAGATGCACACAATTTAATAGTGGAGACACCATTCAAAGACTATATACAAACAAGCTATTATTGTTCAGTCATTTCAGTCATGTTCAACTCTTTGTGACCCTATGTGGGGTTTTCTTGGCAAGGGTTTGCCTTTCCTTCTTCAGCTCATTTTACAGATGAAAAAACGGGAAAATAGGATTAAGTCCCTTGCCCAGGTCATATAACTAGGAAGTTTCTGAGGCTGGATTTGAACTCAGGGACATGAGTCTTCCTGACTCCAGCATGCTAGCTTCTGCTCCACCTAAGGAAAAAGTTTCTTGCAAAAAGCTGGATTTTAATGGAGACTAGAAGGGAACCAAGGGACTCTTGGAAGTAGCACCAAGGATGAAGAGAATATCAGGAATGGAGAACAGCCACTGAAAATTCATAGTCAGGAATAGGAATATTTTGTGTGAGGAATATCACAATGCAAAAAATATAGAAAGGCAGCAGGAACCAGAATATTAAAGTCTCTGAACGATAAACAGGATTTCATATATGATTCTAGAGAAAATAAGAAGACTGTAGAGTTTATTAAATTGGTGGTGACATAGTGAGATATGTACTTTAGGAAGATCAATTTAATAGCTGAGTAAAGTAAGCTTAAAGCTTGAAAAGGCAGAGAGATCAACCAGCAGTCTATTACAATACATTAGGTATTTAGTAATAAGGGTCTGAAAGAGTGAATTAGAAATATCAGATGATAAAACAGACATATAAGGTAGATGATGCAATGGTAGGATTGGCAGGACTTGGGAAAAAAAAACTTTGGATTTGGGTAGTGAGAATGAGTATGACATGTTGCAAACCAGGGGTGTTAAGAGTGTGGTGGTATCCATTATACTAAGTAGGAAATTTAAAAAGAAAGACGTGTTTGGGGTAAAGATAACGAATTATTTCTTATACATGCTGAATAGAAGACGTCTGTGGGCCAACCAGAACAATGTTTAAGAGGCAGTGTAGACTGGAAACTACTGTTGTTCATCCTTCCTTCTCTAAATGGACCATGATGTCCGGAAGGTGATGTCATGGCTGGCAAATGAATTGGGTTTTAGTGAGGCAGGGCTGTGCAAAGTCATGAGCCTCACCTTCTCCAAGGAGCCATCTGAGTCCAGTGGCAAGACTTAGATTAGGATGACTGATCAGGCCACCAGAATGGAAAGTAGAAGTCAATACAATACTTAGAGCTGAATAAATAAAACTTGGAATAGTCTACAAAGAAATGATCATTGTATCCATGGGAACTATTGCGATCATCAAGACCAGTAGTATAGAGAAAGAAGAGAAGAGGGTTGAGGACAGAGGCTGTTTTAATTCCTATCTCTAACATATGCTGATTGTATAACACTGGGCAAATTACTTACCTTCTCATTGACCTAGGCAACTATCTCTGATGGTAAGATAAAGGTCCGGCTCAAAACAGCTTAGGTAGAGGTAATTTCCTCACAGGGTAGTTCCTTATGACAATCGAATTGCATTCTCTTCCATCTCATCACTTTTTGTGTACCCTAGATTAAAGCCAAACTTATTAGCTGGGACATCATGAGATAGTCATTTAATCTCTCTGAGCTTTCATTCCATCATCTGTAAAATGATAGCCATAATACCTACAGTATTTATCTCAGAGACTTCCTATGGGATCAAATTAAGTAATTCAAACAATGCATTTTACAAACCTTAAAGCACATTGTGAATCTAAGTTGTTGGGTTTTTTTTATTACTATTCCAACTTATTATTCTGTCTTCCTCTATGGAAACAGGAGAAAATGTTTTTCACCTCGATCTCCAACCATAAAGCATTAATGATCATTTCAAACAAAAAGCAAAAGGAACCTCCACTCATGGTTTAATCAGTTTCTTATTTTTCCTGCCTTATCATCATCACCAGCACTGTCATCATCATCACCACCATCATCTCTCTTTTGATTTGCATTAAAATTTTAAAATATACCCTAAGTGTAATTTAAAGAAAGGATGTACTTCACAGCTCAATTACTTAATTGTTTTAATGTTAAAGAAAATCCTGAATTTCATTCCAAAAGCTTCAGGTTGGGAAAATTAACAGCATAGTTTGCCTCATAAAGGGATTTCTTTTCTGGGATTAACTAAAGAAAACTTTCTTTCTGCATTGTTAAATCCCAACTCATATGAGATGCATTTCATTACAGTGAATGTGGTCTGTATTTTCCAGAAAAAGCACACTCTTAATATCTATCTCTGAGTTCCTGTAAATAAATATAGATTATTTTTCTTTCTCTTTAGTCTTCCTTTAATTTCATAGCAAATGAAGTAGAGATTCCAGCAGCATTTCTCTTTACATTTATGTTTTGTATGATTTGCTTGCTTTTAAAAACTAGCTCCTTTCTGTATCAAAGCCAGTTTTTAAAAATCCACATCAAGGTGCATAATAAATAGGGAGATCATGTTCTCAGGGGTCATATTCAAGGCATCATATACCAAGAAATGAGACTACAGGTCCACTGGTTAAGGCTATATATCACTTAATAATGTCAGATGGAAAGGAACTGATAATTAATTAAGAAAAAAGGATTTGGGGGTCTAATTTACTGGTTTGGTAGCAATTCCCATCAAGAACACTAGACCAAATCATTTTAGAGCATTCAAGTAGAGAAAACCGTGTGAGAGTTATCATTGACTGTGATTGATGAACCTCACATATTGGAACCTATGGTAACAAATGCCAGTTTCAATTAGTCTGGATGTAAAACTCAGATTTAAAATAACAATTGTACCCTCTCAGATTAACAACAGTTTTAATACATTCTTTCTCTATTGTGTGACATAACTCTTTACTACTTCAAAAGTTTGGGTTTTGTTTATTTTTTATCAGGACAAGACTGAATCCTTCCTTACTATTCACCATTAAGACTTTAAGGGATTCTTCTTTAGCACTGGCAAGTATTTGCAAAATACTGTGCTGGGCAACAGAACACCTAGAAAAATGACAATTATTCCCCTATTCCTAAAGAGGGGACTATTATTTTTCCTAAAGTGTGCACATCTTAGTATCATAAAATCACAGACTTGGGAGGAAATCTCAGAAGCTAGGTTCAATTCAGTTCATACTTGGACCCAATTACTGGTCAACCATAACATCATACATTTGAGCTAGATGGGGCCTTAGAAGATATACAAAGTTCTCATTTTATAGGTAAGAAAACTGAGTTCCAGAGAGATGATATATTTTATTCAAGGTTACAAAGGTAGTAAATGGAAGAGCAAAAATCTGAACTCATGTCCTATAACTCAAAGCTCAGGACTTTTTTTTTTTCTAATTTGACATATTTTTTTTCCATTTAGTCCTCTCTATATCATTCTCAAGGGGTTAGTCATCTAGCCTTTACATTAAGAACACCTTGAAAAGGGAATCCATTAACATGCCACTTTTAGGCAGTTCTAACTTTTAGGAAAATAAATTCAGAAATCATATATATTTCTGTGTCTTTTTGATATAAAGAAACTTGTGAAGAGCCTAGGCTATCCAAATTTAAAATGGGTGGCCTTAGGCAGCAGTGGATTTTCTCTGCCTTGAGATGTTCAAGGAAAGTTGAATAACAACTTCTCAGCGATATTGGAAAGGACATTCTTATTCAATTTCAGGTTGACCTATATCAAGTAGTGTTAATTTGTGGTCCGTGAACATTTAAAATATTTTGTTATAATAAATTCATTTTTTATTCCTTGGATTTTTTTTTATTCTCTTATCATTGTTTTGAGAAAGGATCCATAGGGCAAATCTCTTTCAAATAAAATTTACCATTTGCTTCAATTATATATGTAGGCAGCATACCAAAGCATTATTAGGCTTCAACAGACTTCCAAAGGATACTATCACACATGTGCATATGAGTGCACACAAGCGCATGTGCACGCACACACACACACATGTACTCTTGGAATAGATGAATTCTGAAGTTTCTTTTAACTTAGTAATTATTTTATTATCTGAGGATATATAGAGCAGGTAGCATTTGAAATTAATCTTGAAGGAAGTCAGGAGGTGAAGGATAGGCAGACATTGTAAGCAAGGGGAACATCCACTAAAATGTCAAGAAGTATGGAGATGAATTGTCATATTCTAGGAACAGCAAGAAGGTGAGTGTTACTTGATCCTAGGGTTTATAGAGGAGAATGAAGTATAAAAAAACTGGAAAGACAAAAAATGTATGTGGTTCAATCAATAGAGAGCTGGGCCTGGAATCAGGAAGATGCGAGTTCAAATTTGGTCTCATACACTAACTACCTGAATCTGAGCAAATCACTTTACCTCTATCTGCCTCAGTTTCTTCAGTTATAAAATCAGGATAAAAACAACACCTACATCTCAATGTTGTTGTGAAGACCAAATTAGTTAATTATCTGTAGAGATTTTAGCACACTGACTGGTACATAATAAGCCATAAATGTTAACAATAAAAATGACAAAAATGTTTTAAAAGCAAAACAGAGGGGTTTATATTTAATACTGAAATTTATTGAGTATGAGCAACACACATTATCAGACCTACACTTTGGAAGATATATGGAAGATATACTGAAATAGAGAGAGGCTTTAGGAAGAAAGAATTGGAGAAAAAGGATATTGCAGTTGTATGGGCATGAATTGGTGAAAGACTATATCTGTGTGGTGACTGTTGGTGGGAAGAAGAAAAAAAACCCTTCACAATAGTCCCTATAAGGACTATTGTGAAGGTAGAAAAATCAAGATGACTTGGAAACAGAATGGATATATGATATAAAAGAGAGTGAGGATTTGAGGATCATACAAAGATATTGAGTCTGGGTGATAGTGGTAAGAGTAGTGCCCTCAGCAGTAACAAGGATGTGGAAAAGATGCAAGAACTGAGAGGGGAAAGAGTTCTACCTTACATATGTTTAGTTTGAGATGTCTGTTATGCATATGCATATGTAGATACACACACACACACACACACACACACACACATACACACAACTCATCTCTGAAATAGCTTTTAACCAAGGAGAACATAGGTAAGAGGCAATTGAGATACACAGTGAAAGTCCCACATCAGTTAGTCACTTAAATGACAAATTATTTCTTAAATTTTGTCTATATGTAAAATAGTATACTAGATATGGTAAAGCAATACAAAAGGGGTTTCAGAGATGTATTGATGCTACAAAAGCAAAAAAAAAATTAAATTAAGGGAATCACTGTCTTAAAAGAGTGCAAAATCAGGAAGGATGAATTCTCCCAAGAGCTACTAAGCTAGCATGGACGGAATGTAGATATTGGAACGTAAGTAATGAGGATGATGGATCAAAGGTAAATGGAAACCCAGGTGTGGAGTATTTGAAGTGCCAGGCTGACGAATGTGTCTTTTTTCCTAATAAGCATAAAACAGCATTACAGATTATTGAGCAAGAGAGTCTACATGACCAGATCTGGGTCATAGGAATTCAATACTTATTTTGATGCAGAAGATGGAGGAGAAAGGAGAAACATTGGAAACAAAACTTTAAGAAAGCTATTGCAGCAATCCAGAGAGATGTGATAGGGAATTAAGCTAGTGTAAAAGCTGCATGATTTGAGAAAAGGGACAGAGGGTCAAGATGTTATACTGGTAGATCTGGACAATAGGATCATGCAAGTCCCTTCCAACTGAGATTTTGTGATTCTGACCTGTCAATATATGACGGATATTCACTTGGTGTTATGATAGATACTTGAAACTAAGCAAAAATAGGAATCTTCCCCCTACTGGGGGTGAGGAACCTGTTCCCTATCCCATCCCCATCACTTCCAGCACAGACATGATTTAATGTTAGTGAATTAAATAATTTTATCAAACATTATTTAACTGTTTAAACTGAAAATGACTGGAAAGGTAAATATTTTAAAAGAAATCTAAGTTAGTCTTATACCCATTTTCACACAGGCCATAGGAAAATTGGAAGTAAATAATGAATTAGTGATTAAATTGTTGGAAAGGTACACATACTCTTAATGAAACTATTGAAAAATACTAAGGTCTCTTCAATTATCTGTTTTCTGCATGTCTAGTGAAAGTTAAGGTCTATCATTTTCCTTAAACAACTCTACTTAGTGAAAGACTATCTGGTTACAGACTTCCTAATAATGAACAAGTTTTAAGCAGGAAGTCTTTGGCACAATCTCCTTTGAATTCCGGCAGTCATGTTGCATGACTTTGCTAAACTGTGCAGCCTTATGTGACAAATTTATGTGAGCAGGTTTGTATTATCCTAATGACATCGCATGTTAATGTTCTGCAATATGAAAACATGTGTCTATTAGAGGAAACTTGATGAAAAAGAGGCATTATTTGTGTAAATCATCTTGAAAGTTTGTCTTGCATGGCATAGTAACTTATGCAGATTCAAGGTCATTGAAAACATGCTGCTTACCCCCTCTCTATCATCCCAAATCTCACAGCTAGAGTTGTATTTTAAACAGAACTATGGGAGGTCTATAGCAATAGTTACAAATTTCTTTGGCCCTGGATATCCCTAGTGGAAGAGAGTAAGTCCTGTGTATATTTAATCATAAGACTGACATAAAATGAATCAAATGAATGAAAATTTACGAAAAAGGGAGGGGCAAAGAATATGCATTTATATCTTACCTACTCTATGGCTAGTACTTAATATATATTATAGCATTTGATTATCACAAAAGCCTTGCAAGGTGGATGGCATTATTGCCATCATTTTGCAATTGAGGAAAATAGAGGTAAAGTGACTTGACCAGGATTACACAGCCAGTATGTGTCTGAGGTCACATTTGAACCCAGGTCTTCCCGACTTGAGATTCAGCATTGTATCCATTTTTTTTTTTTATTAAGTGCTTACTAGGTGTAAAACATCACTAACCATTTATATTATTCCATCTGATTAGTATTGATTAAACAAATAATGATTCAGTCAAAATGGCCCTTTATCTTTCATAATACTGGGTATCTCAGTCAGCATTTTCTCATTTTCTTTATCATGTTTCATAAAGCAAATAAAAATAAGACCACCCCCCAAAAAACTTATCTTCTTTATTTTCCATTCTTTTGGGATATTATAACTGACTTGATAATCTTTTAAACTGAAACATCAAAGATATTAATGGCTTAACAAATGATATACTATACTTAAGTTTTAAATTGATTCTAAAATGCTTTAACCTAAGAAGCTCATTTTGTTATGTTTTTAGAAATTCAGCTTTATTTTAATTATGTTTATTTATTTCATTAAATACTTCCCAATTGGAGGCGGAGCCAAGATGGCAGAGTAGAAACAGCTCATCCAAGCCACTCTGCCCCCACATTCCCCCCAAACGATGTAAAAGGGGACTCTGAACAACTTCTGGAGCCCCAGCACCCACAGAACGACACAGAGAAGCTAAACTCCCGCTGAGGACAGCCCAGCATCCCTGCAGGAAGGACCAGCACAGTGGTCTGGGACCTGGCATCGTGCAGCACACAGAGCGCAGGAGCCAAGCCCAGCCCAGGTCCCCATGAGCCGAGGTTTTAGCCCCAGGGCGGCAGAGCCAGCAGCCAGCTGGAGGAACCCCAGAACACCAGGAGCTATGGCCACTTCAGAATTATCAACATAGACTTGCCTGGGACAAAGTAAGAGGTTAGTGTCCTATGGACTTTGGGACTGGTATTAGGGAATGCGTCGGCTCCCTCCCCTGGGGGCTAGAAGCAGCTGAGGACAAACGCCATATTGTAGTTTTCAGAGGCAGCGCCCGCTCCCAGCCTGCAAATTTGTAGGGAGATCCAGCTATCATTCTTGGGGGGGTAATTGATCTTGCTTTAACCTCCCTGGATCTGGATTGTGATCTAGGGTGGAAGTCGTGGGTGGGTTTACAGCTTGCCAGAAACGGAAGTTGCCCCCCACGCGTTCGGGACGAAAATTCCTCTATCTGGCCTTAAAGCCATAGTGTGGCAACAAGCCCAAAAGTCAAGCAATTAAGTGGCAACATGCCAAGGCAAAGGAAACAGAAAAATGCAACCCTAGACTCCTATTTTGGGGGCATAGAGCGGGAAAAGGACTGTGAGGTCAGAAGTCCTGCTCCAAAAGCCCCAGGGGAAAACATGAGCGGGTTGCAGGCCATAGAGGACCTTAAGAAGGACTTTGAAAATCAAATAAGAGAAGTGGAGGAAAAATTGGAAAGAGAAATGAGAAGGATGCAGGAAAAGTATGAAATGAGGGTCAACAGCCTGACTGAGGAAAACAGCACCTTAAAAAATAGACTAACTCAAATGGCAAAGGAGGCCCAAAAGGGCAACGAGGAGAAGAATGCCTTAAAAAGTCGAATTTGGGCCAGAAGCGCAGGGAAGGGGAGTCGCTGCGGTTTCCTGCTTCAACAGTGCTTGAACGGAACCCGCTGCTCGATTCCCGGCCGGAGCCGCCCTTAGCCACCTCTCCACCTTCACCTCCACTAACCAACACTTCTTCTGTCCTACCGTCGAGCAGCAGCCGCCCGCTCAGCCGCCCCCGGCCGTCGCCGCCCCAGCCTCCGCCGCAGCCACCACTGCCTCTTCCGCCGACGCCATGACCACCTCGTCCCCCTCTCAGGTGCGGCAGAACTACCACCAGGACTCAGAGGCCGCCATCAACCGGCAGATCAACTTGGAGCTCTACGCCTCCTACGTCTACCTGTCCATGTCCTACTACTTCGACCGCGACGACGTGGTGCTCAAGAACTTCGCCAAGTACTTCCTGCACCAGTCACACGAGGAGTGCGAGCACGCCGAGAAGCTGATGAAGCTGCAGAACCAGCGCGGCGGCTGCATCTTCCTGCAGGACATCAAGAAACCCGACCTCGACGACTGGGAGAGCGGGCTGAACGCAATGGAGTGTGCTCTGCACTTGGAAAAAATTGTCAATCAGTCGTTACTGGAATTGCACAAGCTGGCAACTGACAAGAATGACCCCCACTTATGTGATTTCATCGAAACCCACTACCTGGATGAACAGGTCAAGTCCATCAAACAGCTGGGTGATCACGTAACCAACCTGCGCAAGATGGGGGCCCCGATTCTGGCATGGCGGAATATCTTTTTGACAAGCACACCCTTGGAGACAGTGACAACGAGAGCTAAGCCACACCTGGCTTCCCCCACACCTGGGAACTGTGGGCGCCACTCCTACTGTCTTTCAGTGCATGCATATTTTGGTTATCTGACCTTTTCATAATCTGAACCAAAAAACTACCACCATTTACATCCCAATAAAGTGAGTTGGTACTGATGAAAAAAAAAAAAAGTCGAATTTGCCAGATGGAAAAAGAATCTCAGAAGTTCACTGAGGAGATTCATTCCTTCAGAGTTAGACTGGAGCAAATGGAAGCTAGTGACTTTATGAGAAATCAAGATGCTGTTAAGCAGATCCAAACAAATGAAAGATTAGAAGGCAATGTGAAATATCTCATGGGAAAAACCACTGACCTGGAAAATAGATCCAGGAGAGACAATTTAAAAATTACTGGACTACCTGAAAGCCATGATCAAGGAAAGAACCTAGAAATCACCCTTCAAGAAATTCTCAAGGAAAACTGCCCTGATGTTTTAGATCCAGAGGCAAAATAGAGGTTGAAAGAATCCACCGATCACCTCCTGAAAAAGATCCCAAAAAGAAAACTCCCAGGAATATTATAGCCAGGTTCCAGAATCCCCAGATCAAGGAGAAAATACTACAAGCAGCCAGGAAGAAACAATTTCAATATTGTGGAAACACAATCAGAATAGCCCAGGACCTGGCAGCTTCTACACTGAGGGATCGAAGGGCATGGAATATGATATTCCAGAGGGCAAAAGAACTGGGAATGAACCCAAGGGTCACCTACCCAGCAAAACTGAGTATTTTGTTTCAGGGGAAAATATGGTCATTCAGTGGAATAGAGGACTTTCAAGCATTCTTGAGGAAAAAACCAGAATTGAATAGAAAATTTGACATCCAGACACAAGAAGGAAGAGATGCCTGAGAAGGTAATCAGGGAAAAGAAATCAAAAGGAACTTATCAAAGTTGAACTATTTACATTCCTATATGGAAAAGCAATAACTGTGACTGATGATATCTTTCTCACTATGAAAATAATGGAAGAAGGGTGTGTGGTCATATGAATACATATGTGAATGTGTGTGTATATGGTTACAGTTATATATGGATAGAGGGCATAGGTTGAATTTGTTGGGAAGGGAGAATACTCAAGGGATGAAATTATGAGGTGAGAGAGGAAAGTGGCAAGAGGAGATGGGGAGAGACAGGGTAGGGTAAACTATCCCATGTAGAAGAAGCAAGGGGAAGTGGTTGCAAAAGAGGGGGAGAATAAGGAAGGCTAAAAAAGGCAAAACCACATTCACATTGAATTTGGTTCAGGGAGAAAATGACATACATACTAAATGGGATATCTCAACCTGCAGCAGGATAGGGGGAAGGGGAATGAGAGGAGGGATGATGGATGGGAAGGCATCCTTGGGTGAGGGGAGGTTGGAAGTACCCACTATAAAAGAGGGACAGGATCATGTAGGGAATGGACCAGGTGGGGGGTGGGATGAGTGGGAGGGAATTATAAACAGCCTTGTACAATATATCTACTAAGATAATGTTTTGCATAGCTAGACATGTACAACATATACTGAATTACTTATCTCCCAAGAGGGAATGGGTGACAAGGGAGGAAGGAAATGGATCTGAAATTTGAGGTCGTAACATTAAATATTTCAAATATATATATAAATACTATTATTAATAATCTTTTGCTTGTAATAGGGAGACAAGATGTGCAGGCATTGGGATGCAAAGACTCACCTTCCTCTAATGGAAAAGTCGATAGGGGTATGGGAGAAGGTATGGGAGAGAGCAGATTGGAGGAAGCAATATCTTGTGGGATTACTGTTCTGGGAGGTTGGGTAGGGGAATAATGGGGGGAAAATGATTGTAACTCAAAATCTGGCGGAAATGAATGATGTAAAACAGAAGTTAATAAAGCATTTGTTTAAATAATTCCCAATTACATGTAAAAAATTAGCAATCATCCTGAAAACTGAGAGTTTCACATGCTATTCTCCCTCTTGCCTGTCCTACTCCTTGAGAAGGCATGAAGTCATGCAACACATATTTCTGATTAGCCTTTTGCCAAAGAATGCACAGACAAATAAAGGAGAAAAAATTAGTAAAAGGTAAGAAAACTATTCTTCAGTCTGCATTCAGAGTTCATCAATTCTCTCTCTGGACATAAAGAGAATTTTTCATCATTGATATTTTGGAATTTCCTTGGATCATTGTCTTGATCAAAGTAGCTAAGTCTTTGACAGTTGATTATCCTTACAATATTTCTGTTACCATGTACAATGGTCTCCTGGTTCTGCTAACTTCACTTTGCATGTATTCATATAAATCTTCTCAGGCTTTTGTGAAACCATCCTGCTCTTCAGTTCTCATAACACAATAGTATTCCATCACAATAACGTACCACAATGTGTTTAGCTATTCCCCATTGATGGACATCCCCTCAATTTCTTTTTTGTTGTTGCTTTTTGTTTTGGGGGGGAGGGCAGTTGGGTTAAGTGACTTGCCCAAGGTCATATGACTAGTTTTTGTGTTAAGTGTCTGAGGCCAGATTTGAACTCAGGTCCTCCTGACTCCAAGTCTGGTGCTCTATTCACTTCGCTACCAAGCCACCCCGTCCCCTCAATTTCTAATTCTTTGACATCACAAAAATAACTGCTATAAATATTTTCATACAAATAAATTGATTTTCCATTTTTAAAATCTTTTTGAGGTTAATACGTAGTAGTGGTATTTCTGGGCCAAATGATATGCAGAGTTATCTAGTCCTTTTGGCATAATTCCAAATGGTGCTCCAGAATGGTTGGAGTAGTTCACAACTCTACTACCAGTGCATTAGTGTCCCATTTTTTTCACATCTTCTCAAGAATTTTTCATTTTCCTTTACTATGATGTTAGTAACTCTGATAGTTGTGATGTGGTATCTCAGAGTTGTTTTATTTTGCATTTCTTTAATCAGTAGTGATTCAGAGCATTTTTCATGTAACTATTAATAGCCTTGATTTCTTCTAAAAACTGCCTGTTCATATCCTTTGACAATTCATCAAGTAGAGAATAGTTATTTTTAATAAATTTATTTCAGTTCTCTATATGTTTAAGAAATGAGACCTTCAACAGAGAAACTTGCTGTAAAATATTTCCCCTAGGGGCGGCTAGGTGGCGCAGTGAGTAGAGTGTCGGCCCTGGAGTCAGAAGGACCTGAGTTCGGATCCGACCTCAGACACTTAATGCACATACAC
Organism: Gymnobelideus leadbeateri; assembly: GCA_011680675.1. NCBI lineage: Eukaryota > Metazoa > Chordata > Mammalia > Diprotodontia > Petauridae > Gymnobelideus > Gymnobelideus leadbeateri. The sequence goes on along the minus strand of WOXC01004847.1, from coordinate 390,559 downwards.
AAAAAAAACCTAGCCGTGTGACCTTGGGCAAGTTACTTAACCGCAGTTGCCCTCCAAAAAAAAAAAAAAATATTTCCCCTAGTCTCCTATTTTCCTTCTACATTTTGCTACATTAGATTTGCTTGTACAAAAGCTTTTTTTTAAAATTTCATATAATCAAAATAATTAATTTTATATCCTGTGGTCCCCTCTACCTCTTGTTCGGTCATAAACTCTTTCCTGATCCATTGCTCTGACAGGTATATTTTTCCATGTTACCCTAACTGGGGAACTACTTATGATAACACCTTTTATATCTGAATCATGTAGCTATTCTAACCTAATCACACCATGTGCCATTGTGACTCCTTTTCAGGAATGAAGGATGAACAATAACAAAAACTCCTTCTTTAGGATTATTTAGTTTCTAATTAATTTATAATCTATATTTCAGTGACCCCTTGTTAAATGTAATTTTGTTCCATTTAAGAGTGAATTTAGGTGTGGAGCCAAGATGGCAGAGTAGAAACAGCACTTCCAAGGTGCTCTCCCCCACACCACTTCCAAGCCATGTAAAAGGTAGACTCCAAACATCTTCTGGAGCTCCAGCACCCACAGAACAACACAGAGAAACTAACCTCCCACTGAGGACAGCCCAGCAGCCCTGCAGGGAGCGGCCAGCTCAATGCTCTGGGAGCAGACAGTGCAATGCAAGCGGCCAACGCAGCTCTCTGGGAGCCCAGCCCAGGCCCGCATGAGCCTCGGTTTTAGCCCCAGGGCGGCCGGGCCAACAAGCAGCTGGAAGGACCCCAGAACACCAGCTGCTATGGCAATTCCAGAATTATCAACACAGATATGCCTAGGACAAAGTGAGAGGTTAGTGCCCTATGGACTTTGGGACCAGTATTTGGGGAAGGCATCCGCTTCTGCTGCTGGGGGGAAGAAGCTGCTGAGGAGCCTTGGCACGAATGCCATTTTGGAGCTTCAGTGGCAGCTTCAGTTCCTGGGCTGCACACCGTAGGGAGATCCAACAATCAGTTTTAGGGGATAATTGCTCTTGCTTTAACCTCCCTGGATCTGGATTGTGGTCTGGGGAGGGGGAGGTTGTGGGGTGGTTATCTAGCTTGCCAGAGCATGTGGAGGCTTTACAGAGGCCACTCGACTAATACCTCTGGAAGTTGTGAAGACTGCAACGTTTGGGACAGAAGCTCCCCTGTCTGGTGGCAGAGTCCTACTGTGGCAACAAGCCCAAAAGTCAAGTAAGTGAGTGGCAACATGCCTAGGCAAAGTAAACAAAATAGAAAAAATTCAACATTAGACTCCTATTTTGGGGGCAAAGCGGATCAAAGCATGGAACAGGAGGAGGACTGTGAGGTCAGAAATCCTGCACCAAAAGCCCCAAATAAAAATATGAGCGGGTTACAGGCCATAGAGGACCGAAAGAAGGTTTTTGGAAATCAAATAAGAGAAGTAGAGGAAAAATTGGGAAGAGAAATGAGAAGGATGCAGGGAAAGTATGAATTGAGAGTCAACAGCCTGACTGAGGAAAATAACACCTTAAAAATAGACTAACTCAAATGGCAAAAGAGGCTCAAAAGAGCAATGAGGAGAAGAATGTCTTAAAAAGCCGAATATGCCAGATGGAAAAAGAATCTCAAAAGCTCACTGAGGAGATTCTTTCCTTCCGAGTTAGACTGGAGCAAATGGAAGCTAGTGACTTTATGAAAAATGAAGATGCTGTTAAACAAATCCAAACAAATGAAAGAATATAACGCAATGTGAAATATCTCATGGGAAAAACCACTGACCTGGAAAATAGATCCAGGAGAGATAATTTAAAAATTATTGGACTACCTGAAAACCATGATCAAAGAAAGAACCTAGAAATCATCCTTCAAGAAATTATCAAGGAAAATTGCTCCTATGTTTTAGACCCAGAGGGCGAAATAGAGGTTGAGAAAATCCATAGATCACCTCCTGAAAAAGATCCCAAAAAGAAAACTGAGGAATACTTTAGCTAGGTTCCAGAATTCCCAGATCAAGGAGAAAATAATACAAGCAGCCAGGAAGAAACAATTTCAATATTGTGGAAACACAATCAGAATAGCACAGGACCTGGAAGCTTCTACACTGACGGATCTAAAGGCATGGAATATGATATTACAGAGGTCAAAAGAGCTGGGATTAAAACCAAGAATCACCTATCCAGCAAAACTTAGTATGTTCTTTCAGGGGAAAATATGGTCATTCAGTGGAATAGAGGACTTTCAAGCATTCTTGAGGAAAAAACCAGAATTGAATAGAAAATTTGACATCCAGACACAAGAAGGAAGAGATGCCTGAGAAGGTAAGGTAATCAGGGAAAAGAAATCAAAAGGAACTTATCAAAGTTGAAATATTTACATTCCTATATGGAAAAATAATAAATGTAACTGATGAAATCTTTCTCAGTATGAAAATAATTGAAGAAGGGTATATGGGCATATGAATACATATGGGAATGTGTGTATATATGTTTTCAGGTATACATGGAGAGAGGGCACAGGTCGAATTTGGTGGGAAGATAAGATACTTAAGGGGTGAGTTTAAGAGGTGAGAGAGGAATGTGGCAAGAGGAGATGGGGAGAGACAGGGTAGGATAAACTATCTCATGTAGAAGAGGCAAGGGGAAGTTGTTGCAGGGGAGGAGAAGAACAGGAAGGGAAAAAGGCAAAACCATATTCTCATTGAATTTGGCTCAGGGAGAGAATGACATAAATACTAAATGGGATATCTTGCCAAGCAGGAGAGTAGGGGGAAGAGGGATGAGTGGGGGGATGATGGAGAGGAGGGCATTCTGGGGGGAGGGGAGGTTGGAAGTACCCACTTTCAAAGAGGGATAGTATCAAAGTAGGGATTGGACCAGGTGGGGCTTGGGATGGGTGGGAGGGAAATATAAGCAGTCTTTTACAATATACCTACTATGGTAATGTTTTGCATAGCTATATATGTATAACACATACTAAATTGCTTATCTTCCCAGAGAGTGTGGCTGACAAGGGAGGAAGGGAATGGATCTGAAATTCGAAGTTTTAAAATTAAATGTATTAAATATTAAAAAAGAGTGAATTTAAAATTTCTACTGTCATGCATTTTGTTGTGAAGTTTTTATTCACTAATCCAGGGTCAATTTTTGTCAAGGTGCCATATACATCTCAGGAAAAGGTTCACTCCTTTGTTTCCCATTAGCTTTTCTCCTGAAGTCAATCATATCTAAATTTTCAAAATATTCATTTACTGAATATATTTCTTATGGTTACATTTATCTCCCTCTGAGAGTGAAAAATCAAGGTCCCCTACTTATATAGTTTTATTCTCTATTTCTGCCCTATTTTCTTTTTTATTTCTTTAGAAAAGCAACCTTTGACCAAGTTGTTAATTGTCTTTTCATCATTTTCTTCTTTGCTTTCATCTCTTTATCTATTTTTTTCTTCTGCTATTCTTATTTGATGTTGGAAATCATTTTAGTTCTCCCAGGAATTCTTGTCCGGCTTATGTTCAGTTCACATTTTTTCCCCTTTGAGGATCTGCTTGTAATTGTAAAACAATTACATTGTCTTCATTGTTTCCTTTTGAGTTTGTGTCTTGATTTTCTCTGGCACACTAGTAACATTTGAAGCTCAGGTTCTTAGTGGTTGTGGTGCTTGCTTGCTCATTTTTTCACCTTATAAATAAATAAATAAATATATATATATATATATATATATATATATATATATATATATATATGCACATATACATATCTTTAGGGTAATGTTGGAACCTATTCCCAGTACTGGAGCGGTAGGGCATTATCTCAAGCTTCAGGGGTATTTGCTTTGTTTTGTTTCGTTTTGTTTTGTTTGTTTCTTGTACTGCTTTTGTGAGAGCTACTTTGAGCTTTTGGAAATTTTTATGCTTCCAAGGTGGTGTGATCACCACTCTCTTGGCTTGTATTTTGGTCCTTACCCAGGAACAACCCCTGATCCCTTCAGGTTGCAATAGATACTACTTCTCAAATCCATTACTCCCTTGGACCCATAAATGATACTGACCCTCAAGGCTTCCCTCCATTTTGACTGAAAATATTACTCTCCACCCTTGAACTATGATCTAGAAGTGGGCATATGCCATAAAGTTGCCAAATAATTGCCACTTACGGCTCCCACTCCCCCTTGACCAAAAGTGATCATCTTTGCCTTTGAGGTATCACTCAGAAGTCGGTATAGGCAATGAAACTGCCAAAGAGATGTGGTCCTGAGTCCAGTCTTAACACGAGTATCCTGTAATCTGGTTCTGACCAGTTACTAGGTCCCCTTACATTTTCTGGCCTGAAACTTCCTAACACTACTTCTGCTTCTGTCACCACCACCAAATTTCACCATCGGTGTTTTATCCAAAGATGATTCGGGCTAGGCTACCTTCCTCTCCCATGTCCCACATTTCTCTTTCCAACATCTCATGGTACCTTGAGCTAGAATATTGTGTCAGTCCAACCTATTGATTGTAGTACCATTCCAGAATTTGATTTGAGATATTATTTTAAATTTGTTTGGAGGGGAATGTTGGGAGGGATCAGTTGAGTACTTTCTCTACTCCAACATCTTGGCTCCATCCACATAAGTCCCAAGTGTTGTAACCTTAAGAGACTAGCAAGATGATAAGGAATTCAGTTTTTTGTTTTAATTATGGAACAGGGAGCAAAGATGGAGAGGTCAACTCTACCTTTTAGTCAGTAACAAATATATATTAGGGCCATTATGATCACAAGTTAGGCCTGGCTGTCATGTTCTAAAACTCTACCAAAAATATATTTTAGATTATTTCTCCTAGTAATTCAATAACTAGTTCCACAATTATTGTGCTTTTGAAATTTACACTGGAATAGATATTTGGAGCAAAAATGAATAGCAGAGGTCTTTTATTTAACCCTTGACTCAACGTTACAACCAAGGACAACTCTATAGCACCAGGAATTTCTTTCTTAAAAATTTTTTTGGTCTTTATTTTTTTTTTGTTTACTTTTAATTTAGAAGATTCAGTTCCACAATTCCTTGGGTTTCAAATTTTCTCCTCCTTCCTCCCATGCCCTCTGCCATGGCAGCATACATTTAAGTATAGGATCTGCAAATACTTTCACATCAGACATTAGTCAGGTTATAAAGAAGGATTGTATTGGATGGAATAAACAATGGGAAAGAGGAAACAAAATCAAACAAGAAAAAGAAAGAGAACAGGTAGCTTGTTTCAATCTGCATTCAAACTCTGTTCTCTCTAGTTCTTTCTCTGAATGTAGACATCTTTCTCCATCATAACTCTTTTGGAGTTGAGTTATAACCCTGCATTGCTGAAAAGAGTCCAGTCTATCAAAGTTGGTACTCACATATACATTTTGCCTGTAATTCTGTACAAAATTCTCCTGGTTCTGCTCTTCTCACTCAGCATCAGTTCATATAAGCTTCTCCAGGTAAATATGAAGTCCATCTCTTTCTTATTTCTTATAGCACAATAGTATTCTATTACATTCATATACCATAACGTTTTTATCCATTCCCCAATTGATGGGTATCCCCTTAATTTCCAATTCTTTGCCACCACAAAAAGAGCTGCTATAAATATTTTTGTACATTTTGGTCTTCCTCCCACATCTATAATCTTTTTGGGATACAACCCTAGAAGTGGTATTGCTGGGTCAAAGGGTATGAAATTATATAGCCCTTTGATCATAGTTGCAGATTGCTCTCCAGAATGCTTGAATCAGTTCACAACTCCATTAGCAATGCATGAGTGTTCCAATTTGTCAACATCCTCTCCAGCATTTGTAATTTTCTTGTTTTGTCATCTTAGCTAATCTGACTGGTGAGATATGGTACCTCAGAGTTGTTTTGATTAGCATTTCTCTAATAAATAGTGATTTAGAGCATTTGTTCTTATGCTTATAGATATCTTTAATTTCTTCCTCTGAAAACTGCCTGTTCATATCTTTTGACCATTTATCAATTGGAGAATGACTTGTACTCTTATAGATTTGACTCAATTCTCTGAATATCTTAGAAATGAGGCCTTTATCAGAGACATTGCTTGTAAAATTCTTTCCCAGTTTTCTATTTCCCCCTTAATCTTGGTTACATTGGCTTTGTTTGTATAGAAACTTTTCAATTTAATGAAATCAAAATTATCCATTTTACATTTTATAACGCTCTCTAATTCTTGTTTGGTCATAAAGTCTTCCCCTCTCCATAAATCTGACAGGTAAATTATGCTTTGCTTTCCCAGATTGCTTACAATATCAGCCTTTATACCTAGACCATGCACCCATTGAGACTTGGTTTTGGTATATGATGTTAGATAATGGTCTATGCCCAAGTTTGTTTTTTCCAGTTTTCCCAGCAGTTTTTGTCAAATAGTGAGTTCTTATCCCAAAAAACTTGGGTCTTTGGGGTGATCAAATAGTAGATTACAATAGTCATTGACTGGTGAGTCTTGTGTGCCCAATCTGTTCCACTGATCCACTGATCTATTCCTCAGCCAGTACCAAGTATTTTTGATGACTGCTGACTTATAATACAGATTAAAATCCAGTATAGCTAGACCACCTTCCCTACCATTTCTTTTCATTAATTTCCTTGATATTCTGGACCCGTTGTTCCTTTAAATGAATATTGTTACTATTTTTTCTAGTTCTGTGAAGTAATTTTTTGGTAAATTGATTGGTATGGCACTAAATATGTAATTTAATTTAGGTAAAAGTGTCATTTTTATGACATTAGCTTGACCCAGCCATAAACAATTGATATTTTTCCAATTAGTTAGATCTGACTTTATTTGTGTGAAAATGTTTTGTAGTTTTGTTCATATAGTTCCTGAGGTTTTTTTCGGCATGTAGATACCCAAATATTGTATACTGTCTACAGTAACTTTAAATTGGATTTCTCTTTCGATCTCATGCTATTGGGTTTCATAAGAAATATACAGGAATACTCAGGATTTATGTGGACTTATTTGATATTCTGCAACTTTGCCAATTTTTTTTTATTGTCTCAAGTAGTTTTTTTGTTTTTTGGGTTTTTTTGTTTTGTTTTGTTTTGTTTTGTTTTTATTTTATTCTCTAGGATTCTCTAAGTATATCATCATATCATCTGCAAAGAGTGATAACTTGGTCTCTTCTTTGCTTAATTTGATTCCTTTGATTTCTTTTTCTTCTCTAATTGCTACTGCCAACCTTTACAGCCAGATTGAATTAAGAGTGGTGATAGTGGGCACCATTGTTTCACCACTTCTCTTATTGGAACTGCTTCTAGCTTATCCCCATTACATATAATACCTACTGATGGCTTTAAATAGATGCTACCTATTATTTTAAGAAAGGCTCCATTTATTCCTATACTTTCTTGTGTTTTTAACAGGAATGGATGTTGTATTTTTTCAAAAGATTTTCCACATCTATTGAGATAGTCATGTGGTTTCTGCTAGTTTTATCATTGATTTGATCAATTATACTAGTGGTTTTCCTAATATTAAGCAATCCTTGCAAGCCTGAAATAAATCCTACCTGATAAAAGTGTATTATTTATTTTGACCAGTTGCTGTAGTATTTTTGCTAATATTTTATTTAAAAATTTTGCATCTATATTCAGGAGGAAAATAGGTCTATAATTTTCTTTCTTTGTTTATCTCTTCCTGATTTATGTCTCAGTACCATATTTTTGTCATAAAAAGAATTTGTTAGGACTCCTTCTTTACTAATTGTCCCAAATATTTTATAGAATATTGGAATCAATGGTCCTTTAAGTGTTTGATAGAATTCAGTAGTAAACCGATGGAGATTTTTTTTTTCCTAGGGAGTTCACTGATGGCTTGTTTGATTTCTTTTTCTTAGATGGGGTTATTTAAGTAATTTACTTCCTCTTCAGTTAATTTGGGCAACTAATATTTTTGTAAATATTCATCCACTTCACTAAGATTGTCAAATTTATGTGCATACAATTGGGAAAAATAATTCCCAATTATTGTTTTAATTTCCTCTTCATTGGAGGTAGATTCACCCTTTTTATTTTTGATACTCATAATTTGGTTTTCTTTTATTTTCATCGTATTGACTAAGGGTCTATCAATTTATTGTTTTTTTCATAAAATCATTTCTTAATTTAATTTATTAAGTCAAAATTTTCTTAATTCAATTTTTATTAATCTCTCCTTTGATTTTCATTTTTTCTAATTTAGTATTTAATTGTGGTTTTTCAATTTGTTCTTTTTTCTACCTTTTTCAATTGCATGCCCAATTCATTGACCTCCCTTTTCCCTAATTTATTTATGTATGCACTTGGGGATATAAAACTTCCCCTAAGAACTGCCTTTGCTGCATCCCACAAATTTTGGTATGTTGTCTCATTATTGTCATTCTCTTGAATGAAGTTACTGATTGTTTCTATAATTTCTTGTTTGACCCACTCATTCTTTAGGATTAAATTGTCTAGTTTCCAAAGAGATTTTGTTTATCTTTCCATGGCCCTTTATTGCATATGATTTTTATTGCATCATAATCTGAGAATGATGCATTTATTATTTCTTCCTTTCTGCACTGAATTGTGAGGATTTTATGCCCTAGTGCATGGTCAATCTTTGTGTATGTGTCATGTACTGCTGAGAAGAAGGTATATTCCCTTTTCATCCCCATTCAGTTTTCTCCAGAGATCTATCATACCTACCCTCTCTAAAATTCTGTTAGCCTCCTTAACTTCATTCTTGTTTATTTTGATGTTGGATTTATCAAGTTCAGAGAGGGGGAGTTTAAGGTCCCCCACTAGTATAGTTTTGCTATCTATTTCTTCCTCTAATTCCCTTAGCATCTCCTCTAGGGATCTGGATGCTATATCACTTGATGCATATATATTTAAGTAATAATATTGCTTCATTCTCAATGGTGCCTTTTAGCAGGATATAGTTTCCTTCCTTATCTCTTTTAATTAGATCTATTCTGAGATAAGGATTGCTACCCCTGATTTTTTTTTTTTACTTCAGCTAAATCATAATGTATTCTGCTCCAGCCTTTTACCTTTACCCTGAGCATGCCACCTTGTTTCAAATGTGTTTCTTGTAGACAACATATTGTAGGGTTGTGGTTTTTAATCCATTCTGCTCTGCCTCAGTTTTATGGGAGAGTTCCTCCCATTCACATTCACAGTAATGATTATTATCTCTCTCTTTCCCTCCATCCTATTCCCTTTCCTGTTTATGTTTTTTTTCTTCATTCTCGCCACCCCACCTTAAGGGTTTTCCTTTTTGCCACTATTTCCCTCAGTACTCCCTCCCTGTGAACCATGTTCTTTATCTGCACTTTCCCCTTACTACTATTTTCCTCATTTCTAACCCCCCTCTTCTTATTTCCCCCTTGCCCTTCCTACTGCCTATAGGGCACAATGGATTTTTATACTTATAAGAGTATATTATACCCTCTTTGACCCCAACCAATGGGATTAAATTTCATACAGTACTCTTCTCCCTCTCTCCTTTCGCTGTATTATAATGAGTTTTGGGGTCTTTTCATTTTAGAATCTTAAACTTAATTGACTATGTTGATTCCTCTTTGAACCAGAAACAATGAGAATAATGATCAAATTATGTTTATCTCCCTCTCTCCTTCCACTGTACTATAGTATGTCTTTATGCCACTTATTATGGCATAATTTACCTTTTTCTGCCTCATCCTTTCCTTTTATCCCATTACAATCCCTTTGAATCCCTTAATAAGGTATTTTTTTATCAGCAGATTAGTTCATTTATATCCACATACTCTATCTATGTATATCCCTTTTAAATGTCAGGATAATCATATAAATTTCAACATTTACAAATATCAGATTCTCATATAGGCATGTAAACATTTTGATCTTATTGGATCCCAACTTACATGCATGTGTGTGTGAATGTGCATGTGGATGTGTGTGTGGGGGGGTGGTGGTGTATGTTTTCCTTTTTTAATTTTTTATGTCTTTCTTGAGTCTTGCAATTGGAAATCAGAGTTTCCATTGAGCTCTGGCTTTTCCATCAGGAAAGTCTGGAAGTCCCTTATTTCATTAAATGACCACCTCCTTGCCTTAAAGATTATGCTCAGTCTTGCCTGGTAGTGGATTCTTGGATACAGTCATAGCTCTTTTGCCTTACAAAACATTAAATTCCAATCCCTTTGATCTTTTAAGGTAGAAGCTGCTAGGTCCTGTGTAATCCTGGCTGTAGTTGCACAATATTTGAATTATTTCTTTTTCACTGCTTGCAGTATTTTCTCCTTGTCCTTGTAATTGTGGTAATTGGCTACTATATTTTTTGGAGTTTTCAATTTGGGATCTCTTTCAGGAGGAGTCCAGTGAATTGTTTTGATAACTATTTTACCTTCTGATTCTAGGACTTCAGGACAGTTGTCTTTGACAATCTCTTGGAGGATGTTTTCCAGACTGTATTTTTTATCATGGCTTTCAAGCAACAAATAATTATTAGGTTGTCTCTCCTGGATCTGTTCTCCAGGTCAGTTGTTTTTCCAGTGAGATACTTTACACTTTCTTCTAATTTTTAAATCTTCATGTTTTGCTTGATTGACTCTTGGTGCATCATAGAATCCTGACCTTCAATTTGACTGATTCTAATTTTTAGTGAATTATTTTCTTTGGTTAGTTTTTGTAGGTCCTTTTTAGGGAGGTATTTTCTCCAATTAGTTCACTAATTTTACTTTTTAAGGATCTGTTTTCTTCAGTGAGTCTTTTTTACTAATTTGGTCACTGTGGATTTAAATTTATTTTTTACCTCTTTAATTTGGCTTTTAAAATCTTTCTTGAGCTCCTCCAAGAATGCTTTTTTGGGCTTGAGACCAGTTCATATATCCTTCTGTTTTCTCAGGTGTGAGTACAGAGTCCATGTTGTCCTCTGTATTTGGTTGTTCTTGCTCACTATAAGCTCAGATTGATTTTCTTGCCTTTCCCTTCTCCTCATCTTCCTTCTTTCCCTTTGTGATTTCCTATATCCTAATTTCTCAGGCTGGGAGCTAAAGGCCTGGTTGTTGACTTTGTGTACTGTAGACTCTGGGTGTCTAGACTGAGGCCAAGGCCAGGATTCTCAGTGTTTCCCCTGAGTTACCCTGAGGCTCACAGAGTAAGCCTGTGGGTGAGGGATGGTCTAGCTGTTTCAGATTGCCATCTCTATGCCCCTGGGCTACAGCTTAGGCAGGCTCAGCAGCTGGTGGCTGGAAATGCTGGTGTCTGCAGATTCCCCTGGTAGTGCTGAGGTCCACCTGGCCTTGTGTTGTTAATGCCTGGTGATTCCACCCCTCCTGGGCTTTGGGAGCTCTTGCTGGTCAGATGACAAGGGGCTTGTTGTGACCCCTCCTGCCCTTCACTTCAGACTCCTTACTGCCTCAGTTGCACCCTTTCTCAGTGACTTCTAAGCCTGAGGCAATTTTCACTATTTCAGGATTTTACTCTGGGTGGAACATTTATCTCTGGGATTTTTAGGTTAGGTAGGGGCAATAAGAGAAGCTAGAGTTTACTTTGCCATCTTGCCCTATGAAAAAATCAGGTAGGTGATTTTTAAACTTTCAGGCTGTGGGCTGATAACTCCAGGAGAAGCTGCTGTCTCTTCTGTGGGTCCTGATCTTTCTCTTACCGAGCTCTGATGGATCCTCCTGTCCTGTGGTGAGAAGCTGGTGAGACTGCCGCAAATCACACTTTGGGCAGTTGAGTCTGCTGGCTGGGGTTCCTTCTCACTCAGTTGTAGTCTGCTCTCTAGTCAGTGCTGGTGAAGCCACATGTGCTCTGAGCTCCCTTTATCCCAATGCATGTGGGCACTTTTCTGGGCTGGATTCTGTCTAGCTCTGTCTCCCAGTAAATTCTGTCACTCTAAAATCTGTTCAGATTCACTTTTTAAAGTTCAGTGGCAGGATACAGGGAGGAGCTTAGAAAAGTTACTTCTTCTGTTCTTCCATCTTGGCTCCACCCCCAGACAGGAAATTTCTTTGGTGAGAGAACCTCCCTGTGAACAAACATAAAAGAATAAAACATTTGTTCTAAAACTGACTACATCTCCCAGTGAAATATGAACTGGTCTTTTCCTGGAACTTATTTGTTTTATAATAGGATTAAAGTATGATTGGTTGCTGATTGATTCATTCATTCATTGCCAATTCAATTGGTCTTTAAAGTGAGAACTAGAAAGCAAAAGCCAGATAGATAATGGAAGAGAGAAGCCATTTGGAGAGTCTCCCATTGCCTGGATGAAAGATTTCATAGGGTTGCAGTACATTCAAGGAATCACGTGAATCAGTGAACAATATGGCCCCAGAAGAGAAAGGAAACACATAGCCCCAAATATGACGACAGTGATTGGCAAGGATTGAGTGACTGAGAAACAATGCCAAGTACTGAATCTAGCATCCTTAATAAGAGAAAACCCTGGACAACACTGACTTCAAGCAGACGATTTCTAAGACCATCCACGAGTTATATTGAGGAAAAACAAAGGATACAACATTGATGTAAAGTAAACACTGAGGGGAAAATGTAAAGGAAAAGTTGATATGCAGGAAAAAAACTGCATCTTGCTCTTTTTAACACTGTGAGTTATTTGGATTATACCACTTTAGGGGGACATTGTTTACAGTCTTCTTTTAAGGAATGCAAATCCAGGTTAGAACTACAAATATGTAGAAATGCAGAGGTCATTGAAGAGGTGGAAGCCTACTATAGAGGAAATGAGGTTTATTCTGAATGTTTAGGAGCTCAGATAACAGTTTTTGGGTTTTGATGTTGGGTTTAATAATGTCTAAACTGTGCCAAATGTTTTATGACATTAAGCATAAGGGCCAAAGAGACTTTTCCATTATTAAGGAGGCCCAAACAAGCGTTTAATTCTTATATTCCCAGTCTAAGCACTGGGTAGGAGAATGAGGAATAAGCTAATCTCTGATGTTCTTAGGGGAAACTCTGATTGGAATAAGAGCCACTGAGAAAAATTTTATGAGATGCTTCCCAATAATTGTGGGAACTACTTCTGTGGCAACTACTACAGGTTTCTGTTTACTCTCCTAAATGAACCTTAATTAATGCTACTTATACTAGTTTCCTTAAGTCATCCTTGGTGTAACTACTGGATATTCATACCTTAAATCATCAAGGATGGTTCTATGATCTTAAAATTGCACAAAAATTACATCTGTTTACTTGAGGTCATTCCTGTACACATACATCCTTGGTGTAACTACTGGATATTCATACCTTAAATCATCAAGGATGGTTCTATGATATTAAAATTGCACAAAAATTACAAATGTTTACTTGAGGTCATTCCTGTACACATACATAGCTATTTGCTTTTCAAAGGCATATGAGGTATTATAATGAAAATTACTTAATGAATGTTCAATTCTACTAACTCTTTATGGGCAGGGTAACAATGAGTAACAAAAACTTAATCCAAAGGGTATCCCATTTCCATCTTTAGTCTGTACCATATAATATACAGCAAACCTTATTTTCAGTGTCAGATATAATGATGAAAAGGATCTCAAAGTCAACTAGACCAATTCCCTCATTTTTCAGAAGAGGAAACTGAGACCTAGAGAAATTAAGTGATTTGCCCAAGTTCACTTAAATATCATACTGAACAGTCAGGATTTGAACCCATTCATCCTGATTCAAAATAAAGTATGTTTTCTACTACAACACACTTAGATAAAGGCAGACCATCTTCCAAGTTGGAAATGGAAAAAAAAATCTTAGAATCATTTCTTGTGCACTAAACTTTATTGATTATATGACCTCTGGGGCCCCTCAAGGTCTAAAATCCCATGTGTCTATGATTCTAATTCCATTTAAAAATGAAATACAACCAGATTTTTTCTGGGTATATATTAGTACCCCAAATAGTCAAATCATGGCATGCATGCTTTCATAAAATTAGTCATGCTTTCTACTTTGGCATTTTATCCTTTCATCAAAAATGTCATGTATAGATTTTTTTTAAATGAAGCCCACCTGAAATAACAATGAAACAACTGGTTAGCTACTAATCATGAATATAATTTTACAAGGCTTTAAAATAAATGCTGAATCTACTGATGAGATATTGTACACTAAAATGTGTTTAGTCCAAGGCTTCTTTGTATGTAACTATAGAACATTAGAATATTCTTGGGATAGTTATATTCTGTTCCTACCAGTAGTAGTCATCTTTGACACTGATACTTGTAGTGCATACATGGCAAAAAAAGAAATTTTCTTTTTGAACACTGAAAAAGATGGATGTTGGAGGAGGCCTACATTGCTTTGTCCAAATTAAATTGCAATTCAGAGAAGAAATTCCCTAACCTTGAAGCTATGTCTCAAGGTTGTAGTCACACTTATTTTTTTTTTTGACAAATCTTTGCTTCTGACTAGTATTCCTGAAATTAAGATTTTTTCTTATTTTCCAACCTTTGAGACCGATTCTAAAGAAATGACAATGAATGATCATGACTATTATAGTATATTAGTAAAGCTATACTATGAAGTTCCAAATAAAAGATTTTCTTTGATAGTAATTACACTAACTGTTGGGTTAGCCTTAGGTCTTAGTCTCACTATAACCATCTTTCATCTAGAGGAAGATTAATCGAGCAAGACATTTTAGCTATTACTTTTTGGGTTAAAATAAATTTTAGGTTACAGGTTCCTGAACTCTAACATAGGTATAAACAACTCACTGCAATTTCCCACAAATTTGATCTCCCTGAGTCAATGCTTTCAAAGTAATAATACTCTTTCCAAACTCATTTCCTTTGGAAAGTTCTCTACTTTTAATCTTATATTTTCTTTCTTCCTTTTCTTTCCTTTCCTCCATCTCCCTCTCCCACCTCCTCCTCCTCCTTCTCTTCCTCGTCTTTCTCTCTTTGTTTCTCTCTGTAACTCTGTCTCTCTCTGCCTCTCTCTCCCTGTCTTTCTCTGTCTCTGTCTCTCTATTTGTCTCTCTGTCTCTCTCTCTGTGTCTCTCTCTCTCCATCCTCCTTATCCTAAATTGAACAATAAAATCTTTTTTTTTTTTGTTTTTGGAGGGCAATTGGGGTTAAGTAACTTGCCCAAGGTCACACAGCTAGGTTTTTGTTTGTGTGTGCATTAAATGTCTGAGGTTGGATCCGAACTCAGGTCCTTCTGACTCCAGGGCTGACGCTCTACTCACTGTGCCACCTAGACGCCCCCTGAACAATACAATCTTAACACTAGATAACATTCAAGACTCTAGACTGTGAGCTTTGTTTCTATCCTGGCCACTGTAGTCATCATCCTGTGCAATTTCACTTGTGGAAAAGAGACCTGGGAACCCTAGTACAATCAATACTAACTGTTATCATTGCAGCAAACAAGCCTTCCTAGGTGTAACAAGATATCCTTGAAGAAGGTGGCAACATGTGCCAAACATGCCAAAATATTTCAACCATTACATTCCCTAAAATATTGCTAGGTGCTCTGCAGAACTTTCATCCAAGAGCATAGGAATAACAGTAGCCCACCAGTTCTCATTCCAGCTATTATTATAAAAGATAACCTTTGTAAGGAAAGAGCTCATCATCCTGGCCAGCACCAACCAACTTCCATGGGTAGACAGATCAATAGGCAAGCCTCACATAACCTCACCAATTCCTACAGACATCATCCATTACTCTTCCTTTACCATTCTCTTCATTCTGAATTCCTCATAGAAGCACTGGAATTGACATATTGGAAGTATCCTCTGACTCTGCAGCATCTCCCTTTTATGGAATACCTTCTCTTAGATTTAAATTTAAAGAGAGTCCCAAAGAAAAACATGTCTCATTTTTCTCCAGGCTATAGCCAGATCTTCCTTTGCCAGATCCTAAACTGGGTACCTTTATCTCCTGCACTCTCCCCACCACTTCTCAGCCTCCTTTTATGAATTGTCTTCCACAATTAGTATTTAAGCTTTTCGAGGACAGAGTGTGGATATTTTTCTACTTATATTTGTATTTTCAGTGCCTAGCACATTGCCTGGCACATAGTAGGCACTTAATAAATGCCAATTAGTTGGGTGACCTGTCTAACCACTATTTCTCTAGGGGCCTCAGCCTTTGCCTCCTTAGTGGCAATAGCTACTGGAGCCTTGGAAAAGAAAGGTTTCATCATCAAAGTTCTTGTCACTATCAAACAGCAAAATATCAGAAAAGAACATGAATTTATTAATAGAAGTGACATCAATGAAGATGCACTACCATATATTTTACCAATGAACCTCAAGACAAGGGAACCATTTCATCTAACTTGTAGCTGATACTTATGTTTATATTCTCTCTCCCTCTTACAATATAAGTTCCCATAGGTCAGTGTCAGTCTCATTCACTTCCGTGTTTGTTTTCTATTTTTATCCTCTGAGCTTAGCACAATGCTTTGCACATTCCAAGTTCTTGATAATTTTTAAAATTAATTAGAGGCATTAGAATATCTGATAGTGAAATAAACACTATTTTAAAGTGAATTGGCAGAGACAGCAAGTTAAATGTTCTAATAAAGCTTGATCCAAGGAAAAGACAATTTCTTGCAATTCCTACAAATACAAATTCCACCTTTATTATAATTTGTCCATATAAGCTGGAGACTATTAGAATGCACAAACTGAAACTGATTTCTCTCTGATGACAAAAAAGTTGAAGCTTTCCCAAATAGCACTCCTATAGCCATAATTTTAATACTGCATACAGCAAGTTCATAGTCTCAGGAGCCAGTCTATCTATCTTGTGTTTTGAAACAGTCCCATAAAAATGGATTTTTTTTGCAAGCGCTTTGACTTTTTTTAAACCACAGGAAAAGTTCAATCTAATATGTAAGACATCATCAAATTTTTATACCATTAAGGTGATTACATTTGCACACACAATCCAATTATCAAAGATATGGATTGTTACATGTGCAATCAGATTGTGAAATATAAATCTATATATTTCATATAATTAAAGCTAAGGTTACAGTAAATTTTGTCACAAACCACATTATGTATTACTGTCTTGTATGCATATAATCACTCATTTTTAATCTGTATACTTCAATAAAAATAAATATTTTTCTTATGGAGTAATTTCACTAAGCAGAACAAATGACATGGCCAATCATGTTGCTTGTGAATAATGTTAAAGAAATTACCCAGCAAAATTGTTTTCAAAATATTGCCTCTGTTTACCAAAAACAAAACAAAAAAGTATAATTAGGGAGACTTTTAATTTCTAGCTATTCCAATAAGCAGCTTTTTTTGTTTTGTTTGGTTTGGTTTTTTAGAGGGCAATTGGGGTTAAGTAACTTGCCCAAGGTCACACAGCTAGGTTTTTGTTTGTGTGTGCGTTAAGTGTCTGAGGCCAGATCCGAACTCAGGTCCTTCTGACTCCAGGGCCAAAGCTCTACTCACTGTGCCACCTAGCTGCCCCTAATAGGCAGCTTTTTAAAAAAGATTTAAAAATAAAGTTAATAACTACTAAGGATAATTACAAGAATATATCATGCAAGCTAACATTGATATACAGGATTATATATTCAAGGGCCTCTGACACAGAATAAAGGACTGTATTGTTGATGGTGACTAAAGGTATTCCTTCATGGGAGGACTCATGACCTAAGAAGTGAGAAGAATGATTACTGTTATTAAATATTTATGTTCAAGAGCTTTTGTTTCTTCATACTGAGGGATGACCTACTGGTTTCAAGTAGAAAAGATTCACTACTACTTTAGAAGATTACCAAGGCTAAAGATATTAAAATCACATTTCCACCCCTGCTAAATCACAACATTTGAGAAGTGGAAGGGACTTCCACTCAAATAAAGCCTCAGACATTTACTAGTTGTATGAACTGGGGCAAGTCACAAAACGTCTATTTACCTCTCTTTCCCCAATTATAAAATGAAGAAAATAGTTTCTACCTTGCAGGGTTGTTGAAAGATCAAGTGGGATAATGTTTTTAAAGTGCTTAGCACAGAGGTAAAACATGTTAGATGTTGTATAAGTCATTATTCCCTTTGCTTCTTTAGAGATTATCTAATAAGAATATCTGGTACTGTATTCAAAACAGTGGTCATCAAGATTTTGGTAGAAGACCTCTGATGAGGAGGAACTTGGCACCTTTTAATATGGCTTGCTCTGCTTAATCATTAATTCATTCTTTAGAAATGTGTTTTTTCTTACCTTTAGTTCAAGTCTAAGTTTGTATCTCTATCACTTTTGCCAATGTCACCAATGTCTGCTCTTTGGAGCAATAGATCAGTTCTTCTAATACACCAAACATCTACCTTTCTCTTTTCTAGATTTAGCAACCCTATGTTCTTCAATTGATCCTTATAATGCACGATCTTGAGGCCCTTATCATCATGGTTGCTTTCCAGTTTATCAGGGTTTTTCCTAAAATGCACCCAGAAATGAATCCTATAGCACCAATATAGACTGATCAGTGCCATGTAAACCTGTTTTTATATTGTATATTTATATTTATGTTTTATATTTACAAAAAACAACATAAGACTATTATCTTCTATGTTCTTCACATTATGTATGTCTCTTAAAATACAGCCCAATATGCTCATATTCATTTACTGGTGAACATGTTATACAGTGATTCATCTGACTGGTATTTCAATCGACTAAAAAACAAAATAAAAAAAAATAACAATGAGAGAAATGGGTCTTTTTTTTTCACAGGGACTATCATGTAGATATCTCTTAAGTCTGAAACTTATAAGGATAATTTAATAAATTTAAATAAGGACTTAAATTTATTTCTGTTTTATTTCATTATTTCACCTATCCATTTAATTCATTGAGTCCTCCCCTGCCCATTCTGATTCAGTTACAGTTAATGTTTTAGATATCTCTCCAGCTATCCATGGATGAAAAATATCCAAATAATTAGAATTAAGAAAACATATTTGTATATAAAATTATATTGAACATAAGTTACTCTGTAATTTAGAAAAAAGATTGAAGTACAATATTCAGTGGAAAAAATACTTGATGTAGTGAATTTTAGTTTTGAATGACTATTCCTCCTTGGTCAACCTCTCTTGGTCTTAATTTCTATATCTAGGTAAAATAGAAATCCTCACTTTCTGCATTATGTATCCCATGCAAATATATGCATTAGTATCTTGATTCAACTGGGTTTAGAATATACTCACTAGTTCCCTCGTAATCACTGAGGCTCAAAAGTCTCAAAACATGACAGTTTAATTAAAGATAAAAATTAATCAGGAGAGATGAAATGACAGCATGAATTAATGAAGAAGATAGAGTCTTGAGTTTGAAATCATAAAATCCTAGAATGAAATTGGTTCTCTAATACTTCAGGATATGTCATTTTACCTCCATATGGCTCGGGTATTATTTTCCTAAGATCTCTCTATTGAGTCATGGAGAGGTTTTGATGTGCATTCTTGGAAGGAGGTACTACACCAGGCATTTTTCTGTTAATGAAATAATAGATTATTTATCCAAGGAAAACTAGTACCCATAGGTGTTCTATATTCTTTTCAGTAACTATAGAAAAAAATGTTATTCAATAAGAGGGAGTAGTCCCTGATTAGGCCTTAAAAATATTCCTTCAATTACTGTATCACACTGGGTAGGGCTGCAACAGGGGTATCCAATGGTAATTCTTCGATGTTTGTTTTCTTCTCAATTACTCCTAGAAGCACTATTTTTCATAGTTATGTATCCACAGATCAAAGGGTATTCAGAGGCCATCTAGCCTAAAACCTTCCCACACACAGCTAAAGAAACAAAACCCAAATAAATGAAATGATTTGCTCAAGGTCACACAGTCAGGGCTGGTTCAGGCAATGAACTCAGGTCTTCTGTGGGTCCCTATGCTCTTTATACTGTTCCATGTTCCATAGATATACTGGGTTACTATTCCTCATCACAAATATTCTCTGTCTTATCAAAATTATCTATAATAGGGGCGGCTAGGTGGCGCAGTGAGTAGAGCACCGACCCTGGAGTCAGAAGGACTTGAGTTTGGATCCGGCCTCAGACACTTAACACACACAAACAAAAACCTAGCCGTGTGACCTTGGGCAAGTTACTTAACCCCAATTGCCCTCCAAAAAGGCAAAAAAAAAATTATCTATAGTCATATAAAATGATCTAAATCACTATTGATGAGAAAAGTGCAAATTAAAACAACTGAGGTTAAACCACTTCAAAAAAAAAAAAGATAAATGATAAATGATGGAGAGAATTGTGAAACCTGGAACACTAATGCACTATTGGTGGAGTTGTGAATTGATCCAAACATTTTGAAAAGCAATTTGGAAAAATGCTCAAAGGGTTAGGAAACTATGATTTTTTGACCAAGGAATACCACTAGTAGGTCTACATTCCACAGAGATCATAAAAAAGGAGAAAGGACCCACATGTACAAAAATATAGCAGCTCTTTTTTGGTGGTTAAGAACTGGAAATTGAAGGAATGTCCATTAACTGGGGAATTGTTGATACCATTGATAGGTTGATACCAAGTTATGGTATCTCATTATGATAGAATATTATTTGTGCTGAAAGAAATGACAAGCAGGATGATTTCAGAAAAACCTGGGAAAATTTACATGAGCTAATGCAAAGTAACGTGAGCAGAAACAGGAGAAAGCTGTATAGAGAAACTGCAATATTGTATAACGAAGAATTTTGAATGACTAAGTTATTTTCAGAAATACAATCATCGAAGGCAATCCCAAATGAAGTATACTATCAGCCTCCAGAGAAAGGTCTGCTTTTGTCTGAATACAGACTGAATCATACTACTTTTTCTTTTTCTACCTTGTTTTCATTCTTTTTTGGTTAATGTCTTTTTGTACAAAACTACTAATATAGAAATGTTTGACATGATTACACATATATAACCTGTATCAAATTGCTTACCTTTTTAGGGAGGAGGAGGGGAGGGATGTAGAGAGAAATAGAATTTGGAACTCAAAACTTTAAAAAAAAATACTCAAACATTAAAACAATATTTTAAGATGTGATTGGGGAAAATAAAATATTTTTTAAAAGTCTCTTTCACCATACTGTATGTTTCCTCAGTTCTATAGGGCACCATCAACAGGTGTCTCTGGCAGTCAACAGAGAGCATTAAAGGTATGTTCCCAATCAAGCTCTTATTCCACCTGCCTCTCCTTCTGCAGTTTTATACTGCTTCCAAGCAAATGCCCTTTACTTATTTTCCTTGAGGACTAAATAAGATGAATATTCAAAATATTTTGTCTATGAAGAGCCTGTTTCTCACTTAAAACATATTTTTAGATCAGCGTGCCTTCTTTCCTCAAGCCTAATTTTGTTCTATGGTTCTCACAGTCCCAGACCTCCCACAAACAATGAAACAAAAATAAATCTCAGAGAACAAAGAACCAATCTGCCTTTGAACCTTAAAAACAAAACTCTTCCTAAATGTTGTCCTAGCCCAAGGTCAAGGGCCTCTCCTCCCTAGTGTTAGAGTACTCCTGTGTTTCTTGGGAAGTCCCCAGGGTCTAGAGGTTTGGAGGGAGAATCTTTTTTTCTCATCCCAGTATTTTCTCAATTCCACAAATATTTCTCACCAGGCATCTTGGAAGAATTATTCAAATTACCTGAGGCTACTTCACAAAACACCAAGGAGAGGGAAAGAGGTGAAGTCATGGCGTTAAATTGATATTTCCACTTAATAAAGAGAAAGCCTTGCAATCCTAACCATGGGAAAGCTTGAATGAATGATTTGGTTCAATTGAGCTGTTTATCAAATTAAAGAAAACTATGTGTAATCTGGTTGTAAAATATTTTCTAGGACTTTTGAGTAGCTATGTGGGAAATATGAGCAGAGCTATCACGTGTGGTGTGAGTGTTATAGGTGACATATCTTAATATGAAATGATTGTTATGCAATACTGAGAGGAATGAATTAACTTAGGAAGGTGAAGTTGGAAAAGGGGAAAAAGTAAATATAATGGCAAATAAACAGTAAGGAAAAGAAATTACCACCTGACTGGAAATAAAGAGGCAAAATTAAGCCACTAAACTTCTCTGGGATTATGTTTTCTATTCCATAGAAAGAATGGATTCCCTATAAAACTGGCAAAGATTGCAAAAAAAAAATATGGCAATAGTAAGTGTTGGAGTGTCTGCAGAAGGACAGGGATATTATATTCTCTTTGAAGAGGTGTGAAATTGGTTGAATATTCTAGAAAACAGATTGAAATAATGTGAGAAAAATGACTAAACTCTTGGATATATGTTACAAAAATATCAGAAACCAAAAAGAAATATTCTATTTATACAATTTCTCTCTCAGCTCAATGTATTTATTACTATTTTGACTTTACCCTTCCTCCTTCTTTCATCTTGCTTTTATATATTATCTTCTCCCATTAGATTGTAAGTTCCTTGAGGGCAGGAACTGTATATACATGCATATATATGTGTGTATATATACATATACACATGCATACATATACATATATATACATATATGTATGTATCCCTAGAGCTTAATATATTTTTGATACATATTAGGTGCTTAATAAATGTTTATTGACTATTGACCAAAGAATTTCTACCAATGGTTGGCAGCATTTTCACTTAAGATAAAAAAGTACCTACTTAATCTCTCTGGAACCCATTCTTTTCTAAGAAAAGCCAATATTTCCTAATTTTTTCCTTCCAGCATCCTCATAAATATAACTTTTCCTATAACTGTTGCCTTCTACTCTGCCCCTATTACTTTGCAGGGAAGCAGGAAGTATTGCAAAGGATGAACAGGATGAACATCCTAAGGATGAAAATTAACTGCCCAGGAGGAAAGGGTGTTGTTCAAAAGCAAGGTATCCAAGGAAACTTTCTTGCTTTCCAAGGCTCTTTTCCCTTTACATACTGTTCCTTGCTTCATTCTTTTTGCCAAGGTGGGGAAGGAGAATCATGAGGTATGAATTCACATGTTACCTTATTTTTTTCCCTTTCTCCAGTTTAACGATGGGGTTTCATTGATTACCCTACCCCAAATGTAAAAAGTAACTACCTTCCTGGTAAAATTTATTGATTAAATCAATCAATCAGAAAATCAACATGAACACTATAAATATTTTTGAGTGAACTGAAGACATTTCAATTCATTGCAACAGGAAGTCTCTTTTGATTGGATGAGGAAATTGGTGATGCTCTAAAGAATTTGTGTAAAATTAGGAGTTGTCTCTGAACTAGAGAAAGATTGAAAGGGTTTATGAAAGAAATGGGAGTAGTAGACATAGCAGTTGTTGAACCACAAAGAATCAGCAGCATAAGGGCAACCTGCAGAAAGAAGAAAAAGTTGGATTGAGCTGTGGAAGAGAAGGGAGAAATAGAAGGACATTTGCCCAAAAGGACTCTCAGAACAGAAAATTGGAGTTGATGACACCATTTATTACTGCTTGTAATTTTACTCAAGGAGCTGAGGAAAGATATATATATATATATATATATATATGTTCTCTTTTGCTAATTTCTTCTCTTTGTTCCTGTTAATTGACAGTCTTTCTAATATACCCTGTTTGTTTCTTTACTCAAACATTTCTGGTAATCTGAATTTTGCCTCAACAACAAATGGTCCAGAATTCATCCAGAGTTAAATATAAATTTGGGCAGAAAGCCAAACTCCTATTGAAATGTTAGGAATTTTGCCATACTTAGGTGGGAGAGAAGGGAGGGAAAGATTAAGAGTAAGTGAAGTTATACAGCTAATTTTTTTAAACTCCATAAAACCACAGAGGAGAGAACCACATGGACCTGACAGGCCATTGTATCATACTTATGCTAAAGTGAGATAATTATTGTGAAAATTGCTACACCTATTTTGAGGTATACATTAATACTACATTTTATTAAAATTGGTTTATGTTTAACACCCAGATTCTCGCTTCCTTCTCCCTTTCTACCTCCCTCCTCCTTTCCCCCCTTCTTTCTTTCTTTTTTCCTCCTGTTCTTCCTCTCTTTCATTTTCCTTCTGTCTCTCCCATGGCAACCATACCTTCACACTACTGCTTTCTTTAATCTCTCTAATTACAGAAATGCATGTATGCATACACTCAAATATCTGAAAGAAATTTGTTTCTTTCTGGGAACATAGATAAGACAGAATGTGAGCAGACAAAAAACAAACAAACAAATAAACAACAACAAAGCAATAGAATATGGATTTAGCAGGTAAGCCAGAATTCAGTAGGAGACAACTCGAAATATCATCATTACAATTCTCTTTAAATAGAGAAAAACTATAATCTGTCTATCTTGTATCTGTTGTTCTCTTAATCAAGTTTCCAGGCACAGCAGTGGTAAATGGCACAAGTGGGCACAGAGCTTGTAGCTGAACAACTGATTCTTCTCTTCCTTTCTCCCCACAAAATGGGTTTTTCACCTTTTGCCACAGGGGAGAGTTCAATTCTCTCCCTTTGAGAGGGGAGCAGAAAGAAACTTCCTTTTTAAATATGATTACAGCCTCATTGTCCCTTGGTTCCCAGAGGCTTTTAAAGAGTCTTAGATGACTCTATCTGTCCATGGACTTTGCTTCTTGTGACCTGGTACATATTAATAACAGCTGTTTGTGGTAGCAAAACAAAATGGGTGCTCGTCAAAGTAGATGCCCATTAGTTGGAGAATGGTTAATTTTTTTTGATAGACTATATAAGAACTTAGTATTGTGTTGTAAGAAAAGATGAATGCAACAAATACAGAGAGAGGCATGAAAAGATCTATATTGGCTGATGCAAAGTGAAGCAAGCAGCACCAAGAAAACAATACATACAATTAGAACAACATAAATAAAAATATATAAAGTAATGTAAAATTACAAATAATTATCATAACTCCAAAGAACATATAAGAGATTTCTGTTACATTTATGGGAGAGAATGTCTAGAGAATCTGGAGTTTAGACAGGGATAGAATGGAGATACAGAAACAAAGAATGCTATCTTATATCCACTAAATGAAATTCAGAGAGAAAAAGTTCAAAGCAGTTTTAATTGACTTGCTTGTTAGGCTAGTAATAACCATTAAATTAAGATCACTGTTCTTTCCCACATGTCAAAGACTCTACATGAGGGTCACATGATCTTTTAAATCCAATCTTTCTTTTGACAGAACTGACTGTGAAACACTAGGACCTCTAGTAGAGGGAGGAAGAACGAAAGAAAGAAACTTTCTCCTATGCCTAACTTGATGAGGGCCCTACTATACCACGTTTATAAACTCCATGCCATCTTCTGCTCTTTACTCTTGTATCCCCCATATTCCATCTATTGTCAATTATGTCATTTTCTATGTTGACAACATCTCATATCATCTCTCTATTCATATAGTTATCACCTTCTCAAAATCCTCATCCCCTCTCACCTGGATTATTGAAATAGCTTTCCAAATAATAACCTTTCCTCCCATCTTCCCATTCCAATCCATCCTACCCTTAGCTGCCAAAGTTATTTGACATAATATAGGTATCACCACATTGTTCCTTCTCCCTTAGCAACACATTCTAGTGGTTCCTTGTTACATCTAAAACCAAGTATAAATGTCTCTGGCATTTTAGGTAATTCACAACTTGACTTCAATTCATTTTTTTAGGGCTTATTAAATATCACTGCCCTTATCACACTGTCTAATCCAGTTAAATTAGTCTTATTGTTTATTCCTCATGCTCTTAAAGGAACACAACTATAATATCCAAACATGAAGAGGAAATTAAGGAATGACAAAAAAATTCATTACAGAGAACCATGAAAAGAAATAGGAATGGATTGACATTGAACAGTTTCTGCTGAATTGAAATCGGACACAATTAACTTTTGCTTGTTTTTAAATTGGCTATGGTAAATCTCTATAAACGGTGAGATATGACTTGCTGAAAAACAGTTATGTTCACTGACTATTGTGACCTGTTATTTGACTGGTACATTGTGTATCCTTCAATAAAAAGTATAAAAAAAAAATAAATCTACCTTCTTGGCTAGTTACATCTATATACATGGATTAAAAAAAAACAAATTTAAAATGTTTCTGTATATTTCATACCTTATACCATAAAGTGTTAATATGTAGTATAACTTCTATAACTCATAAATATATATTTATACATGCATATGAAAAGGCAGGCTTAAAAATTACAGATGGAGTTTAATGATCAAATTTTTTTTCTTACACTGGCTTTGAACTGAAACTAAAAAAAATACAGTAAAGTGGTGAAAACTTTGAAAAAATTTCAAAGAAGACAGGACACAAAGTTCAATGTTAAGCAAGAGTTATTAGAACAAAGTTAAAATCAATGTTTGATGAATATGTCTACCTAGCCTGTCCAAGCAGAAATATCAAATTACAGCATGACAAAATACAATAAGTAGAACCATGGAAAAAGGAGAAAAAAGACGTCATATTGAACTTTCTGCTGGAGCTAACCATACACATAAATTGTCACCCTATACATGGAAAGTTCATTTTGATTTTTTTTCTTCTTTAAAAATAAAGCTCTTTATTTTTTTCACATTCTTTTCTTTTTAAATTTTGAGTTCCAAATTCTCTGCATCTGTCCCAACTTTGTATCTTTATTTTCCCTGCCACTGCAATAACTTTTTTGTCATTATTTATTATTATTATTTTCTCATTTTTACTGTTTATTTCTGGACTTTGAATATTACGGTAAAATTGAGCTCTGCTTACCTGGGGTTGGGAAAGCACTATCCCAAACTTTAGGCTTTTTTTTTGTGTGCTGCTATTTTTAGAGTTAGTTCTGAGGGTCTGCAAGTTTCCTGTATTTCAAAGGTCGTCATTCAGTGAGTTGTAATCATTGCTCCCCTGCTCTGGGATCTGTTCTTTACTTTAGAAGGGTCCCCAACTCACTGCAGCCACAAGGCTAGTGTTCCTGTTGACCTTATAAGGGTGACCATGGCCCCTACTCCCTTGTGACTGATAAGAGTACATCTTTCTGCCCTTGAACTGTGATATAGAACTGCTTATGGATAATAGAGTTGCCAATCAGCACCAGCTGCAACCAGTTCCAGGAAAGAGAACCCTGTAATCTCTTTCTGACCACTTGTCTGGCTCCCTGCCTCCTTAACATCTCTGGGCTGAGAGCTCCCAAAACTGCTGCTACTGTTGTGGCTCTTGCAGCCTCCTCCAGGGTCTACCACTTTTGTAGTGTGTACTGTGCTCTATGCCAGGGCTCCTTCAGCTTTTTCCACTTCCAATCACTTCAGTGCTTCTTAAACTGTGCGTTGAGGGGTGGCTAGGTGGCATGGTAAATAGAACAACAGCCCTGGAATCAGGAGGACCTGAGTTGAAATCTGGCCTCAGACACTTGACATACTTACTAACCGTGTGACTTTGGGCAAGTCACTTAACCCAAATTGCCCTCCAAAAAAAGCAAAGAAACAAAACAAACAAAAAAAAAACAGAAAAAAACACTGTGCATGGAGACCCCATTTAACAACCCAGAGTTTAAAAAGTACTGCCTAGGCCATGCCCACTCATGTCACAGACCTCTGCTCCTGACCCCCCTTAATTGTCTTAAGCTGGAAAAATATCTTACTCCAACCTTTTGTTGACTCTGCTACTCCAAAATTTGATTTGGGAAGTTATTTTAAAGTTGTTTAGGGGGAATATTGGACAAGTGCAGCTAGGCTGCTGTTTGTACTTTGCCATCTTGGCTCCACCCTTCATTCATTTCATCTTATGTGATTCAACCCAGTGCTTCAGTGGATCAAGATTGTATTGGATCCTGACTTCTTTAGACAAAAGTCTCAGATGTCTCTCTTTGCTTTGTGATATTACAAAATTTGGTAATTATGTCCTCACTGTCAATGAGTAAAATGTTGCTACGTAAGAGGTATGGAATGTGAATATAGTTTTTCATGAGAATGTACACATAATGTACTGGATATGCCTCATCATGCTTTGCTTTCTCAAAAAAAAATGGTGCTAAATTAACCTAGCAATAGCAGTGTTGTCACTTTCTTTTTAGACATTTAGGGTGTGTAAGGACATGCTGGGAATAAACTATGTGAATACCTATGGTCTTTAGACTATGTGCAACATTCTTTCTACAGGAATATTAGTGGGAACAAAGTTATGAGTAGAGTGCCTGAGCTATTTAATACATAAGATCCTAGCACCTGTGGTAATTCAGACTGCCTTTTACTTTACTACTTTGTATTTATTCTAAATATATTTATATAGGTACTTATTATTTCTCCCTTTATAATGTAAGTGAATTAGGAATATTTCATTCACTCCATTAATATTCCCAGCACATGGTAGGTGCCTAAAAATGCTTGTTTATTGATTGATGGATCCTGCTCTATATTAGTGATGCTGCCTTAATTTCCAGGGATTCCATTTCTTTGTTGAACTCTATACCCTTGTAATGACTATGAGTCATATTTCTAAGTAGAAATGGGAATCTTATTAGCCATTTAGATCTCAGGGTTCCTCAGAGGAATTACAATAGGACAATATCATCCTCTTGATGTGACAATTAGAACATTTCCATGGAGGCCAGTGCCTAAGAAACTCCATTCACTTTTATTTTTCTTTTTGAGGGCAATTGGGGTTAAGTAACTTGCCCAAGGTCACATGGCTAGGTTTTTGTTTGTGTGCTCGTTAAATGTCTGAGGCTGGATCCAAACTCAGGTCCTTCTGACTCCAGGACCGGTTCTCTACTCGATGCACCACTAGCCACCCTGAAACTCCATTCACTTTTAACCTAGATGAAGACTCCAGAAGGGAGCCTCACTGACCACTGGCACAAAGAGAAAGTTC
Organism: Gymnobelideus leadbeateri; assembly: GCA_011680675.1. NCBI lineage: Eukaryota > Metazoa > Chordata > Mammalia > Diprotodontia > Petauridae > Gymnobelideus > Gymnobelideus leadbeateri. The sequence goes on along the minus strand of WOXC01004847.1, from coordinate 361,747 downwards.
AAGCTTTAAGGTTTACAGCTTGACACAAACATATGGTGATTTTTCTCAAAATGTAATGGGATTATATTTGTGACTGAGTAGGCTTTTCAGCTGGGAAGATAAGCTGGACTTCCTTTTCTTTAAATCTTCAAAGACGAAGAAATGCATTATGTTATTGAAAAAATGTTGGAGAATGACACTTTTCTATGCTATCTTTTAATTTAAATTCATCAATTCTTAATGCTTTGCAATCAGAATTGAAACTCATTCTACTAATTTAGAGAAAGAAGTTATTCTTCAAGTACAAATAGTCTTGTTCAATTTTGGCCTATCTTTATTTTTCTAAAATCTTCTCTATTTTCCTTAGTGGTTAAGCTTTTCCTTCCCCAGCCTTGGCCAACAGAAATGGTTTTGATGGAAGCCTTTAATTCCAGCACTTCTGCAAAGCCCAGGATGATCTACAAAGGTGGGGAGAAGGGAAGATTTCCACATTATTCATGGCATTATTGGGGCTAGCTTTAGATTTTAATATCAGGTATTATTATAAGGCACAGATATGTTTCTTCAGAAATATTTATTACCTTATTAAGGTAAACTGCCTTCCCTGCTGGTGGACAATGTTTTATATAAAAACCTCAAAATCCTATAAACTTCTCAGTTGGAGTCCAAAGACTTTTTTGCTGACTCCATGTTGGCCATTACTTTTATTCTAATTTTAAGGACAGTGGTAGCTGCACTTCAATTAACCAATTAATCAAAATAATATTCCACTTTCTGCATATCTAGTTCTTAAAGGTTTTTTTTTTTTTTCCTGAAGAACATTATTCTGAGTGAATGCCACCTCCTGCTAAGGCAGGCATCAGGCTGCCTGGAAAATCACCCGAGTTAGCTCTTTCTAAGGCAATGAGAAAAGCTACCAACACTGATATGTAAGTGACAATAATTAGTTCAGAGAGATGAATATTACGCCATTCCTTGAGTTCAGTGGAGATAATGTCTGCTTCCCTCCCAACTTCAGTTCTTTGTTCCACTTTCTAAGTGTTGGTCTCAAGATACCTGGGAATTCAAAATAATCATAATAATAATTTAATAAAAATAAATCCTTGCTAATGGAGAAAACTACATCAACTGAGCAATGTCTTTGGAGAGACCTTAAAAACTTCAAAATGGTGAGTGGTTTCCCAGTATTCCCCTCAGGGAGTTTATTTTGTGACTATACATGAAATCTTTGTGATTGTTAACATGAACTTTCTGGCACAGCAGGTTTGAAACTTCAGAGATTAAAGTTATCCCAGTACATCTGGATGCTTTTTCTTGCGAGTAAGAGTTTTCTGCAGAAGAAACAAACCAACAAAAATGCTAAAAAAAAAAAAAAAGCAAAGGTCCATATTATGGTCATGTGGAGGTAAATGGAGTCAGGATAATATAGTACAAAAAGGGTCAGATTTGGAGTCAGGAGCACCTGAGTTTAATTCCTATTTCAAATCTATATTAACTGTATAAGTCTTGGGAAATTACCACCTGTACTTAACAAGAAATGCTCACCATTACATTGTGACCTTGGAAAAATTGCTGTATAAAAATAACAGTAAAAACAATATTAATTCTGATGATGATGAACTAGCATTTTTGTAAATCCCTTAACTTTTAATTCTCAAAATATGCTCATAATTATTACCATAATTATTATATAGATGAAGAAACTAAAACACAAAGATAGTGAGTGATTTGTCCAGGATCACACACCTAGTAAATATTTGAGGCAAGATCCAAACTCAGATCTTCTTGACTTAATTCCAATAATCTTTCTACTGTGCCTTGCTTTAAAGGTATGTTTGAAATTATGACCCTCTTCCTATAATTCTGTGGAGTAAAATTTTATTAAAATATAGGCTGATGTCAGATTCATACAATCTCCATATTGGACAGGACCTCAGAAGCTATCTTGTCCATTCTAAATATGAACAAGAAGCACCACCCTATCATCCTTGATATGAAACAATCTAACCTTTCCTCACAGACTTGAAGTGAGGTATGAGTTCAAGGCTACCCCTTCCTTCTTAAAATAGCTTAAATGGCCATGTGTTAAACGCAAAGTGGGATGGCTTATTTTAAAATGGATGGAGTGTTTGAAAGAGTAAAATTAGTTCAGGAGAGACTGTACAATACCCTAAGGGACATTAGCAACTGATGCCTGGAAAGATCTTTGCTAGAAGTTTCTGTTATGTAATGCTCAACCACACCATCTGATGGCCTCCATTCCAAGCTTCAAACTCATTGTTCCGAAGTACCCTACAGTTTAATTCTGAAGGATCCAATTCCATAAAATGATGAAAACATCCATACACAAAAGGACTTGCAAACTGAAGCTAGGGTTAGCATTTGAGCAATGTGTAATGGAAGAATTTGAATCATACTAGAAGTTGTAATAGAATTTGTTTGCTTTGGCAACATGGGTTTTGTTTTGGAATGTGTGGCTTATAATTTCATTTATATAAGGAACTCCCAACAAGAAGATTGTTTCTTCCTATACAGATCTAGACCTTCTGTGACAATTATCAACTCAGAGTCTCCTGGGAGTTCTGAGAAGACTCACCAAGAATCATATACTCACCATATATCAGAGGTAGGATTGGCACCTTGGCCACCCAAATTCCAAGGAGTTTTTCTCTTTATTGTTTTGCTGAGACTTTCCAACACATGGAATATCCATATTGATTTCTTTTTCTAAACTGCTTGCTTGTGCCATTTAAGATATCCTTTGATACTCCCCACCCACTCACCTACTCATATTTAAATGTCTTTAGGGTCAAAGACATTTTCATTTTACATTGAAACAATTTGCCTTTCCTTCCTTCCTGAAGAAGCAGTGGTATAAATCATATAGTTTAAAGCAGGCAAAGACCTAAGATCATCTAAACAAAATCTCTTATTTTAGAAATTATGAAACTGAAGCCTAGAAGACCTACATGACTTGTCCAAGTTCCCATAATAAGAGAGAAAGGGCTGAAATCTAGGGTTGCTGTTCCACATCCAGTATTCATAGAATCTCAATTTTACAAGTATCTCACATGCCACCAATTTCAAAATGAAACATAAAAAGGATTCCTTCCATTCTATAAGATACTCACCTAATAGTCTTCTAAACTTTGTTTGAAAACCTACACTAAAGGAAAATCTAAAACCTCTCTAAGTAACCCTTTCTACTCTGGAACAGCTCCAAGTGTTAGAAAAGTTTTGCTTGGTTTCTAACATCATGCATAAATTGGACTCTACAACTCCCAACCACTTCAGGCTTCTGAGGTCAAGCAAATCACTTTGCACAAGAGAAGATCCAATGAGATGTTGATTGTTCACCCACTTACAAAGTCTGCTTAGAAGAACAGTCCCAGTGACCAAGGCCCCAATTACCTCTAAATGAGAGCTTGGTTCAAGCTTGGTCTTTATAATTACTCTTGAAAAACTTTAGGACCTAAGATGGCTATGCATAGAATATTTAATAAATCTTTCTCCTTGTCTTTCTTAAACTTGCAGAAATCTGACAAATACAGATTTTTCTTTGAAAGACAGATGGAATATATTGAACAAACTCATTAACAAGACTAAAATAGAAGCCAGTTCCTTTAGGGAATTTTTTAGATTTATACTAACAGGGATATCCAACAATATAACTGCTCTGGATGTGAAATTTACATCATAACATAAAATCCTGTAATTAACCAGGTAAAAATTAACAAGAAAAAAGATGTTTTGATCAATATATAATGTCCCTAGATCATTTTTGGACCAATTGTATGATTGATTTAGGAACCTAGAAGCAGCAAGGTGTTACAACAGAGTGCTGGAACTTGTCAGAAAAATCTCCATTCAATCCTGCCTTGGGAAATTGTTAACTTTGTGTCCCTGGGAAAATTATTTAACTGACCCCTGCTTGTTCCCTCTTGTGTAAAAATGGAACTATCAATAGGACCTTCCTCTTAGGTTTATTGGAAGGTAAAAATGAAATAATAATTTGAAATATCTAAACCTTGAAAGCATTATATAAATGATAGATGTTGTTATTGTTGTCTTTAAAATTATAATCCGGGGCGGCTAGGTGGCACAGTGAGTAGAGCGTCGGCCCTGGAGTCAGAAGGACCTGAGTTCAGATCCAGCCTCAGACACTTAACACACACAAACAAAAACCTAGCTGTGTGACCCTGGGCAAGTTACTTAACCCCAATTGCCCTCCAAAAAGCAAAGAAAAAAAAAAGATCATTGATGTCTCATTTGGGGTGGCTAGGTGGCGCAGTGAGTAGAGCGCCAGCCCTGGAGTCAGAAGGACCTGAGTTCAGATCCGGCCTCAGACACTTAACCCACACAAACAAAAACCTAGCCGTGTAACTTTGGGCAAGTTACTTAACCCCAATTGCCCTAAAAAGGGGCGGCTAGGTGGCACAGTGAGTAAGAGCACCAGCCTCGGAGTTGGGATGACCCGGGATTGAAACCAGCCTCAGAAAATGAGCACCCACACATAAATAATGACTAGCCATGTAACCTTGAGCAAGTTACTTACCTGAAAGCCATGACCAAAAAAAGATCCTAGTAATCATCCTTCAAGAAATTCTCAAGGAAAATTGCCCTGATATTTTGAAACAGAGGGCAAAATATAAATTGAAAGAATTCACCTGACACCTCTTGAAAAAGTACCCAAAAAGAAAACTGCTAGGAATATTATAGCCAGGTTCCAGAATTCCTAGATCAAGGAGAAACTGTTACACACAGCCAAGAATCACCTACCCAGAAAAACTGAGTATTATGTTTCCGGGAAAAATATGGTCATTCAATGAAATAGAGCATTTTCAAGCATTCTTGATGAAAAAAAAAAAAACAGATTAGAATAGAAAATTTGATATTCAAATACAAAAAGCAAGAGAAGCATGAGAATGTAAATAGGGAAAAGAAATGATAAGAAACTTATCAAAATTGAACTATTTAAATTCCTACATGGAAAAAAATGATAATTATAATTTATGAAACTTTTCTCGGTATGAGATTAGTTAAAGGGATTATAAATGTGTGTGTGCATCCGTGTGTGTGTGTATGTATACATACACAGATATGCCCATATAGGAGGGTATATGGGTGTATGAATACATATGAGAGTATGTGTATATATGTGTACAGGCAGACATAGACAAAGGACACAGCACCATTGAATAGGAAGAGATGATAATTAAAAGGTGACATTGAGAGGTGAAAGAGGAATATACTGAGAGGATATGGGGAGAGACAGAATGGAGTAAATTAACTCATATAGAAGAGGTAAGGGAAAACTGTTACAATGGAGGGGAAGAACGGGAAGGCAAAAGGGAATGGGTCATCCTTATTCTCATTGAATTTGGCTTAGGGAGGGAATGACATAAACACTAAATACACACTAAATTCTTACACGGAAAAAATGATAATTGTAACTTGTGAAACTTTTCTCAGTATGAGGATAGTTGAAGGGAATATAAATGTATATGTTTGTATGTGTATGTATACATACATATATATGTCCATATAGGAGGGTATATGTGTATATGAATATATATGTGATTTCGTGTATATACACGAATGGGTATATATAGAGGGCATAGGATCTATTGAATAGGAAGGGATGCTATTTTAAAAATAAAATTAAGAGGTGAGAGAGGAAGATAATGAGAGGAAATAGGGAGAGACAGAATGGAGTAAATTATCTCATATAGAAGAGGAAAGGGAAAACTGTTACAACGGAGGGGAAGAACAGGAAGGTAAAAGGGAATGGGTAAAACTTAGTCTCGTTGAATTAGGCTTAAGCAGGAATAACATACATACCCAACTGGGTGTCTCACCCCACAAGAAAATGGGGTAGAATGGGATAAGGGGGAGAAGATAGAAGGGAGGGCAGATTTGAATGAAGGAGGGTAGTTAGAAGCACACATATTTTTTTCCCAAATGCTTTAACTTCTGGTTTACATCATTCATTTCCATCAGATATTGAGTTACAATGTTTTCCCAATTTTCCTGCTACCCACCACCCCAGAATAGCAGTCCTACAGGATATCCCCTCATCCAATCTGCCCTCTCCCATATCTTCTCCCATACCCCCTTCGACTTTTCCATTAGGGCATGGTTACTCTCTTTGCCCCAATGCCTGCACATATTATCTCCCAATTACATGCAAAATTGTATTAATAATAGTATTTCTACATACATACATATATTTGAAACATTTAATTTTAAAACTTCGAATTCCAGATCTGTTCCCTTCCTCCCTCGTCACCCACTCCTGCTGGGAAGATAATCAATTCAGTATATGTAGTACATGTATAGCTATGCCAAACATTATCATAGTAGATATATTGTACAAGGCTGCTTATAATTCCCTCCCACTCATCCCACCCCCCACCTGGTCCATTCCCTACATAATCCTGTCCCTCTTCTATAGTGGGTACTTCCAACCTCCCTTCCCCCCAAGTATGCCCTCCCATCCCTCCTCTCATCCCCCTTCCCCCTATCCTGCTGCAGGTTGAGATATCCCATTTAGTATGTATGTCATTTTCTCCCTGAACCAAATTCAATGTGAATGTGGTTTTGCCTTTTTAGCCTTCCTTATTCTCCCCCTCCTTTGCAACCACTTCCCCTTGCCTTTTCTACATGAGATAGTTTACCCCACCCTGTCTCTCCCTATCTCCTCTTGCCACATTCCTCTCTCACCTCTTAACTTCACCCCTCAAGTATCATTCCTGCCCAACAAATTCAACCTGTACCCTCTATCCATGTATACCTGCAAATATATACACACATTCACATATGTATTCATATGTCTATATACCCTTCTTCAATTATTTTCATACTGAGAGAGGTTTCATTATTTACAGTTATTGTTTTTCCATGTAAGAATGTAAGTAGTTCAACTTTGATAAGTTTCTTTTGATTTCTTTTACCTGTTTACCTTCTCAAGCATCTCTTGTTTCTTGTGTCTGAATGTCAAATTTTCTATTCAACTCTGGTTTTCTCCTCAAGAATCCTTGAAAATTCTTGAAAAAATCCATGAAAATTCTATTCCACTGAATGACAATATTTTTCCCTGAAACAAGATATTCAGTTTTGCTAGGTAGTAGATTCTTGGTTTTAATCCCAGCTCCTTTGCCCTCAGGAATATCATATTCCATATCCTTCAATGCCTCAGTGTAGAAGCTGCCAGGTCCTGTGCTATTCTGATTGTGTTTCCACAATATTGAAATTGTTTCTTCCTGACTGCTTGTAGTATTTTCTCCTTGATCTTGGAATTCTGGAACCTGGCTATAACATTCCTAGGAGTTTTCTTTTGGGGATCTTTTTCAGGAGGTGATTGATGGATTCTTTCAACCTCTATTTTGCCCTCTGGGTCTAAAACATCAGGGTAATTGTCCTTGAGAATTTCTTGAAGGATAATTTCTAGGTTCTTTCTTTGATCATGGCTTTCAGGTAGTCCAATAATTTTAAAATTATCTCTCCTGGATCTATTTTCCAGATCAGTGTTTTGTTTTGTTTTTGTTTTTTTTTCCCATGAGATATTTCACATTGCCTTCTTTTCTTTCAATTGCTGGGATCTGTTTTACAGCATCTTGCTTTCTCATAAAGTCACTAGCTTCCATTTTCTCCAGTCTGATTCTGAGGGAATGAATTGCCTCAGTGAGCTTTTGAGATTCTTTTTCCATCTGGCAAATTCGGCTTTTTAAGGCATTCTTCTCTTCATTGCTTTTTTGAGCCTATTTGCCATTTGAGTTAGTCTCTTTTTAAAGTGTTATTTTACTCAGTCAAGCTGTTGACTCTCATTTCATACTTTTCCTGCATCCTTCTCATTTCTCTTCCCAATTTTTCCTCCATTTCTCTCATTTGGTTTTTAAAATCCTTTCTTAAGGTCCTCTATGGCCTGTAATCCACTCGTATTTTCATTTGGGGCTTTTGGTGCAGGAGTTCTGACCTCACAGTCCTCCTCCTGTTCCATGCTTTGAACCTCTTTTCCCCCAAAATAGGAGTCTAATGTTGCATTCTTCTATTTATTTTGTTTTCTTTGCCTAGGGATGTTGCCACTTAATTACTTGACTTTTTGGCTTGTTGCCACAGTAGGACTCTGCCATCAGACAGGGGAGCTTCTGTCCCAAACGTTGGGGTCTTCTCAGCTGCCGGAAGTATTAGTTGGGTGCCCTACCTGAAGCCCCCACACACCCTGGCAAGGTGGTCACATACCCCAAGACCTCCACCCCAGACCACAATCCAAACCCAAGAAGATTAAAGCAAGAGCTATTACCCCCAAGAATGATCGCTGGATCCCCCTACAGTCTGCAGGACAGGAGCTGAAGCTACAACTGAAGCTTCAAAATGGCTGCTGTGCTGCAGCTCCTTAGTGGCTTCTAGCCCCCAGGGAAAGAAGCAGACATGCTCCCAAGTACTGGTCCCAAAGTCAATAGGGCACTAACCTCTCACTTTGTCCTAGGAATCTATTGTTGATAATTCTGGAAATGCCACAGCTGCTGGTGTTCTGGGGTCCTTCCAGCCAGCTGCTGGTCTGGCTGTCCTGGGGCTAAAACTTCTGACTCATGGGGGCCTGGGCTTGGCTCCCAGAGCTCTTCGCTGGCCACTCCCTGTGGAGCTGCTGGGCTGTCCTCAGGGGAAGGTTAGCTTTTCTGTGTCATTTTGTGGATTCTGGAGCTCCAGAGGTTGTTGAGAGTCCCCCTTTTACATAATTTTGAAGTGCTGTGGGCTCAAGTGCTCTGGAAATGTTGTTTCTACTGGAAGCACATACTTTTGAAAAGGAACCAAGTTAAAGTAGAAAATAGCATAAGTTGGTGGCGGGACAGGATGGAGGGAATTATAGTTAGTCTTTCACCATACATCCACTATGGAAATGTTTTGCATATCTTCACATGTACAACCTATATTGAATTGCGTATCTTCCCAGTAAGGGTGGTTGATGAGGGAAGAAGGGAAAGAATCTGAAACTTGAAGTTTTAAAATCCAATGTTTGAAACAGATTATTATTATTATTATTATTATTATTATTTCATTATTATTATTATCATTTTACATGCAATTGCGAAGTGAGATGTATAGGCACTGGGATATGGAGATCCATCTTGCCCTACCATAGGGTGGGGGATGGAGCAAGATGTGGGAGGGAGCAGATTGAGGGATTGGTCTTTTGGGGTGGTAGGTGGATGAAAAATGGGGGGGAAATGTAACTGGAGATCTTGTGGAAATGAATGTTGTAAATTAAAAATAAACAAAAAATAAAAAAAAATTAAATTGGGGAAATAAAAGTTAACGCACTACCCTGCCACTAAGAAAAATCTTTCTACTTTTTTGACAAGTCTAAATGTTAGTAAGCTTCTCCCTTAACTTGAAGGCTAATGTTTCTTTGTAACTTCTATATATTACTAGCCATTTTTACTTTTCTGAACAAAGAGAATAAACCCAATCCCTCTTCCATATAGTAGCCATTCAACTTTTTGAAAACACATATCATGTCCACCATCAATATCCTATTGTACACTAAATATACCCAGTTCCTTTGGAGGATTCACATAAAGGCACACCGACAGGTGGGAAGGGAGCACATCTAGACCAGATCCAGTCAGTTGCAGCAATGTATTAAGTACAGAAAACATGATACTTTAGACTACTACACTTCTCCAAGGGGAACTGCTTTAAAAACAATTTAAAAACTTGTGGAAATGTGCTAAAAAAACAAACCCAAAACACTATTATATTAACATTTCATAACAGTTAAATCAAAGAGTTCTAAGGATTAGAACCCTGTGAAAAATAGTAAATATTTTCCTCCAAATACTACAGTTCTACATGGTTTGTAAACTAAGTACAGGCATACTTGGTTATAAGAAGCTCTTCATGGTTATTGTTTTATTTTATTGTTTTTCTTGGATTTTCCCTTCTTCTATATGTTCAATAAATCTTAGCACTGACCATCAGGTATTCATATATTCCCCTTTTTTTTTTGTTTGTTTTTTTGGAGGGCTATTGGGGTTAAGTAACTTGCCCAAGGTCACACGGCTAGGTTTTTTGTTTGTGTGTGCGTTAAGTGTCTGAGGTCGGATCCGAACTCATGTCCTTCTGACTCCAGGGCCGACACTCTACTCACTGCACCACCTAGCCATCACTATATATTCCCCTTTTTAACTAGCATTGTTGACTTGGACAAGGAATGAGATGGTGAAGTGAATATATGAGACTTTAATTTTCCTAGACATTGCCAGAAAGAACAATAAAAAGGAATAAAAGTTACTTTCAGATTTATATTTTTCTTTCTTTTCCTTTTCTTTCTTTTTTTAAATTAAAGATTGGGATTGTGTGCCTGAGTTTTGCTGAATAATACAGTATATTCAATAAATATGAAAATATGTTTTTACATAAACATAAAATGTTTTCCCATATTTGATTACTTGATTATGCCTTTTAAATGTGGAAATGAACATGATAAAAATATAAATTTGGCTCATGATCAAGTATAATATCTGAAGTACAATTATTCAGAAAAATAAAGTCATATTTCAATGACTCTTTCTGATGCAGGATAAATACTAAACAACAGATTCAGCCACTGAATTGATCTGATTTAGTGACTAAGTTATTAATCAATGATTAGCACAAATGAGATAGCATGCCTATTTTGGTCTCCTTAATCATTAGATTGGCACAACCTCTGGAACACACAACTAATTGATAAAAATGACAAAAAAAAGATACTCAGTGTTGGAGGGATTTTTCATTACATACATGTATACATTAGTATTTGTTCCCACATACACATATATACATATGTGGATATGCATTTGTGTGTGTGCCTGTGTGTGTGTGTGTGTGTGTGTGTGTGTGTGTGTGGCATTTTGGATATATCTGTGAACTGGTACAACCATTCTGGAAAGCAATTTGAAATTGTATGAATAAAGTGCTGAATTTTTCTATAGCCTTTATTCAGATATTCAATTATCAGGCATATACCACTATGTGGTCATTTTCTTTTAATGCCTCTAATAGACAATATAATATTTAGAGCAACAGTTTTTGTGGTATCAAAGAACTGGAGTCCAAAGTGGTGTCCATAAATTTGTGAAAGGTTAAAAAAAGTGGTACCTGAAAGTAGTGGAATATTACCATGCTATAAAAAATGGAAAGAATAATGAATATTGAGGAGTATGTAAAGATGTACATGAACTGATAGAAAAAGTAAAGACAATAAAATAATATACATGAGGTTTAAAACAACTACAAAAAAGACTGAATGTTGCAAAGTCATCCAGCCTAAAAGAATTTATTAAACACTTGCTATATGCTAGGATCTATGCTAATGACTAGGGATACAAACATACTAAAAACTTGCCTCAAGGAGCTCAGATTCTGATGGGGGAGAGATAATATGAAAACAACTATGTATGCTTGCAAGGGTGACTACCATTTCTCTACTTTGTAGTAATATATGTGTGTGTATGTCTATATATGTTTCTCTGTGTGTGTATAGATAGACAGACAGGTTAAAATAGAAATCATATCAGAGGGAAGACACTAGCATTAAAGTGGGAGTATGAAATGTTTCTTATTGAAGGAAAGACTTTAGTTGAGATTTGAATGAAATTAGAAAATCAGGAAATGGAGAAAATATGAGAATGTATTCTAAATATGAAGCAATAGATTTTCCTTAAAAAAGAAACATGAAAAATAGTTACCTCTATTTCATTATAGAGGTGGGTTGCCTTTGAATTGAATGACTGAGAATTGTGCAAGATTGCCAGCTTCATTTTCTGTTCCAGAACCATCTGGATCCATTCATCAGGATGACTGAAGATGACCCAGGATGCAATGGGATACCCTGACCCTTTTAGCCTAAGGTCTTTTCACCTACTCACTTAGAGTGAGGTAACACCCATTCAGTGAATAGGCCTCTTCAAAAAGTGAGTCAAGGTGCCATGGTCTCTGATTGCATCCTAGGTCATCTCCAGTCATTCTGAGGAATACCTGGTCACTGGATCCAGATAACTCTGGAGGAGAAAGTGAGGCTGGTGACCTTGCATAGCCCTCCCTCACTCAAATCAAAGTCAATAGCAAGTCAACTCATTATTTCCCTGATGCCTTGGTCCTCTTAGAAAATGAAGGACATGGGCAGCTACGTGGCGCAGTGAGTAGAGCATCTGCCCGAGTCAGAAGGACCTGAGTTCGGATCCGGCCTCAAACACTTAACGCACAAACACAAACCTAGTCATGTGACCTTGGGCAAGTTACTTAACCCCAATTGCCCTCCAAAAAGCAAAAGAAAAAAAAAAGAAAATGATGGAGAAAATCATATATAATACCAGATTATTTTGATGTCTTAACTTGTTTTAGTAATTTTTTCTCTTATTTTGCTTTCAAAAAAAAAAACCAGATTTTATTATAAACACTGGCTCTATTAGTGTATAGGGGGTGTAGGTTATCATTGTAAAAATTAAATGTGTCAGTAAAATATTTTTAAGAAGAAATACTAAACCTTCATGCTAGTCAACAACAACATTTTTTTTTAAAGAAAAGAGTGGACTAATAATTAACTTCAGGTTGCAAATAGTGTGAGAATCCTCAGCTTTTACTCCATAGTAACAACATCTTGGAAGCATATCTTAATTCCCAAGGTGACTACTGTTTCTCTACTTTGTAGTTCTCTGTTAAACTGTAACTATGTTCAGGCTGTGAAACTATTCCCAATATTCTTGGATCCACAGCTACCCTTTCCTGGGGCCCACTTTTTCCCCTATAAACTTTGTGACGGTAAAGATCATGCAACACATACTCTAGAAAATGAATGGGCTTCCATCTCTTCTGATCTGACTTCAGACACTCTTCTTTCAACAGCTGCTCCCTAAGTTTTCCTCTCCCCCAACACGTCCACAATACTCAGTTGAATTCATGCCATATACTCTAATTTCTCATTCTTACACTTTTCAGTTTAAGACACCTAAAATACAGTCCAAAAATCACTGTCTATGGTAGTTTGGAACTCTCAATGATAGCTAGACATGGGACACATGGACTCTTTTTCCTTACCCTCATGCATATATCTACCTTTACTCAAAGGCCCAGAATATCAATTCAAATAACTCTATGACTATAGTGTCTAGATTTTCAGGGTATCTAGGTCATTGCTTTTTTTTTATTTTTATAGCAGAACAAGGAACAATGGGTGGAAATTTCAAATAGGCCAATTTAGATTCCATGTCAGGAAAAATCTTCCTAACAATTAAAGTTACCTAGATATTGAGCCTGTGATTTCAGAAAGGAGTGGGGTCTCCTTCCTAAAGGTCTTCTATCAAAGACTGAATGATAACTTATCACCATATGATAAAAAAAAAATTGTTTTTAACAAAAGGGTTAAACTGGATAATCTCTAAGGTTCTTTGTAGTTCTGAGATCTCGTGTGTTTTGTTTTGTTTTGTTTTTTTTCTACTCTACTTCTACTTCCATTTTTCTCTGTTTCTATGTCTAAGAGGCAATGTGGTCTAGTGGATAGAGAGTCAGCCTCAAGGCCATGAAGAAACTTGGTTTCATGTTGAATTGTCAGACAGAGTCTCTCTGTATGACTTTACACAAGTAATTTAAAATTTTAGTGCTCTACAGAAATTCAAAGAGAGAAAGGAAGGAAAGATTTGTGTGTATACACAGAGAGAGAAACAGAGAGAAAGAGACAGAGAGACAGAGATAGAGAGCTGAGAACTACCTTTTTCTTTTTTTCTAAAGCAATTGGGGTTAAGTAACTTGCTCAAGGTTACACAGCTAGTTATTTTATGTAGGGGTGCTAATTTTCTGAGGCTGGAACGGATCCCTTGTCCTCCCAACTCCAGGGCCGGTGCTCTTACTCAGTGTGCCACCTAGCCGCCCCTGAGAACTACCTTTTGACTTTTTGCCAATGAACTTCCAGGTTCAGCTCCCACTTCTATGTCTTTTCACTCTAACAATTCAAAACAAAACAAATAAAATGAAAATTCTACTAAATAACAGTAAGTATAGGTAGGGTAAATTTTTTAATAGAATTTCATTCTTCTGTGTGATAATATAATATGAATATAATATAATATATATGATAATATATCAAAGATCATGGGTCACCCAAATATGAAAGTATATTATTCTAAACTGCATTGCTTAGAATTTTATGCCTTTTTTTGGACATCTTAACTACAAGAGAATTGTAGGTAGCATGGCTTTGTCAGAATGATCACCACTCCAACTAACAGAAGTTTTCTCCCTCTTTACTAATTTCCCTTTGTGCCTTCTGCTATGTTGGTATTGAAAATATTTCAAGTGAAATGTTATGGGCACTGAATGAGGAGTGTCGATCCATGCACTGAATAAAATATGAGAAGGAATACAAGAAAAATCATAATAGAAAGCATGCACAGTTTTGAATTTATTGAGGGAGCCTCCATTCTTCAAATTTCCATTTGAGAAAAATAACTGTGCTTAGTATACAGTTTTACGAAGTATTAAAGTTTTAAGTAAGTCAGTTATGCCTATTATATATTCATTCCACAGCACTTCTGAAGAGGTCCACATACTAACAAGAGCTTTTGTCTTGAAATGTTTTGGTCTTTAACCATTTAGACATATTTTTTCTCCTTAATTTGAGGCTTTCAGAGGTTAAAAATTGAATATAAGCTATAATTAACATGGGAAACTATCAACTATCTTTTTTTTTCAATTTCAGTTAAATTGTATTTGATTTTATCTAAATTTCTACATATGAAAGAGGATATTATAACACTCTTTAAAAGCTACTACCTAATCTAAGTCTACACTCATAAATGCTTACAGAATTGGCTATACTTTGTCAAACTCTTTTCCCTCTTGTAGAATTAACAATTTTATGCTTAGTGAGTATATTTGTCTAATTTAAGCCCTTTCCTGACATTAGTGAATGCTAATCTATTTTTAATAAAACTGAGCAGTTAGGTCTGAGTTGATTAAGGCAGTTCGTCAATAACCAGGACCACCTGATTAAAACCTTGGCTAATATCTTGGAATCAACATTAATTAAAAATCAGGTCTTGAGTTTGGTTGTTTTTTTTTCCCTGAGCTAATGAAATATACCTACATTTTTCCATCCAAAAAGAGCAGCTTCATGAAAGGAAAACTGGAGTATATATTAATTTCTATTCAAACCTGCACTTTCATTGGAATGAGGAAACCTCAATATAGAAACTTTTTTATCTATTTTGATTGACAAATCTTTTATAATTTATTGTATTTCAAATTTTTCTGTCAACTGATGAGTTTAAATGACTTTACTAAAGTAGATTAATGTCAGAGACAATATTTAAACCCAAATTTTCCTGAATTAAAATTTAGCTTTCTATCATCAATAACATACTATGACATTAGCTACTAGAGGGTGATATTTTTGTTTTAATTATAGAACAAAGCATTGTAAATTCATAAATCCTAAGTGATGATAAATATTGGATAGCTAATGCAACTTTCTTGGGTGATATTTTTTGTTTTCATTCTTAATTCCAAGGAAATTAATTAATAATATATGTCTTACTCTTTAGATTATGATATACATTTGGATGGTTAATACACAGATTTCTTTCATTAAAGTGTACAGTTTTTTTTATCTGGCATTGTAAATGAGCAGTGAGATAGAACTACATGTGAACAGTAGATGAGTAAACTGGATTAATTCTGGAAAATTGTAAAGCTCCTGGAAGAATCTCAAGTTTAGCCAGGAAACAAAGATACTATTTCCTATATGTAGAATGTTCTCAATCACAACCTCCAACTTTTTAAAACCTTGATTTCCTTTAAGACACAGATTAAGCACTTCTTCCAGGAAATCTTCTTTTATTCACAATTACTCCAGCAATCAATCACTACTGAATTTACTCTGTATTTCCTCTTTACCCTATATTTGTCTCCTTTATTGGGATATAAGCTCCGTCAGGGAGCATCTAGTCCTTAAGGTAGTGACTTTAGCATCATAAAGACTCAATAAATGCTTGGTGATTCAATGGATGATTGATTTAATTTCAGTTTTTTTTTCCACTGATGTTGTCCAACAATAAGTCACTAATTACCATAGTCTCAGAAGAACCAAACTGAGAATGACACAGAGGGCAATGGATAGCTAATCTGTTGCTATGATCAAGATGGTTTAATATATAACCAAAAGGAAATGGCTTGAAAACTTTGCTGTAAATACCAGTACTAGGTCTACATCCCAAAGGCATCCGTAAATAAAGGGGAAAGGACCTATTTTTAAAATAATATGTATTTATAGCAGCTCTTTTTATGGTAGTTAAGAATTGGACATCAAAGGGATGCCTGTCAATTTGGGAACGGCTAAACAAGCTGTGTTATATGATTATAATGGAATATTATTTTGCTATAAGAAATGACGAGCAGGTTAGTTCCAGAAAAACCTGGAAAGAATTATAATAATAAATTGATGCATAGTGAAGTGAACAGAACTAGGAGAATATTATATAAAGTAACAACAATACTGTTCAATGAAGAATTGTCAATGTTTTAATAATACTCAGTAATACAATGATCCACAATCCCAAAGGACTAATGATGAAGCATATTATCTGCCTCCAGAGAAAGAACTAATATTGTTTGAATACAGAATGACACATGCTGTATTTTGCTTTCATTTTAGTTATCTTGTACAAAATGACTAATAAGGAAATATTTTACCTAATTGCATATGCATAACCTATTTCTGATTGCTTACCATCTCAGGGAGGAGGGAAAGAGAAAGGGATATAATTTGGAACTTAAAACTTTAAAACATTTTTAAAAATTGGGGGAGGGAGCTTAGCTATAGGAGGACTGATTGAGAGAGACTGAGATGGAGGGATAGAGACACAGAGAGATAAAAAGGGAAAGACAGAGAATGAGACAGACACAAAGAGAAAAAGAGAGATAGATTAGCAAGACAGAGAGATCGCCCCCAAATGGAAGCATGTCCATCTGGCAAAATATTCACAGATAAGTAAAAGATTTTAAAGTATCTTGTTCCTGGGTAACTGTGAGTTTATTGATAGCTTTAGCAGCTAGCTTTAGGAGTCTGGACTAAATGCCTCGCTGAGCATGCTCTTGCTAATTGCTATCACCTGAGCAAATTAGCAAGGGCCAGCAGGGAGTCAAACAGAATAGAATAACTTCAATGAAGTCAGCAGATGACTCCCCATGTGTCCATTTTTCTGACACTGAACTGACCCAATAGGAAAGCAATTGACCACAGTATTTTTTTAACTCACCTATAACCAGATGAGTTTGAAGGCAAAAATACAAAAATCAATAACTTCACTAAAGATCCAGGAAATATGGTAAATGAGGAAATGATGCCAATGACCAGCAGGAATTTTGATATGTTTGTCTCCCTGGCAGAAGCACTCATTAAAAAAAGAAAAATGTGTGTTAAAATCAAGTTACTCCAACTCTGCAATACAACCTCACACCTATCAGAAATGACAAATGCTGCCCATCAGAGAATGGCTGAACAAATTGTAGCACATGATTGTGATAGAGTACTGTTGTGCTATAAGAAGTGATGAGGGTGATAGAGTCAGAAAACAAAATAAAGCAGAACAAAAACATTTGTTATTGCTCAGTCATTCACTCATGTCTAACTTTTCATGACCTTGTGGACAACACTCTCCATAGAGTTTTCTTGGCAAAGATCCTAGAGTGGTTGCCCATTTCTTTCTTCAGTGTATTACTCAGAAGAAAAAAAAAACATATGAAGACCTATATGAACTGATGCAAAGTGAAATGAGCAGAAATAAACCATTGTACACAGTAACAGGAACATTGAAATAACAATCACTTATGAAAGTCTTAGCTATTCTGTCAGTACAATGATCCAAGACAACTCCCAAAATGCTCATGATGAAAAAAGCCATTGACCTCAACAGAAAGAACTAAAGAACTCAAAGTACAAACTGAAGTATAGTTATCTCACTTTATTTTTCTTAATCAGTTTTGTGTGTGTGTGATGTGGCTAATGTGGAAGTGTTTTGCATGATTTCACATGAATTATTGATATCATATTGCTTGCTTTCTCAGTGGGCAAATGAAAAGAGCAGAGGGAAGAGAGAGAATTAAAAATACAAAATGTATAAAAAGAAAATGTTAAAAATAAATAAAATTTAAATATAAAATAAAATGATATTATTCTATATTCATTCATTTGAATTGCTTCTACTCTTTCTTCATTTTTCTTTCCCTCAATAAACATTTATTAAGTGTCTAATACATGCAATACAAGTAAAATGGCTTGGTAAAATAGAAAAATAAGAATCCATCCCCAATATTAACTAATTCAATTCAAAATAGCAACCCAACTATTAATAAGTTACTATTTTTGCACTGGCCATTAAGAAATCAAAGACAACTGAAACAAACATTGTCCTTGAGGAGCTTACATTCTATGATTGCTTATTAAATGATTATCACATAGAAAGCAATGTACCAGCAGTCCAGAAACACAAAAGTGAAAAATCATGAGGTCATTTTCTTCTGAGAGTTTGCTTTCAGCAGGGAGTATATGGCATGTACATAAATAAATAAATAAATTTATCTATTAATTAATTAATTAAAATTTGTTTGTTATAATAATTAATATTATAATAAACTAATGTTATAATAATTAATAAATAAATATCCTATGGTGTGCCTAAAGAAGATATCCAAAGTTGATACAGGAAAAAATAATGAGAAGGCAGAAGCCAGGAGCTTACCAGTTAAGCACATATGGAAATAGTGATACTACAAATTAGGAGACTATCAGGTCCTTAACTCCCCATGTGGTAGGTTTCTTGGCATGAAACAAGGCTTTCAGGTTGTGTACTCCAAAATGCACTTGTTCACTGAACTTCATGAAAAGATCATTACATTTAAATAATATACCCAGCCCCTGGGGGCAGAACCAAGATGGCAGTATAGAAGCAGGAAAACTCCCTGTTCTCCCCCCATAATCACATCAAACACCTATAAAAATGACTCTAAACAAACTTTAGGGGTACAGAAGCCACAAAGTAACAGAGAGAAACAAATCTCCTGCTGAAGACAGCTTGGCAGGTGGATGGGAAGAGTCCCTCACAGCCTACTGGGAGCAAAGCTCAACCCTGTATGAGCCTGTTGTTTTAGCCTTAGACTGTCCCACCAGCCACCAGCTGGAAGTACTTAGGAAGAGTGGATCCCAAGCAGCTGTGACAGTTTCCAGAATTATCAACCCATAAATGCCAAAGACAAAGTGAGAGGACAGTGTAGACTTTGGGAACAGGAAATCTGGGAGTGTGGTCCACCAGAGGGAGAAGTAGCTGAGGCTTGGTGGCTGTTGTTGCGTGGCTGCTTCAGAGCTCCTGGCCTGCAGATTGTAGAGGGAACAAACAACCATTCTAAGGAGTAATCACTCTTGTTTTAATCTGCTTGGATCTGGATCGCTGTCTAAGGTGGAGGTTCTGGGGTGGATGACCATTGAGCCAGAGCTGCTGTAGGCTTCAGAGAGGGCAGCCAACTAATAGCTACAGCAAAAATCCCAGTGATTTGAGACAAAACTCTCCTCTATGGAAGCAGAATTCTACTCTGGCAAAAAGCTTAAAAGTCAAGTAATTGAATGGCAACATGAACAAGCAAAGGAAGCAAAGCAAACATAGCAATCCAACTTCAGATCAAAGCAAGGAACAGGGGGAAGACATCAAAGTCTGCACTCCTGTACCAAAAGTTTCCAAGAAAAATATGAATTGGTTACAGGCCATAGAGGAGCTTAAGAATGATTTTGAAAACTAAATAAGAGAAGGGGGGGATTGGAAAGAGAAATGAGAATGCTGCAAGAAAATCATGAAAAGAGAACCAACAACCTGATTAAAGAAAATAACACTAAAAAATAGACTAACTCAAATGGCAAAAGAGGCTCAAAAAGGCAATGAGGAGAAAAATGCCTTAAAAAGTCAAATTTGCCAGATGGATAAAGAATCTCAAAAGCTCACTGAGGAGAATCATTCCTTCAGAATTAGATTAGAGCAAATGGAATCTAGTGACTTTATGAGAAATCAAGATACTATTAAACAGAACCAAATAAATGAAAAAAATGGAAGGAAATGTAAAATATCTCATTGGAAAAACCACTGACCTGGAAAATAGATCCAGGGGAGATAATTTAAAAATTGTTGGACTACCTGAAAGCCATGATGAAAAAAGAACCTAGAAATCATCCTTCAAGAAATTCTCAAGGAAAATTGCCCTGATGTTTTAGAACCAGAGGGCAAAATAGAGGTTGAAAGAATCTACCAATTATCTCTTTAAAAATATCCCAAAATGAAAACTCTTAGGAATATTATAGCCATATTCCAAAGTTCCCAGGTCAAGGAGAAAATATTATAAGCAGCCAAGAAGAAACAATTAGAATATTCTAGAAACACAATCAGGATAACACAGGATCTGGCAACTTCTATATTGAGGGATTGAAAAGCTTGGAATATGGCATTCCAGAAGTCAAAGGATCTGGGCTTAAAACCAAGAATGTCCTACCCAGAAAACTTAGAATCATGTTTCAGGCAACAATATGGTCATTCAATGAAATAGAGGATTTTCAATCATTCTTGATGAATAAACCAGAGTTGAATAGAAAATTTGATATTCACATATGAGAAGCAAGAGAAGCATGAGAAGATAAACAAGGAAAAGAAATCATAACAAAATTATCAAAGTTGAACTATTTACATTTCTACAGGAAAAACAATAATTTTAACTTATGAAACTTTTCTCAGTATGAGAATACTTGAAGGGAATATAAATGTACACACACACACACACACACATACATGTATGTCTATATAGAAGGGTATATGGGCTTATATGGGCATATGAATACATATGTGAGTGTGTGTGTATATATATGTATGGGAATACATAGAGGGTACAGGACCAACAGAATAGTAAGTTATGATACTTGAAAGGTGAAATTTAGAGGTGAGAGAGGGATATAACAAAAGGAGATGTGGAGAGACAGAATGGGGTAAATTATCTCATATAGAAGAGGTAAGGGAAAACTTTTACAATGGAGGGGAAGAACAGAAAGGCAAAATGGAATGGGTCAACCTTACTCTCATTGAATTTGGCTTAGGGAGGGAATGACATATACACTAAATAGGATATCTTTTTTTTTTTTTTTGCTTTTTGGAGGGCAATTGGGGTTAAGTACCTTGCCCAAGGTCACACAGCTAGGTTTTTGTTTGTGTGTGTTAAGTGTCTGAGGCCGGATCTGAACTCAGGTCCTTCTGACTGGCTGGCGCTCTACTCACTGTGCCACCTAGCCGCCCCTAAATTGGATATCTTACCCTGCAGGAGAGTAGGGGGAAAGGGGATGAAAGGGAGGATGATGCAGGGGAGGGCAGGTTGGGGGAGGGGAGTTAGAAGCAAATACTTTTGACAAGGGACAGGGTAGAAAATAGAACAAGTTGGGAAGGTGAGATAGGAGAGAGGGAAATATTGTGTCTTTCACAATATATCCACTATGGAAATGTTTTATGCAGCTACACATGTAGAAGTGGAAATGACTGATGTAAACAAAAATAAACATAACATTTAATTATAAAATATATACCCAGCCCTGGAATGCCAAAACAACCTAATTATGGAGAAGGTGTGAAAAAGACAGCATTTTATATGAACCCTCTAGCCAGAGGGTTGTGGAAAATCCTTTGGCAAAACCTAAACATTGAAATCACATTGTTCCAACCTGCCAGAGTGCCTCTACTCATTCCTGCTCCACTAGAATTCTTTCATATCAATTCTCTGTCACTCCATGGGTCTATCAACAAATTTGAGGGAAAAAAATAACAGCAATGTCTATATGCCAATTAGATAACACATGTAAAACACTTTACAAACCACATGTAGAATACAGAGCTTTTTTTCACAGGGTGCCACATTTTGCTAGGGTCTTTGAGAAATTGAAGCATTTTCAGAAATAGGCAAGGAAGAGAAGAGAATTTGAAAGAAATTCCTATGAGATTCCATTAGAAGAACTGAAGGTGGACTCAAGGGGGCGGAGCCAAGATGGCTGAGTAGAAACAGCTCATCCAAGCCTCTCTGTCCCCAGATTCTCCACAAACTATGTAAAAAAGGACTCTGAAAATCTTCTGGAGCCCCAGCACCCACAGAACGACACAGAGAAGCTAACCTCCCGCTGAGGACAGCCCAGCACCCTGCAGGAAGGACCAGCGCAGTGGTCTGGGAACCGGCAGCCCGCAGAGCGCAGGAGCGGAGCCGAGCCCAGGTCCACATGAGCCGAGGTTTTAGCCCCAGGGCGGCAGGGCCAGCAGCCGGCTGGAGGAACCCCAGAACACCAGGAACTGTGGAGACGCCAGAATTATCAACATAGACTTGCCTAGGACAAAGTAAGAGGTTAGTGTCCTATGGACTTTGGGACCTGTATTTGGGGAATGCGTCAGCTCCCTCCCTGGGGGCTAGAAGCTGCTGAGGAGACACGCCATTTTGTAGTTTTCAGAGGCATTTCCGGCTCCCAGCCTACAAATCGTGGGGAGATCCAGCGATCAGTCTTGGGGGGTAATCGCTCTTGCTTTAACCTCCCTGGATCTGGATTGTGATCTAGGGTGGAAGTTGTGGGTGGGTTTACAGCTTGCCAGAAACGGAAGTTGCCCCCAACACGTTCAGGACGAAAATTCCTCTATCTGGCCTTAAAGCCATAGTGTGGCAACAAGCCCAAAAGTCAAGTAATTAAGTGGCAACATGCCAAGGCAAAGGAAACAGAAAAATGCAACCCTAGACTCCTATTTTGGGGGCATAGAGCAGGAAAAGGACTGTGAGGTCAGAAGTCCTGCTCCAAAAGCCCCAGGGGAAAACATGAGCGGGTTGCAGGCCCTAGAGGACCTTAAGGAGGACTTTAAAAATCAAATAAGAGGGGTGGAGGAAAAATTGGAAAGAGAAATGAGAAGGATGCAAGAAAAGTATGAAATGAGGGTCAACAGCCTGACTGAGGAAAACAACACCTTGAAAAATAGACTAGCTCAAATGTCAAAGGAGGCCCAAAAGGGCATTGAGGAGAAGAATGCCTTAAAAGGTCGAATTTGCCAGATGGAAAAAGAATCTCAAGAGTTCACTGGGGAGATTCATTCCTTCGGAGTTGGACTGCAGCAAATGGAAGCTAGTGACTTTATGAGAGATCAAGATGCTGTTAAGCAGATCCAAACAAACGAAAGATTAGAAGGCAATGTGAAATATCTCATGGGAAGGACCACTGACCTGGAGAATAGATCCAGGAGAGACAATTTGAAAATTGTTGGACTACCTGAAAGCCATGATCGGGGAAAGAACCTAGGGATCACCCTTCAGGAAATTCTCAAGGAGAACTGCCCTGATGTTTTGGATTCAGAGGGCAAAATAGAGGTTGAAGAAATCCACCGATCACCTCCTCAAGAAGATCCCAAAAAGAAAACTCCCGGAAATATTATGGCCAGGTTCCAGAGTCCCCAGATCAAGGAGAAAGTACTGCAAGCGGCCAGGAAGAAGCAGTTTCAATATTGTGGAAACACAATCAGAATGGCCCAGGACCTGGCAGCTTCTACACTGAGGGAGAGAGGGGTGTGGAATATGATATTCCGGAGGGCAAGAGAGCTGGGATTGAAGCCAAGGGTCACCTACCCAGCAAAACTGAGTATTTTGTTTCGGGGGAAAATATGGTCATTCGGTGGAATGGAGGACTTTCAAGCATTCTTGAGGAAGGAACCGGAGTTGAATGGAAAATTTGACATCCAGACACAAGAAGTAAGGGATGCCTGAGAAGGTGATCAGGGAAAAGAAATCAAAAGGAGCGTATCAAAGTTGAACTATTTGCGTTCCTATATGGAAAAGCAATATCTGTGACTGATGATATCTTTCCCACTATGAAAATAATGGAAGAAGGGGGTGTGGTCATACGAATACATATGTGAATGTGTGTGTATATGGTTACAGTTATATATGGATAGAGGGCATAGGTTGATTTTGTTGGGAAGGGAGAGTACTCAAGGGATGAAATTATGAGGTGAGAGAGGAAAGTGGCAAGAGGAGATGGGGAGAGACATGGTAGGGTAAACTATCTCATGTAGGGGAAGTGGGTGCAAAGGAGGGGGAGAATAAGGAAGGCTAAAAAGGCAAAACCACATTCACATTGAATTTGGTTCAGGGAGAAAATGACATACATACTAAATGGGATATCTCAACCTGCAGCAGGATGGGGGAAGGGGGATGAGAGGAGGGATGATGGATGGGAGGGCATCCCTGGGGTGAGGGGAGGTTGGAAGTACCCACTATAGAAGAGGGACAGGATCATGTAGGGAATGGACCAGGTGGGGGGTGGGATGAGTGGGAGGGAATTATAAGCAGCCTTGAACAATATATCTACTATGATAATGTTTTGCATAGCTAGACATGTACAACATATACTGAATTACTTATATCCCAAGAAGGAATGGGTGACAAGGGAGGAAGGAAATGGATCTGAAATTCAGGGTCGTAACATTAAATGTTTCAAATATATATATAAATACTCTTATTAATACTCTTTTGCCTATAATTGGGAGATAAGATGTGCAGGCATTGGGACACAAAGATTCATCTTCCTCTAATGGAAAAGTCGATGGGGGTATGGGAGAAGGTATGGGAGAGAGCAGATTGGAGGAGGCGATATCTTGTGGTACTGCTATTCTGGGAGGTTGGGTAGGGGAATAATGGGGAGAAAATGATTGTAACTCAAAATCTGGCGGAAATGAATGATGTAAAACAGAAGTTAATAAAGTATTTGTTTAAAAAAAATAAAATAAAAAAAAAAGAAAAAAAAAAGAAAAAAAAAAGAAGAACTGAAGGTTTGTTGTTTTGGGGTTTTGCTTTGTTGGGTTTTGAGGGGTTTTATTTTTATTTTTTTTAATCTGAAGACTAGAAGTCAATGCTGTCCAAGATCATAGTCCTTGAATATCTTAAAGACTATTATGTAGAAGAGATACTAGACCTAGGATAATAGGATTTAGTGCTTCAATGGACTTTGTGTTCTATGTTAAGTCCAGCACCTTAATTCCAAAGATAAGGAAACCCAAGCTTCCTGGAGTAATTTGACTTGCCTGAGGTTGAATAGGGAGTGAATAACAGCCAAATTCTGACTAAATCCTGTATTCTTTCCACTATCACACTTCCATAGCTAGCTCTGCTAGCAGTAGCCAGAAACATTCAGTAAGAGTTAAGAGGAATCCCATTTTAGTGAATAAAAAAACATTCACTTTGGAAATATTAAAACTGTCCAAAAATGAAGCAAATTCCTTTAAAAGTAGTGATATAAACCAATAACAAATACAGAACCTAGCAAAAATATTCTAGAACTTCTTTCTAAATGTTTTGGGGGGTTAGATCAGATGACCTATGATAGCCTATCCAACTCTGAGATTCTTTGATTTTGTGATTCTTTGAATCTTTGATTCTATGACCTCAAATGTCCTTCTTACCTCCAAGATTCCATTATTCTAGTCAACTGAAAAATTCAATTACCTTCTAATAATTCATTGCAAGAAATGTATCCAGCCTTCCAAGTATGAAAAGGTTATAGTGGAATACAAATGCTGATATGGATGTAGTTTTTATTCTCTGGAGTTTTATTCTCTTCTCTTTTTTAATGAGGGGAGATATGGCCTTTGCTTAATAAAGACATTTCTGAAAACTAGATGGATGGTCCAGATGGGACTTCACCCTTCAGCTATTGGTCTGACCCTATCTCTGGATTCTTAAGTAATCTATCCTCTGACTCTTAGTGGAAAATAATCTTTGATCTATCTAAACAAGGGTACAGTCAGGAGTTTCTATCATACCATCATAGTGTGTGTTTTTCAGCAAAAAGGCAGACTATCTGTTCAGTTCCATTAGTATGGTCCCAGTCCAACAAATCAAGGATTCTATAGTAAACTTCACTACATACTATTATCAATTTTCCATACATTGCAAATCAAAAGAAAAAATTTTATTGAATGCCAACTCTGAATAAAGCACATTCTTTTGAGTGTGGTAAGGAAAGTAGCATAATGATCACATTCTATTGTCACAACAAAGAGGATCATCTAACTAACAATGTGTATGTGGGCACACACACACACTCTCTCTCTCTTTCTCTTTCTCTCTCTCTCTCTCTCTCTCTCTCTCTCTCTCTCTCTGGAATTATTTTATATGTGTTCTTCTCTGTTCCATTGATATGTTTTCCCAGCCCCCCAACTCTATGCAAGAAATTTTTTTAAAAATAATTATCACTTGATAATAAATTTTGAGGTGTGCATCTACTAATGCAACCAATTAGTCTTTATTTTTCTTTTTCATATAACTTATTGTAATGATTTTTTCCTTGCTATTAAATGAAGCTTCAAGTCCACTTATATAAATCCTCCTTAGTTGAGACTTTTCTCTACCAGCCAGCACCATACCATCCATATTTGGAACCATCAGTTACAACAAATTGAGAAATTTTTAATGCTGTGGATAAGTTTGTTTACCTTGGCTGTATGGTTTCTAGGGACATAACCATAGATGATGAGGTTGACACCCACATTGCCAGAGCTAGCTAAGTGAGAGACTCCAAACAAAAGTGTGGAAGAGAAGAGGTATTAGACTGCCTATTAAACTAAATGTCTTCAGAGCTGTTGTACTAATCTCATTATTGTATTGTGTGAAACCTGAAGTCTACCAGTACCACACCAGGAAACTGAATCACTTCCATCTGAATTTTCTTAGTAAGATTCTGAAGATCATCTGGCAAGATAAGGTAATAGATGGGATCCTTTCTCAAGATAAACTGCCAAGCATTCAAATTGTGATTAGCCAATTTCCAATGTCAGACCTATGTTTGTCTAAAAGACTATTTTACAGAGAACTTACACAAGACAAGTGCTGACATGGAGGTCAGAAGAAGCATTATAAGAACAACCTCAACATCTTTCTGAAGAACATTGGAACTGATTAAGCGACATGGGAGACACTGGCCCAGGACCACCCAGGATGGCATGCCTACATCAAAGAAGGTGCTGTAGTCTATGAGCAAAGCAGAATTACAGTAACTCAAAAAATTATGAGATATGTAAATTTAGAGACATCTCCACTCCAAATGTTCATATGGATAATTTGTGCTTGACATTTTTTAGAATATTCTGAGGTTGTATTGGTCTGATCTCTCACAGTCTTGCACACTGTGCATTGACCTCAACATAGTGATGTTATTTTGGTCCTCTTCAAGGAGAACAACCAAACCATTAAGACTTTCTCAGACTTGCCTCTCTGTCTCTGTCTCTCTGTCTGTCTGTCTGTCTGTCTCTCTTTTTGTCTCTCTCTCATGTGCTCATAGAAAGATTTGGGTTCCCATCAATCTTTCTTAGTGTTTCAGAAGAATCTAAGGAGTCTAGAACTATTTTTTCCTTTAGATAGGAGGGGTAGCTAGGTGGCACAGTGAATAGAGCACTGGCCCTGGAATCAGGAGGACGTGAGTTCAAATCAATCCTCAGACACAGCCTTGCTAGCTGTGTGACCTTGGATAAGTCACAATCCTAATTGCTGTGCCTCCCCCCCTCCAAAAAAAAAAGACCCAAAAAATTTTTTTTGAGAGAAGTCATTTGTGAATCTGGGCCTCTACTTTCAGGTTAACTCATGAATAGACTATTTACTTATGAGATTTATATATTTATGTTATCTATTTTTATTTTGTTAATTTTAGTATATATATGTATATATACATATTTATTTACAAATAATATTGTATTTCTTTAATATTAACACACTAGCATATTGTGAATGTTCAAATATCATATCTACTGTCTATACCTATGTCTATTATCTATATGAATATTTATATGTGATTTGTGTTGCTCTCCCTGTCTTTTTATTTTTAATTTGATAGATTGTTTTTTTTTCTTCTTTCTAGTGAGATTAATTGTTCATCAGTTTAATTTTTTCTTGGATTTATTCATCATTAAATTTAAAATTAATTCTTCACTATTAGCCTCTACTCAGATCATAATTGTTTCTTCCTATTTTCTAATCTCTTTCCTGTTTCTTTTCTATCATTTACAGGACAGATTCAATTTGTGAAGTTTCTTTTATTGACATAGGCATTCAACATATTATATATGCCTTACATAGATATGTAGCCTATACCAACATCATAATTAATTAAGCTGCCATTAGTTTTATAATTTCCTTTTTACCAAGGAATTATTGAATAAATACTTTTCTTTAAAGATTCCCAATGATCCTCTTAGATTTAGTCACAAGGTGTAGGATAGAATAGAAGCCAGGAAGACTTAAGCTCTGGCTGTGTCCCTGAGCAAGTCGATTAATCTCTTGCTTAAGTATACTAGGCATCTATCACTCTGACATTAAATACTAGAGAAACCAATGACCTGCAAAAGTGGAAGGAGTTTAGTCACTTAAGATTTCCCAGTACCAGTGGAATCATTGGTCTCTTCTACATCCCTATCATTAATTACCAATAATGTGATTATATTACACTTATAAATTTTAGTTATAGAAATCTATTTTTTCTATATTTGCAAATATCTTTTTGGCAATCCACCAACCAAGCAACATTCTGGTGTATGTCGTACATATAACAAACACACAATACACATACACACATACACACACATGCACACACATGCATGCACACATAAAAGCAGACACACATATATATTCTATTTTTCCCATTGAATTTTCTCAATAAGTTTATCAGAGAAAAGTTTTTATTAATTTTTGTTAAATTATCACACTTGTATATTAGGATTTTAAAAATCTATTATTTTTTTTATTCTATTTCATCTTTAAAATTCCAGTGTTATTTTTTCCTTTATCAATTTTGCTTTACAAGTATTAGCTTGAATCTGAAATGAATTTCCTTTTCATCTAATTATTATGTTCTGTTTTGAATTAAACTTTTTTTTAACATCTGTAAATTTATTCCTATATTTGTGTTACATTTGGTTTTAGAATGACAAATTTTAGACAATCCTTCAAATTTAAACAAATTTAATTTTTCTGGGTTAAAGACCTGAGCAAAAATTCTATCTCACACATTGAATAGCTATATGAGGCAGGACAAATAATTCATACCCTGAATTTCCTCATCAATAAAATGGGAATAGCAATAGCACCAACTTCAGGGGGTTGTTGCAAGGTTCAAATAAGATAACACATATAAAGTGCTTTGCAAACCAAAAGGCACAATATAAATGTGAGTTATTATAATTCAAATACATAAGATCTACAAGGAGAGATCCTGTGTTTATCCCTATCATTATAAACATTTACAAATAATTATTGACTTTATTATTTACAAAATGTAGACATGAAAGATGGATATTTTTTCATTATTCACATTTTGTTTAATTATTTCTTGATCTCTTAAAGTCTCAGTGGCTTCACTTTGCCCAATTCTAATTTTCAAAGTGTTATTTTCTTCAATAAGATTCTAGATCTCGGGGTGGCTTGGTGGCTCAGTGAGTAAGAGCACCAGGCCTGGTTTGGGATGTCTGGGGATCAGTTCCAGCCTCCATACTTAGCAACCACACACGAAAAACTAGCCCTGTACCCTTGAGCAAGTTACTTAACCCCAATTGCTTTAAAAAAAAAAAAAAAAAGATTGTGGATCTCCTTTTCTAATGGGTTGACTTTCATTTCATAATCTTCTTGTTTTTCTTGGATTATTCTTCTCCTCCTCCTGCCCCTCCTCCTCCTTCTCCCCCCTACTCCACTTCTCCTCCTTTTCCCTCCCTCACCCCTTCTCTCCCCTCCTCCTCCCCTTCCCCCTCCTCCTCATCCACCTCTTCTTCTTCTTTTCTTCTTCTTCTTCTTCTTCTTCTTCTTCTTCTTCTTCTTCTTCTTCTTCTTCTTCTTCTTCTTCTTCTTCTCTTCTTCATTTTTCCTCCATCTACTTCATTTAATTTTTAAAGTCTTTTTTATCATCTATGAATTTTTTTCCAAATGCTTTATTACCTTCTGCTTTACATAATACATTTCAGCCAGATTTTGAGTTAAAAATATTTTCCCCATTTTTCCCCAACCCACCACCCAGAAGAGCAGTCCCACAGGACATCCCCTCATCCAATCTGCTCTCTCCCATATCTTCTCCCATATCCCCTTTGACTTTTCCAGTAGGGCAAGGTCAATCTCTGTGCAGCAATGCCTGCATACCTTATTTGCCAATTATATGTAAAATAGTATTAATAATAGTATCTATATATTTTTAAAACATTTGATTTTAAAACATTGATTTCCAGATTCATTCCCTTCCTCCCTTGTCACCCACTCTTGAGGGGAAGATCAACAATTCATTTTATGTTGTACATGTTTAGTTATGCAAAACATCACCATAGTAGATATATTGTAAAAGACTGACTATATTTCTCTCCCTCCTATCCCACCTCCCACTTGTTCTATTCTCTACTTTGATCCTGTCCCTTTTCAAAAATGGGGACTTCCAACATACCTTCCTGCCAGTCTGCCCTCCCTTCCATCACCCTCTCTCTCATGGCCTTCCCCTCTACTCTCCTGTAGGGTGAGATATGCTCTCATTCTCTCCGTGAGCCAAATTCAATAGGCATAAGGTTTTACCTTTTTGCCTTCCTGTTCTTCCCCTCCCTTGTAACCATCTTCCTTTGCCTCTTCTATGAGATAATATACCCCATTCTGTCTCTCCCCATCTCCTCTCGTTATATTCTTCTCTCACCTCTTAATTTCACTTTTTAAATATCATCCCTTCCTATTAAATTCAACCTGTGCCCTCTATCTATGTATACTTGTAAACATATAAATACACATTCATGTATGTATTCATATGCCCATATAACCTTCTTCAACTATTTTCACACTGAGAAAGGTTTCATCAGTTACAGTTATCATTTTCCATGAAGGCATGTAAATAGATCAATTTTGATAAGTTCCTTTTGATTTATTTTCCCTGTTTACCTTGTCAAATATCTCTTGATTCTTGTATCTGAATGTCAAAGCTTCTATTCAACTCCGTTTTTTTTTTCCTCAAGAATGCTTGAAAGTCCTTTATTCCACTGAAAGACCACATTTTCCCCTGAAACATGATACTCAGTTTTGCTGGGTAGGTGACCCTTGGGTTCATTCCCAGCTCTTTTGCCCTCTGGAATATCATATTCCATGCCCTTCAGTCCCTCAGTGTAGAAGCTGCCAGATCCTGTGCTATCCTGATTGTGTGTCCACAATATTGAAATTGTTTCTTCCGGGCTGCTTTTTGTAACAATATTCTCTCCTTGATCTGGGAATTCTGGAACCTGGCTATAGTATTCCTAGGAGTTTTCTTTTTGGGATCTTTTTCAGGAGGTGATTGGCGAATTCTTTCAACCTCTATTTTGCCCTCTGGTTCTAAAACATCAGGACAATTTTCCTTGAGAATTTCTTGAAGGATGGTTTCTAGATTCTTTCTTTGATCATGGTTTTCAGGTAGTCCAATAATTTTTAGATTATTTCTCCTGGATCTATTTTCCAGGTCAATGGTTTTTTTCCATGAGATATTTCACATTGCCTTCTGTTCTTTCATTTGTTTGGATCTGCTTACCAGCGTCTTGATTTCTCATAAAGTCACTACCTTCCATTTACTCCAGTCTAATTCTGAAGGAATGATTCTCCTCAGTGAGCTTTTGAGATTCTTTTTCCATCTAGCAAATTTGGCTTTTTAAGGCATTCTTCTCCTCATTGCCTTTTTTAGCCTCTTTTGCCATTTGAATTAGTCTAATTTTAAGGTGTTATTTTCCTCAGTCAGGCTGTTGACTCTCATTTCATACTTTTCTTGCATTTTTCTCATTTCTCTTCCCAATATTTCCCCCATTTCTCTTATCTGCTTCTTAAGGTGCTCTATTACTTTAACCAGCTCATATTTTCATTTGCGGCTTCTGGTGGAGGTGTTCTGACATCCAAGTCCTCCTCTTGTTCCATGTTTCGATCCTCTTTGTCCCCAAAATTGGAGTCTGATGTTGAATTTTTCTGTTTATTTTGTTTCCACTGCCGAGGCATATTGCCACTTAATTATTTGACTTATGGGCTTGTTGCCAGAGTAGGACTATGCCACCAGCCAGGGGAGCTTCCATGCCAAATGCTAGGGTTTTCTCAGCTACCAGAGGTATTAGTTGGGTGCCCTCCCTGAAGCCTCCACATGCTCTAGCAAGCTGGTCACACATCCCAAGACCTCCACCTCAGACGGCAATCCAGATCCAAGAAGGTTAAAGCAAGAGCACTTGCCCTCCACACTGATTGACTGGTCCCCCTACTGTCTGCAGCCAAGGAACTGAAGTTGCAACATGGCAGCTGGGCTGGCAGCTCCTCAGCAGCTTCTCACCCCTAGGGAAAGAGGCCAACATGCTCCCAAGTACTGGTCCCAAAGTCCATACTGCACTGACGTCTCACTTTGTCCTAGGCATCTATGTGTTGATAATTCTGGAAAAGCCACAGCTTCTGGTGTTCTGGAGTCCTTCCAGCTGGTTGCTGGTCAGGCTGCCTTGGGGCTAAAAGCTCTGAATCATGCAGGCCTGGGCTTGGCTCCCAGATCACTGTGCTCTTCTCTACCTGCCAGGCTGCAGGGCTGTCCTTAGCAGGAGGTTAGCTTCTCTTTGTCATTTTGTGGGTTCTGGATCTCCAGAGGTTGTTCAGAGTCCGTCTTCTACATAGATTAGAAATTGTGTGGGCCAGAGCACCCCAGAAGTACTGTTTCTACTCTACCATCTTGGCTCTACCCTCTTCTATGAATTATTTTTTGGGCACATCACCATTTAATATTACTCTATGGGGGTTTCTTTACTTCCATATCCTCCTTCAAAGATGAACCCTGATCTTCTCTATTCCCATAATAGCTTTTTATTGTTGGATTCTTTCTTTTTTGCCTGTGCATTTTTGTGGTTAAAGCTTAATTTTTCTAATCACCTCTAGCCATGGGGTATGGGTCATGGTGCCTCTTGCCTCAGATCTTCAATTCTGTCCTCTAGCCTGTAAACAAATTCAAAACTCCTAACTCCTGTCAGTGCCCACAGCCAGGGTCTTTTTGCCCCACTGCTTTTGGACTGACCTGGTGTGTCCTGGTTCTCACCCATGCCACTCTTTGCAGCACAGCTGACTCTGGTATTCATTGTCAACAGTGTGGCCCTTGATCTTCACCAGGTCAGATGCCTAACTCTCCTCATTGTCTTAGCACAAAAGGTCCTGTGGGTTGGGCCAAGGTTACCTACTGACCCATCTAAGTCCAGTTCTTGCCACTTGTTGTTAAAGGGAACCCTAGCCCGGAGTTGTTTACTCTTCACAGAGACCACACCTTTGTCCCAGGAAGATCCCTGTTGTGCCACTATTCTCATTTAATTTTAACCACACTTTATTTGACTCAAGGTGCTATTTTTTTCTCTTTTGTGGTGGAAAATCTTGAGAGTTTAGAATTTTCTGACCTACTCTACCATCTTCCAAGAATCTTCTGGAAGTGTTTTGTTGGTTGTGTGTATGTGGGCTTGAAATCAGGTGGCATGTGATTTGGGTTACCTTACAACACTACATTTTTTTTTTTACATGTAAGAATTTTTTTCCTTTTCTTTGATATCTTTGGGATATTACTGGATCAAAATTTGTACAGAGTTCTATAGACCTTTGGGTTATACAGCTCCAAATAACTCTCCAGAATGGTTTGACCATTTTACAATTTCATCAGCAGTGCAAAAGTTATACAAATTTTCTGAATCCCCATCAGTATTTGTCGTTTTCCTTTTCTGTTGTATTAGGCAGTCTGATAGGTATGAGGTGGTACCTCAAAGTTGTTTTAATTTTATTTTTTAATCAATAGTGAGAGAGCATTGTTTTCATATGAGTATAAATAGATTTAATTTCTTCTGAAAAGCCTGTTTATACCCTTTGATAATTTATCAATTAGAGAATGACTTGTATTCTTACAAATTTGACTCAGTTCTCTGTATTGAGAAATGAAGCTTTTATCACAGAAGCTTGCTATAATTTCCCCCATTTCCTTCTTTCCCTAATTTTGGCTACATTACTTTTATTTGTGCAAAACTGTTTCAATTTAGTGTAATAGGAATTATCCATTTTACATTCTGCAATGTTCTCTATCTCTTATTTGGTCATAAATTCTTCCCTTATCAATAGATTTGAAAGGTAAACTATTCTATTTTCCCCTAATTTGCTTATAATATTGGCCTTTATTTCTAAATCTTATGCCTACATTAACTTTACCTTTGTATACAGCATGAGGTCTATTTTTAGTGTCTGCCAAACTGTTTTCCAGTTTTCGAAGAGTTTTATTCAAGGAGAAAATTTTTACCTGAAACTTTGCATCTTTGCATTTATCAAACACTATGATGCTACTTACTCTTATATTTGCCACTGTATATTGGTCACCTACTACTGTATATATTGTGTATCTAGTCTATTTCATTGGTCCACCATTTTATTTCTTAGCCAGTACCAGATTGTTTGGATGATTATCATCTTGCAATATAGTATTAGATCTGATACTGCTAGGTCACTTTCCTTTGCATTTTTTTATCAATTCCCTAGATGATCTCGACCATTAAATCCTTTAGATTAATTTTATTATTTTTTTTCTAGCTTTATAAAATATTTTTGGTAGTTTGTTGTGGCAATGATTAAAAAAATAATTTAGGTAGAATTGTCATTTTTACTATATTAGCTTTGCCTACCTATAAGTAACTGATATTTTTCCAATTATTTAGATCTGACTATGTTTAAAGTATTTTGCAATGACATTCATGTATTTCCTGACTTTGATTTGGCAGTTAAACTCCCAAGTATTTAATATTATTTGCAGCTATTTTGTTTTATTTATTTTAGTCATATTTTATTTTTCTTTATTTTTATTATTTTTTATCTTTATTAATTTGTTTGTTTACTTTTAGTTTACAAGATTCAGTTCCACAATCCCTTGAGGTTCAAACTTTCTCCCCCTCTGGCTCCTCCCACTTCCTCCCTCCCCATTCGCCCCTGCCCTGGCCAACATGAAATCAGTGTAAGATTTGCAAATATTTTCACATTAGACATTAGTCAGGTTATAAAGAAGGACTGTATCGGATGGAATGAACAATGGGAAAGAGGAAACAAAATCGAACAAGAAAAATGAATAGATCAAGTAGTTTGTTTCAATCTACATTAAAACTCTGTTCTTGGGGTGGCTAGGTGGCGCAGTGAGTAGAGTGCCAGCTCTGGAGTCAGAAGGACCTGAGTTCGCATCAGGCCTCAGACACTTAACACACACACACACACACACACACACACACACACACACACACACACACACGCAAAACCTAGCCGTGTGACCTTGGGCAAGTTACTTAACCCCAATTGCCCTCCAAAAAGCAAAAAAAAAAAAATCCTCTGGTCTTTCTATTTCTTTTTCTGGATGTAGACATCTCTCTCCATCTTGAGTGTTTCAGAGTTTTCTTATAACCCTCCTTTGCTGAGGAGAGTCCAGTCTATCAAAATTGGTCATCACAATACACTGTGCCTGTCATTGTATATGAATTTCTCCTGGTTCTTCTCTTCTCACTCAGCATCAGTTCATATAAGCTTCTCCAGGTAAATATGAAGTCCATCTGCTCCTTATTTCTTATAGCACAATAGTATTCCATTACATTCATATACCACAACTTATTTTATCCATTCCCCAATTGATGGGTATCCCCTTAATTTCCAAATCTTCGCCACCACAAAAAGAGCTGCTATAAATATTTTTGTACATGTGGTTCTTCCTCCCACATCTATAATCTCTTTGTGATACAACCCTAGAAGTGGTATTGCTGGGTCAAAGGGTATGAAATTACTTATAGCCCTTTGGGCATAGTTCCATATTGCTCTCCAGAATGGTTGAATCAGTTCACAACTCCACCAGCAATGCATTAGTGTTCCAATTTGTCAACATCCTCTCCAGCATTTGTAATTTTCTTGTTTTGTCATCTTAGCCAATCTGACTGGTGAGATGTGGTGCCTGAGAGTTGTTTTGATTAGCATTTCTCTAATCAATAGTGATTTAGAGCATTTGTTCTTATGCTTATAGATATATGTAATTTTTTTCCTCTGAAAACTGACTGTTCATATCTTTTGACCATTTATCAATTGGGGAATGACTTGTATTCTTATAGATTTGACTCAATTCTCTGTATATTTTAGAAATAAGGTCTTTATCAGAGACATTGGTTATAAAAATTCTTTCCCAGTTTTCCACTTCCCTCTTAATCTTGGTTATATTGGCTTTGTTTGTACAGAAACTTTTCAATTTAATGTAATCATAATAATCCATTTTGCATTTTATAATGTTCTCTAATATTTTTTGGTCCTAGAGTCTTTCCACCTCCATAAATCTGACAGGTAAAATATTTCTTGCTTTCCCAGATTGCTTACAGTATCAGCCTTTATACCTAGATCATGCACCAATTTAGACTTTATTTTGGTATTCAGTGTTAGATAAGAGTCTATGCCCAGTATCTGCTATGCTGTATTCCAGTTTTCTCAGCAGCTTTTGTCAAATTTTTGTAGCTATTTTAAGTGGCATTTAACTTTCTACTTCTTTTTGTTGGACTTTGTTGATGATATGAAGAAAAGCTAAAGATTTATGTGGGTTTATTTTATATCCTGCAACTTTACTTAAGTTGGAAATTAGTTCAGTTAATGTGAATAATTCAACTATATGTTTATTTTAGTTGACTAGTATTCTCTAAGTATACCATCATGTCATCTGCGGAGTGATAGTTTTGTTTCCTTGTGCTCTTTTTTTTGTTATTGCTATAGTCAGCATTTCTAGTATGATATTGAACAATAATTGTGATAATGGACATTCTTGCTTCACTCTTGGTCTTATTGGTAAGGCTTCTAGTTTGTCGCCATTACAGATAATACTTGCTGATAGTTTTAGATATATACTACATATTATTTTAAAAAAACATTTATTCCTAAGTTTTCCTTACAAAAATATGATATGTCCATTTAAGAACATCTCCTGAAAAGTCTTGATTTTATTTTTATTTTTAAACCTTCATTTCTTCTAATACTTAACAATATTTTTGTTGTGATGTAGTATTATATTAGTATATTTTGCTCTTCTCACTTTCTATATTGATTTTTGTTTATCTTCTTATGTAGCTAGAATAATTTGTTTTCCCTTTTAACTATTTTTAAGTATTATGTGAAGAACCTGAATCTTTGCCAAATTCTCACTCCATCATCACAACTGGAAGAAATTCAACTCTTACTTCACCACCATGACTAGAAGAAATCCAAGAGCCTATAATATACCTTTTCTATGTGATCTAATGTATATATCCCCCCCTGAATGATTCATATCTGGCCTGGGATTTAAATAATGCTTCAGACTTGGGTGGCACTGGTATTCTTCTTATGTCCTCATGTTTAATTTCCATTTACAGTTTTACTAGCATCCACATAGACTGATCATCAATTAATTGATTTTCTTTCAACATTATTTTTCAGGAGCCACATGTAAATCTCCTTCAGGATAGGTTATCATTGCCCTTCTCCCATTTCAGTTTTGACCAAAAACACTCCCAAGTAAATTTTCTCTTTGACTGGGTAGAGGACATTCTCTGTCTCATTTCTTATTAAGCCTCAGTCACTGAATGGACATTGATACAGCCAAACATACCTGTTGAAGACTTTAACTTGAAAAAGGCCAAGGGCCCGCAGTGTATCCTGGGCCATCTCCAGTTGTCATGATCTATATCAGGCCACTGGATCCAGATGGTTTAAGAGGATAAAGTTACTTTGCTTAGCCCTCTCTCACTTAAATCCAAATTCCCTTGCATGTAATGGCATTACCTCCCTAATGGTATAGTCCGCTTTAAGAAGGATAACCATCATCATCAACAAAAACAGTAATTCACATGGAAAACAGTACTACCCAAGTTACACTTATCCTGATCCTTTAGTCAAAGTTCACCAATTGACCAACTTATAATTGTATATTTGTATGGCTGAGGACCCTCAGAGATCAAGATTGCTGGGTAATTGGATAGCATTATGGAACAAATTAGACTTAGATCAATACTTCATGTTTTGTATAAAAATAAGATTCAAAATGTAAGCATGCTAAATATAAAAGGTCACATCTTAAACATATTAGAGAAGCATAAGGAAAATTTGCATATCAGATCTATGGGTAACATGAAATTCCATGAACAACCAAGCCATAAAGAAGGTTACAAAATAATAAATTTGATGCTTTTAATTTCATCAAATTATTTTTACACAATTAGAACAAAGCTGCTATTTAAAAGAAAATGTCAAATAGTAAAAATATCTTTTGAGCAAGTTTCTCTGATAAAGTTCTTATTTCTAAGATAGATAAAAAGTTATTCAAAGATATAAGGGGAAAAAGTTCCCAAAATGATAAATGGTCTAGGATTATGAATAAGCATTTTTTTCAAGGGAAGGAACTAAGGGACATATGTAGCCAAATGAAAAAAAAATGCTACTCAATGCTACTAAAAATGCTACTAAAAAATTACTACTGATTAGGAAAATATAAATCAAAGTCATTCTGAAAGTCAACTTCATATCTCTCCACATGACAAAGATGACAAAAAAAGTAAAATAATAAAAATTGAGGGCACATAGGAAAACAGATACAGTGGTTTGCTCTTGGTGGACCTATGAATGGGTACAATGATTCTCAACACAGCCCCCACTCATATCAAGAGAGATCCTTTCACTTTCATCAACAACAGTTCTATTAAGTAGCCTTGGATATTCATTGCACTATTCCTAAAAAATTGAGAACTCTTTGTGTAGTTGTTGAATATTCTGATATAATTTAATTTCTGTCATTGTGTGGGATGTTCAACTTCTCCAGGACTATCCATAACAAGAAGGGGACAATTGACTTAATACTTTCTTTACTCACCTGGATATCTTTTTCCACAGCCCATTGATCTAATAGCTTTGCATGAGCAGGAGCCTGTTTCCTGTCTATCATAGAGAATTCCCCATACATGACTAGAAGAGCTCTTCCTACTAGTCACCAGGTAGTATCCTGCAATCCAAAATTCCTATCCTCCATATTTTTATAACCTTTACCTCAACTCAATCACACTGTGAGCCATAACAACATTTTGTCTTGCCCCAATTACCAGTTGCACCTAATATTAAGAGCAGACCTATTGCCATCAGTGTGTTAGTTCAGGTTCGATGTGGACAAAATGTGGTACTCATAAGTTATTGAACTTTCAACAAAGCATTTACTTTGCCCTAACTCAGCAAGGATTTATGAAAGGGATATTTACACTTAACTTCTCTTTGAGGCATGGTACTCCTCCTCACACCCTAGTGCTGAATTTCTATGTTTCTTTGTTTTCTATTTTGTTTTCTAGAAATCCACTATATTAGACCAACTCCATGTGAGTGGGGATATGAAGCCCTTAGGTGATCAGAAAGTTTCATAAAGGGAGGTAGAGTTCACTTTTCTCCCAGGGACAACTCTTTTTCGAAAGGTAAAGCTGATTTTTATTATTGGGAAAAAGGGTGTCCTGACACTTTTTTTTAAATAAGGAAGGTCATTTAAGGCAGACGGCAAAAGTGAAAATAAGGACAAATAGGAGAATATGAGTCATGTCTGTAGGACTGTAAATCAGCAAATGTAGCTGGCTTGAGGGTTTCATAGCAAAGGCAATGAAACATAATATTGCATATTCTTCAAACCTCTTCTACTTTCTTTTGTCATAAATGTATTCAATGAGGGGGCAGCTAGGTGGCACAGGGAGTAGAGTGCTGGCCCTGGAGTCAGAAGGACCTGAGTTCGGATCCGGCCTCAGACACTTAATGCACACAAACAAAAACCTAGCCGTGTAACCTTGGGCAAGTTACTTAACCCCAATTGCCCTCCAAAAAAAAAAAAAAGCAAAAAAAATGTATTCAATGGAAAGACACAAGAAGAAATAATGCCAGGGAGCAGATTTACTTTTCTTATGTTAAGAAGGGATTTAAAAAGTCTTAGCTAGTGAGGCTGCTGTTGTAAATCTTATGATCAGATGCTATGTATTACATCTTTTAATACCTGCTGGCATCTTTAATTAATTTAAATTAATTTAAATTAATCTTTAAATTAATTCAAACAATTTTTGTCAACAGAATTTAAAAGTTAATTTTCTAAAAAAAAAAGATGACTTGTAAATAATGATGCATCTTAATAATGTCTCCTTTTTTAAAAGTGAGTGAACAAAGCTAAAAAGATTTAAAATTCCATAAACATATCACTATGTAGTTGTAGTGGTGGTGGTGGTGGTAGAGGAGTAGCAGTAGTAGTAATAGTAGTAGTAGTAGTAGTAGTAGTAGTAGTAGTAGTGGTGGTAGTAGAAGTAGTAGTAGTAATCTAAGACAATTCCAAATGGCCCATTATGAAATATGCTATCCACTTCCAGAGACAGAACTGATGAATTCTGAGCACAGATTTTAGCATACCTTTATTTTTTTCTTATTTGTGTGTGTGTGTATTTTCTTTTGCTATATGGCTAATATTGAAATAGGTTTTCCATGAAAACATATACAATTGATATAATATTGCTTGCCTTTTCAAAGGATGGCAGGTGGCAGGCTGGAGACAGAGAATTTAAAACTCAAAATGTTTAAAAAATTAATGTTGAAAAACTTTACATGGAATTGGGAAATATTTAAAGAAATAGATAAAATGTTTTTAAAAGTAATAATAGTTTTCATGATAGTAATAGTTGGAGTAGGAGGAGGAGTAGCTAGCATTTATAGCAAGAATTAAGGTTAGCAAAACTACACACACACACACACACACACATATGAGACAATATATATACATATATGTATGTATATGTATGTATATATGTATGTTTGTATGTATGTATGTATTGTATCCTTTAGTCCTTATAACCCTTGAGATAGATGTTAATATTGTTCCCATTTTAAGGATGAAGAAACTAAGACACAGAGAGGTCGAATGACTTGCCTATTTTCATACAAATACTGTGTTAGAGGCAGGATTGTGAACTCATATCTTCCTTGTTACAAATTTAGTTGTTGTTGTTGTTGTTTTGACATTGCCACCTAGCTGCCTAAGGGAATAAGAGCACTTTGGCATGAAATTAATCTTTTAAAAATTATCTTTTCAGTTAATTTTTAAAGGAAAACATGATTTGGAATATATTCCCTTATAGCACCTGCTCATCAACCAACACACACTCTTCATAAATAGCTTTTTTTCACTGTTCAATTGTATTATTAATTTATGGACTAAAACAAGCATTTCTATAGCACTAGAATAAAAAGATTACTACATACGAAACTGCAAATTTACTATGCACAATTTGCTATTCCTTTCAAATATAAAACAAAATTATGTAAATAACTTCTTGAATAACTATTTTACAATTCAGAACCATTCAGGGCACAAGACTGGAATGGAGAAGAGGAAGTGACATTACAAAATAAGAATATGGAACAGTTTACTACCCAATGAGGTATCTCTTTTAAAGCCCTCCACCAAAGCCTCAATCATGATATGGAATTATCTATGGGATCTTAAAAGTTATATTAGTAGAATCCAAGATTTGGCTTGTCCACACAAGCTTGAAAAAAAATGAATAAGGGCACAGTAATGGAATGTATGCCTAAGTAGAGATTCAGCTTACAAAGAGGCTAAATAGAGAGGCTCTTTACCAGGATGACCAAAGCATGATGGCCAACTCTTTTTTTTTTATCACAGGAATTTTTCAACATAGTATAAAAATATAATTAGAAAAATCATAATATTTTCCATAGAAATATGGAAGTTTGATTGGAATATATTGGGGAAAGGTAGACTTAAGTGTGATAGGGGCATAGAGAAAGAAGTCTTTTTTGTTATAAAATTTGATTATGCAATGCCTATTGTACATTTAGGTTAGTATATTTAAGCATACATACAATTGCTAACATGGAGAAGTCCTTTATTAAAAAGTTTTCCTGTTTAGTAGCAGACAGCAAAATTATGGGAAATGTGTGGAATTAACAAAGAAACAAATTTAAAGTATTGATGGAATAAAAAATATCCTTAAAAAAAGAGTTATACAGTTGTGGAACAGTCAGCCAGAGAAGTAACTGTTGCCAGCTCACTGTCTTCAAGAAAAGGTTTGAAAAAAATAAGAATATATTGTAGAGATGTTTTTTTTTTCCTTTGATATAGCATAATAGTGATGGAATTTGAAGATCCCCTTGTATTGGCAATAAACAGGTATTTAGCACTTAGTTTCAAGTTAATTATATCAAGTGTCTGTTAAGAAACAGAAGGTAGGAAGCCCTGTTGTTGACATAACAGGAAGGGGTGGAATAGGGGGGAGCTAATACCTTATATAAGGAAAAGCACAACCTGGAGAGTCAGAACTTCTTGGAGCAAGTGGCATGAGGCTGAGGAGGACAGGCCCAGGCTGGAAAAAGTGATTTTGATTTTGAGAATGGAGTTTATG
Source organism: Gymnobelideus leadbeateri (assembly GCA_011680675.1). Classification (NCBI taxonomy): domain Eukaryota; kingdom Metazoa; phylum Chordata; class Mammalia; order Diprotodontia; family Petauridae; genus Gymnobelideus; species Gymnobelideus leadbeateri. The sequence continues at coordinate 319,205 of WOXC01004847.1, read as the reverse complement.
GTAGAGGAGATTCTTCCAGAAGTAACCAGAGCTTTGAGGACAAAGCAATTTTGAAAACAGAGCTTATGGTGGCAGAGCTGCTCCTAAGAGCTAGCTGAAACTTCTGCTGAGAGCTGCAGAGAATAAGCCATAGCTGCTGAAGACATCTGAGGGCCAGCTGGAGCTGCCAGAGGAAACAGGATTGTGGTGTCCCTACGTTGTCTGTCTGTTTCAGAAAGTAATTTTGATAATGGTACCAGCAATGTAGATGAATGGTATTGTGGCTTTGTGAAGCCTTGTCTTCCCAGGAACAGAAACTGTGAAGGACTTGAGGTGGACTGGACACTGTGAGCTTCAATATGGAATGGGAACTGGACAAGAAACTGGGAGCTACCTGATTTGAACCCTGGTGACAGTTTGGTGGATTCAGATAGGAGTGGGAACCATGGAAGAGGAGTCATAGAAACTGAGTCTGCTTTGAGTCAAGCTAAAAACACCTCTCCTTGGGTATTTGATGCTGACTGATGAGACTGTAACTTTCTTGTGACCTAGGGGTGGATGGCCTTTGTACTCTCCAGTACCCATTAAGAAGGTATTTAGTAGTGACTGATGATATTGTAACTTAATTGCACCCCATGGGTAGAGGACTTTGATCTTCTACTTTGAATCAATTAAGAAGGCTTGCCTTCTCAAGGGTGATTGAATTAAGGGTTTACTAAATAAAGGACTTACTAAACGAATGTTGTCTTTTCTTTAAAATTATGTGACCACTTTAGTGAGAACTATGTGGCCATTTTAACAATAAGTTGAGAAGTTATGACATGGTGAATGCTGTACTTGATGTTCTGTGAATGTTTTTCTTTAATTTACTGTTGAATAAACAGAGAGTTCACTATACTGTATAATCAGAACCTTGAAAAGCTGTTAACAGCAGCAGTCCTCTGGAAAGCTACTTGTGCTTGGCTTTAGAGTAGCTTGGACTAAATATCCTTTGCAGTCACTTCCAAATGAACAATTTTGTTAAAATAATCCATTAAGGGGCAGAGCCAAGATGGCGGAGTAGAAACAGCTCATCCAAGGCACTCTGCCCCCAGATTCCCCCCAAACTATGTAAAAGGGGACTCTGAACAACTTCTGGAGCCCCAGCACCCACAGAATGACACAGAGAAGCTAACCTCCCACTGAGGACAGCCCAGCAGCCCTGCAGGAAGGACCAGCGCAGCGCTCTGGGAGTCAGCAGCTCGCATCGCACAGAGCGAAGGAGCCGAGCCAAGCCCAGGTCCACGTGAGCTGAGGTTATAGCCCCAGGGTGGCAAGGCCAGCAGTCAGCTGGAGGAACCCCAGAACACCAGGAGCTGTGGCGACTCCAGAATTATCAACATAGACATGCCTAGGACAAAGTAAGAGGTTAGTGTCCTATGGACTTTGGGACCAATATTTAGGGAATGTGTCAGCTCCCTCCCCTGGGGGCTAGAAGCATCTGAGGACAAACGCCATTTTGTAGTTTTCAGAGGCAGCTCCAGCTCCCAGCCTGCAAATTGTAGGGAGATCCAGCGATCAGTCTTGGGGGTAATCGCTCTTGCTTTAACCTCCCTGGATCTGGATTGTGATCTAGGGTGGAAGTGGTGGGTGGGTTTACAGCTTGCCAGAAACGGAAGTTGCCCCCCACACATTCGGGACGAAAATTCCTCTATCTGCCTTAAAGCCATAGTGTGGCAACAAGCCCAAAAGTCAAGTAATTAAGTGGCAACATGCCAAGGCAAAGGAAACAGAAAAATGCAACCTTAGACTCCTATTTTGGGGGCATAGAGCAGGAAAAGGACTGTGAGGTCAGAAGTCCTGCTCCAAAAGCCCCAGGGGAAAACATGAGCGGGTTGCAGGCCATAGAGGACCTTAAGAAGGACTTTAAAAATCAAATAAGAGAAGTGGAGGAAAAATTGGAAAGAGAAATGAGAAGGATGCAGGAAAAGTATGAAATGAGGGTCAACAGCCTGACTGAGGAAAACAACACCTTAAAAAATAGACTAACTCAAAGGGCAAAGGAGGCCCAAAAGGGCAATGAGGAGAAGAATGCCTTAAAAAGTCGAATTTGCCAGATGGAAAAAGAATCTCAAAAGTTCACTGAGGAGATTCATTCCTTCAGAGTTAGACTGGAGCAAATGGAAGCTAATGACTTGATGAGAAATCAAGATGCTGTTAAGCAGATCCAAACAAACGAAAGATTAGAAGGCATTGTGAAATATCTCATGGGAAAAACCACTGACCTGGAGAATAGATCCAGGAGAGACAATTTAAAAATTATTGGACTACCTGAAAGCCATGATCAAGGAAAGAACCTAGAAATCACCCTTCAAGAAATTCTCAAGGAAAACTGCCCTGATGTTTTAGATCCAGAGGGCAAAATAGAGGTTGAAAGAATCCACCGATCACCTCCTGAAAAAGATCCCAAAAAGAAAACTCCCAGGAATATTATAGCCAGGTTCCAGAATCCCCAGATCAAGGAGAAAATACTACAAGCAGCCAGGAAGAAACAATTTCAATATTGTGGAAACACAATCAGAATAGCCCAGGACCTGGCAGCTTCTACACTGAGGGATCGAAGGGCATGGAATATGATATTCCAGAGGGCAAAAGAACTGGGAATGAACCCAAGGGTCACCTACCCAGCAAAACTGAGTATTTTGTTTCAGGGGAAAATATGGTCATTCAGTGGAATAGAGGACTTTCAAGCATTCTTGAGGAAAAAACCAGAATTGAATAGAAAATTTGACATCCAGACACAAGAAGCAAGAGATGCCTGAGAAGGTAATCAGGGAAAAAGAAATCAAAAGGAACTTATCAAAGTTGAACTATTTACATTCCTATATGGAAAAGCAATATCTGTGACTGATGATATCTTTCTCACTATGAAAATAATGGAAGAAGGGGGTGTGGTCATATGAATACATATGTGAATGCGTGTGTATATGGTTACAATTATATATGGATAGAGGGTATAGGTTGAATTTGTTGGGAAGGGAGAATACTCAAGGGATGGAACTATGAGGTGAGAGAGGAAAGTGGCAAGAGGAGATGGGGAGAGACAGGGTAGGGTAAACTATCCCATGTAGAAGAAACAAGGGGAAGAGGTTGCAAAGGAGGGGGAGAATAAGGAAGGCTAAAAGGCAAAACCACATTCACATTGAATTTGGTTCAGGGAGAAAATGACATACATACTAAATGGGATATCTCAACCTGCAGCAGGATAGGGGGAAGGGAGATGTGAGGAGGGATGATGGATGAGAGGGCATCCTTGGGGTGAGGGGAGGTTGGAAGTACCCACTATAGAAGAGGGACAGGAACATGTAGGGAATGGACCAGGTGGGGGGTGGGATGAGTGGGAGGGAATTATAAGCAGCCTTGTACAATATATCTACTATGATAATGTTTTGCATAGCTGGACATGTACAACATATACTGAATTACTTATCTCCCAAGAGGGAATGGGTGACAAGGGAGGAAGGAAATGGATCTGAAATTCGAGGTCGTAACATTAAATGTTTCATATATATATAAATACTATTATTAATACTCTTTTGCTTGTAATAGGGAGATAAGATGTGCAGGCATTGGGACACAAAGATTCACCTTCCTCTAATGGAAAAGTCGATGGGGGTATGGGAGAAGGTATGGGAGAGAGCAGATTGGAGGAAGCGATATCTTGTGGTACTACTATTCTGGGAGGTTGGGTAGGGGAATAATGGGGAGGAAATGATTGTAACTCAGAATCTGGCGGAAATGAATGATGTATAACAGAAGTTAATAAAGCATTTGTTTAAAAAAATAATCCATTAAATCATGGAAGAATGAAAGAATTCACAAGAAGAGAGTATATACATTGAAGATATATCAGGAGAAAAATATTCTCTCTCTCTCTCTCTCTCTCTCCCTCAGATGAAGATATTAAACTTGATTTTATTGATATAAGGAAACTCCATTTACTAATGCAGATCAACACCTTCTCAGAAACTTACACTCTTAAAGAGTTTCTTGGGGCAAGTGAAAGGTTATGCCTCATCCAAGATAACAGCAAGTACTTATCACTGGCAGAATTTGTATTCAGATTTTTTTTTATTTTTTTATTTTATTTTTTTAAAGCAATTGGGGTTAAGTAACTTGCTCAAGGTTACACGGCTAGTCATTATTTATGTGTGGGTGCTCATTTTCTGAGGCCGGTTTCGATCTCGGGTCATCCCAGCTCCGAGGCCGGCGCTCTTACTCACTGCGCCACCTAGCTCCCCCTATATTCAGATTTTTAAGACTCTGAGACCAGCTATCTTTTGGGGGGAGTACAGGGATGGCAATTGGGGTTAAGTGACCTGTCCAGGGTCATACAGCTGGCAGATGTCTGAGGTCAGATTTAAACTCATGTCCTCCTGAATCCAGGGCCATGAAGCCAGCTTTCTTAAATACTTTAGTACTTTAATTGTGTGTCTGTCCATCTAACTATTTATCTATCTATCCACCAAATGCTTAGACTCCAATATCTCCTATAGTGATTTCTAACTCTGTTCTTAATGCAATACTGCATTTATAAATCATTTGAGTGGAAAATTGCTGGCAAGATCCATCCTGAAGCAAGAGATAATCTTCAACTAATTAATGATCAATTCCTCTTCCCCCATAAAACCTAACTTTTTTGTAATGGTATGATATCAACATCATATTCTCTTTGACAACTTTCTTAGATCAGTTCTCTTAATTTGGATCTCCTTTTCTCTCTCCAAGACCTAAAAAAAGTAAAAAAATGAAATTGGCAAAGGCAATGAAAATATTTCCAGACTAATTTTTTCTAATTATAATAGACAGGCTAGTAAGGTCAAAATTATAATAACCTTGGGAGACAGTGAACCAAAGACATGTTCTAGATGATACTCAACTCAAGGAAAAAGAAAATCTCTAGAAACTTAGTTCCTAAGATACAAAGAATAATTATTCAAGTGATGAAGAAAATAGGAAATTACCTAAGGATACAAATGATAATTGACAGGGAACCCAAAAACAAACTTATCTTTTTAAAAGATACACACACAAATACATATATGAAGTAAGAACACATAATCAAAAATAGAGCCAAAAGAATGGCAATATCATAGAAAAAATTTTTGTTAGAACCACTCATGGCCCAGAGAATAGATACCACAAATTCAATTTCTCTTGGTAGCTAGGTATTGTACTAGGGATGCATAATCCTAATTGTGCTGCCAGACATATTTTTGTAAATTGGTTAATGAATTTAATGTTTTTTGTAAAGTTATAAAGGATTGTTAAAGTGGGACAATTTGATTTAAAAGCAAGCAAAACAATTCAATAAAAGTTTTATTTTAAAATATGATCATGTCTAAACAGAAAAGCTTAGCATTTTCTGAAGATAAGGATGAATTTAATGAAAAAGGATTTTTAGTTACATTGAGGGTAGGGAAAAACATGGAATAAAGGATAAACTTTTGCTGGAAAAATGATAACATGATAGAAAAATGAACTATTTGACTATTACTTACTTTTCCCACTTAAACAGAATGATTATCAGACTGAGAATTGTAGGGAAAAAAAGTGGTGGAGACTTGAAACTCAAAGTGAGGAATAATTAGGAGAATACTTAACTAAATACACTCAACATACACAAATCACCAGATCTAGATGAATGGCATTCCAGGCTACAGTGTGACTAGTTAGCTATAATTTTCAAGGTCCTATGCATGATAATATGTAAACAAAATAGAAAAATAAAACAGGAAAAAATGGAAGAGGTGATTTGATACTAAGCTAGAAATGGGTAAACTTACTGATTTTCACAAAAGGATGGAGGGACTTTTTCAGAATATAGGCTAGAAATTTTGACACTTATTCTTAGAAAATATTCTATAATTTATTATGAAAATATGAAAAAGGAAGGGCTGATCATGGCTTCCTCAAGGACAGGTAATGGCATCCTGAATAAAATTCCTTTCTTTAATGAGGCTATGAAACTGATACATCCAGGTAACAGTGTAGACAGTATACTTGGATTTCAGCATTCTTTAATAAGTTCTCTCATGTTATCCTCAGGGACCAGAAAGACTGAAATGAGTTAGATAATAAGATAGTTATATGAATTTCATATTTTTGAATGACTAGAATGGTTGAAGGACTTTCCTAATCTCACCTATTCCACAACCCCCAGCACACACACACACACACACACACACACACACATACACACATGCACACCTCTTTCAGTAGATAAATGTTCTGATTCTTCTTCATTCTTTTGGACAGACCAATGATCTCTCCTTGTTTTCATCAAAATTCTAAATTCTTTCAAAATTATTTGAAAGATGTTATCATTTTATGAATTATTCTCCTAGTTCTGCTCACAATGATGTGTTCAAAAGAAATAGTTATCTCTGAAATTTTCAATTCATTATATTTACATACTAAAATTTATTTAGCTGTTTCTTAATAGGAGGACAGCCCTTTAACTTCAAAATTTTGGCTACCATAAAAAAAGCTTCCCTGCAGTCAGGAAGACCAGAGTTCAAATCTGGCATCAGTCACTTGCCTCTTACTGGCTGTGTGACCTTGGTCAAGTCATTTAATCCCAATCACCTTGCCTTTCCCTCTCCGGAAAAACAAAAGAAAACAAAACAAAATAGATAAATGGTTAAAGGATATTGACAGATAATTTTTAGAAGATGATATCAAACCCTTCTATAGTCACAGAAAAATACTCAAAATCACTACTGATTAGTATCACATTGACTAACATGGCAGAAAAAAAATGATAAATGCTGGAAGGGATATGGGAAAACTGTTGTGGAGAACAATTTTGGTCTATGCCCAATGACCTATAAAACTGCGATTGCCTTTGACCCAGAAATACAAAACTAGTTCTCTATCCCAAAGAGATCAAATAAAAAGAATAGGAACTATTTCTAGAGAAATATTTATAGCATTTTGTGGCAAAGAATAGGAAATTGAGGCACATCCCTCAATTGGGGGCTGGCTAAACAAAATGTTGTTTATTATTGTGATGGAAAACTATCATGCTATAAGAATTGCCAGATGACTTATGTGAACTGATGCAGGGTGAAATGAGCTGAACTAGGAGAACATTGTACATAATAATCACAATATTGTAAGGATGATCAAGTGTGAAAGATTTAACTGCTCTAAATAATACAATAATCCAAGACAATTCCAAAGGGCACATAATCAAAAATACTGTCCCTCTTCAGAGAGAGAGAACTGATGAATTCTGAATGCAGATTGAAACATACTTGTTTTATTTTCTTTATTTTTCTTGGATTGTTTTTGGTCTCTGTTTTCTTTTGCAACATGACTAAACCAGAAATATATTTTGCATAATTTCACATATATAGTCAATATCAAGTTGTTTGCCTTCTAAAGAAAAAAAGTAGGTTTTGGGAGGAGGGAAAGAATTAGGAACTCAAATTTAAAAATAAAATTAAAAATGGACATACAGTTCATCAAAATATATAAAAACATATTTTAAAACTCAGTTTGATTTACTTCTTTTTATATTAGGCTTAAAAACTAGATTCTAAATTCATTCAATTTTTCTAATGTTAATTTCATTTACACAATTTCATCTTTATATTCTATTTTAGAATTATGTGTTCTTCTAGATTTTTTGTTTGACTTGTTCATCATTTTTTTTATTTTCTTGATGGAAATATTGAGAGATATGTTCTCATCAGAGCTGCATTTGTTGCATCTGATAAGTTTCCATTTCTTATTTCATTACTGTCATTTTCTTTCACAAAATTTTCTTTTTTCTCATAATTTGTTTGACCAACCAGCTCTTGGAATGCCCTTATTGTCTCTTGCTTGTATTACTAAATGGCCTTCTGATTGCTTTCCTTGAATCAAGTCTCTTCCTACCCCAAACTATCCATTCAGCTTTAAAAATTATCTTCCTGAAATATAGGGCAGACCATATCAGCCCCTATTCAATAAATTCACATGGCTCCCTATCAACTCTAGGATCAAATATAAAATCTCTTTGACTTTTAAAGCAATTTATAATGCAACTACTTTCTTGTCTTCTTTCACTTTATTCCCTTCAATGTTCTCTACAAACCAGTGAATAGTCTCTCTGCTCTTCCTTATAGACAAATCTCCATCTACCTACCTTGAATATTTTCACTAGGCTTTGATGTTGTCTCTCCTCATCTTTGTGCCCTAACTTACCCAGTTTCTTTCAAGTCTCACCTAAAATGCCATCTTCTATAAGAAACCTGCCTCATTTAATTTTATTGACTTTCCTCCAAGAATACCACCAATATGTTCTTTATATAACTTGTTTGAACATGCTTGTTTGAATGAGTTGTTTTCTCTATTGACCATGAAGCTCCTTGATGACAAGGGTGCTTTTTTGTCTGTTTCTCCAGGTGTTTAGCAGAGTGCTTAGCAAATATTAGGTGCCTAATAAATTATAGTTGACTGATTGCAAATATATGATACAGTCTCAAGTTAATTTTTAATTATATCTTTAAAGAACTTAGCAGTGAAATTATGTTTATTTCATTATGATCAATAAAATATATGTTAGGGGTAGAGTCAAGATGCATGCATTGGGGTGGCTAGGTGGCGCAGTGAGTAGAGCATCGGCCCTGGAGTCAGAAGGACCTGAGTTTGGATCTGGCCTCAGATACTTAATGCACGCACAAACAAAAACTTAGCCGTGTGACCTTGGGCAAGTTACTTAACCCCAATTGCCCTCCAAAATGCAAAAAAAAATAAAAAAGGATCAAAGCATGGAACAGGAGGAAGAAAAAGGAGTCATAATGCCTGCACCAAATGCTTCTAAGAAAAATACGAGCTGCTTACAGGCCAAAAAAGGAGCTTAAGAAGGATTCTGAAAAGAAAATAAGAAAATTGGAGGAAAATTTGGGAAGAGAAATGAGAATGATGCAAGAAAATACGTAATGAGAGTCAACAACCTAACTGAAGAAAATAACAGCTTAAAAAATGGACTAACTCAAATGGCAAAAGGGGCTCAAAAAGGCCAATCAGAAGAAGAATGTCTGAAAAAGCCAAATTTCCCAGGAGGAGGTAGCATCTCAAAAGCCTACTGAAGAGAATCATTATTTCAGAATTAGATTGGAGCAAATGGAAGCTAGTGATTTTATGACAAATCAAGATACTATTAAACAGATACAAACAGATAAAAAAAAAAATTGAAGGCAAAGTGAAATATCTCATTGGAAAAACCAATGACCTGGAAAATAGATCCTGGATAGATAATTTAAAAAATATTGTACTACCTGAAAACTATGATGAAAAAAAATAAAAGAACCTAGAAATCATCCTTCAAGAAATTCTCCAGGAAACTTGGCCTGATGTTTTAGAACCAGAGGGCAAAAGAGAGGTTAAAAGAATCCACAGATCCTCTCCTGAAAAGACCCCAAAAAGAAAACTCTTAGGAATATTATAACCAGGTTCCAGAATTCCCACATCTAGGAGAAAATGTTACAAGCAGCCAGGAAGAAACAATTAGAATGTTGTGGAAACACAATCAGGATACTGCAGGATCCTGCAGCTTCTACACTGAGAGATTGAAGGGCTTGGAATATGATATACCAGAGGGCAAAGAAGCTGGGATTAAAATGAAGAATTACCTGCCCAGTAAAACTTAGCATCATGTTTCAGGGGAAAATATGTGCATTCAATGGAATAAAGGACTTTCAAGCATTCTTTTTTTTATATTTGAAATATTTAATTTTAAAACTTTGAATTCCAGATCCATTCCCTTCCTCCCTTGTCACCCACTCCCACTGGGAATATAAGGAATTCAGTATATGTTGTACATGTATAGCTATGCAAAATATTGCCATGGTAGATATATTGTAAAAGACTGACTATATTTCCCTCCCACGAATCCCACCCCCCACCTGGTACATTCCCTACTTTAATCATGTCCCTCTTCAAAAGTGGTTGCCTCCAACATGCCCTTCCCCCAGCATGCCCTCCCCTCCCCCCTCTGATCTCCTCATCTCATATTTTTCTTCCATCTTTCTCATTTCTCTTCCCAGGGAGCTGGTCACTCCCTGCTGGGCTTCTGGGCTGTCCTCAGCAAAAGGTTAGCTTCTCTGTGTCATTTTGTGAGTTCTGTAGCTCCAGAGTTTGCTCATAGTCTCCTTTTATATAAATTGGAAGTGGTGGAAGCCAGAGTTGTGTGGAAACGCTGTTTCTACTCTGCCATCTTGATTCTGCCCCTCCTGTTCAGTCATTTTTCAATTGTGTTTGACCCTTTGTGATCCAATTTGGCATTTTCTTGGAAAAGATACTGGAGTGGTTTGCAATTTCTTTTTCCAACCCATTTTAACTATGAGGAAACTGAGGCAAAGAGGGTTAAGTGATTGGCCCAAAGTCACACAACTAATTAGTGTCTGAGGCCAAGATATGAACTCATGAAGATGTGTTTTCCTGATCCTAAGCCCAAAAGTCTAGTTATTGTGCCACTAACTGACTAGTTACCATTCAACTCTGATACTGTTTGATTCTGTAACATAGCAATGAAATAAAAAAAAAATGCTGGTCATAATTATCAAACAATTAAAAAACAGTCACAGTACCATTTAAAAGAGAATGAAAGGCCCAAATAATTCTTTTAATTAAAATGTTTTTATATATTTTTTTATTTCTATTACTTTACTTTTTTATTTATTTACTTTCTATTTACTTTATTTATTTACTTTTATTTATTTACTTTCTATTACTTTACTTCTATTACTTTTACTTCTATTACTATTACTACATTACTTTCTAAAATGTGTATTTCCTCTTTTCTCCCCAGAAAGACATTCCTCATATTAAACATCAATGAGACCAGCCCATGCAATGCTCCAAACCTGGAGTGCTCCACTTCTTTGATAAGTTCCTTTTGATTTCTTTTCCCTGATTACCTTCTCAGGCATCTCTTCCTTCTTGTGTCTGGATGTCAAGTTTTCTATTCAATTCTGGTTTTTTCCTCAAGAATGCTTGAAAGTCCTCTATTCCACTGAATGACCATATTTTCCCCTGAAACAAAATACTCAGTTTTGCTGGGTAGGTGACCCTTGGGTTCATTCCCAGCTCTTTTGCCCTCTGGAATATCATATTCCATGCCCTTCGATCCCTCAGTGTAGAAGCTCCCAGGTCCTGGGCTATTCTGATTGTGTTTCCACAATATTGAAATTGTTTCTTCCTGGCTGCTTGTAGTATTTTCTCCTTGATCTGGGGATTCTGGAACCTGGCTATAATATTCCTGGGAGTTTTCTTTTTGGGATCTTTTTCAGGAGGTGATCGGTGGATTCTTTCAACCTCTATTTTGCCCTCTGGATCTAAAAACATCAGGGCAGTTTTCCTTGAGAATTTCTTGAAGGGTGATTTCTAGGTTCTTTCTTTGATCATGGCTTTCAGGTAGTCCAATAATTTTTAAATTGTCTCTCCTGGATCTATTTTCCAGGTCAGTGGTTTTTCCCATGAGATATTTCACATTGCCTTCTAATCTTTCATTTGTTTGGATCTGCTTAACAGCATCTTGATTTCTCATCAAGTCATTAGCTTCCATTTGCTCCAGTCTAACTCTGAAGGAATGAATCTCCTCAGTGAACTTTTGAGATTCTTTTTCCATCTGGCAAATTCGACTTTTTAAGGCATTCTTCTCCTCATTGCCCTTTTGGGCCTCCTTTGCCATTTGAGTTAGTCTATTTTTTAAGGTGTTGTTTTCCTCAGTCAGGCTGTTGACCCTCATTTCATACTTTTCCTGCATCCTTCTCATTTCTCTTTCCAGTTTTTCCTCCACTTCTCTTATTTGATTTTTAAAGTCCTTCTTAAGGTCCTCTATGGCCTGCAACCCACTCATGTTTTCCCCTGGGGCTTTTGGAGCAGGACTTCTGACCTCACAGTCCTTTTCCTGCTCTATGCCCCCAAAATAGGAGTCTAAGGTTGCATTTTTCTGTTTCCTTTGCCTTGGCATGTTGCCACTTAATTACTTGACTTTTGGGATTGTTGCCACACTATGGCTTTAAGGCCAGCTAGAGGAATTTTCATCCCGAACGTGTGGGGGGCAACTTCCGTTTCTGGCAAGCTGTGAACCCACCCACGACGTCCACCCTAGATCACAATCCAGATCCAGGGATGTTAAAGCAAGAGCGATTACCCCCCAAGACTGATCGCTGGATCTCCCTACAGTTCACAGGCCAGGAGCTGGAGCTGCCTCTGAATACTACAAAATGGCCTGTCTCCTCAGATGCTTCTAGCCCCCAGGGGAGGGAGCCGACTCATTCCCCAAATACCGGTCCCAAAGTCCATAGGACACTAACCTCTCACTTTGTCCTAGGCATGTCTATGTTGATAATTCTGGAGTCGCCACAACTGCTGGTGTTCTGGGGTCTCTCCAGCCAGCTGCTGGCCCTGCCGCCCTGGGGCTAAAACCTCAGCTCACGGGGATCTGGGCTCCGCTCCGCTCGGCTTCCCGCACTGTATGCTGCTGGCTCCCAGAGCGCTGCGCTGGTCCTTCCTGGTGTCGTTCTGTGGGTGCTGGGGCTTCAGAAGTTGTTCAGAGTCCCCTTTTACATAGTTTGGGGAGAATCTGAGGGCAGAGTGGCTTGGATGAGCTGTTTCTACTCCGCCATCTTGGCTCCACCCCCCAAATACTTCTTAATGTCTAAAAGGAGCTAAAGAGACCATCTCTGGTCTTTTAGATATGAAACAATGAAAGGCTATATAGGTTAATTAATCAATCCAGGTCAGAGAGCTAAAAAAAGTGGTACAATAGGAAGTACAATTAAGTTTTCCTGATTCCCAGAGCAATATTATTTAATCACAAATATCCCTAAGAATGACATCTCCATCTAAATCTGCATTTAAAGAGGATTAAACAGTTTCTTAAGAAAAATGTGAAGCATTCCATTTAGGGCTGCCTTCTTATCTCTTCTCCATCTTCCCATGTTACCCTCTTATTTTATTCTGCAAGGCTCCTTGTGGGTTCTGACCTCCATGATATCACCCTTTCTAAATTTTTATTGGCCTTTACATATTCTGACGCTCAACTCCAAAAATATGTATCAATTGGTGAACATTTTGCAAACTATGTAATAATGGAAATGTGGAAGATGAAACGTCTTCAAACTTTTTTTAAAACTCTTCAAATCACAACAAATATAGAAGTTGTGAGCCTCAAATCACTATCACTTTTCCAACTTCAGACACTGCTTTCATAAAAGCATTTGTCAGTGACACCCATACTCCAAGGTTCTTTACTGCTTAATATCACAATCTTCTCAATCCCCATCCATATCTGTCTGTCTATCTATCTATCTATCTATCTATCTATCTATCTATCTATCTATCCATCCATCCATCTATCTGTACATATAAACTGGTATGGAATTGTTATTAAAGTTTTGCTTTATTCTGTATAAATAAGGAAGATTTGGGGTTTGCCTCCCTTCTGATACCTATTAGTTTTGTAACTCTGGGAAAATATATAATCTCTAGGAAACTTTTTAGAACATATATACATTGAAGAGAAAGTGTTAACCTCTGTTGGTAAAGGGAGTTTCTCCTAATATTTCTCTATACAAATGAAACCACAAATTCACTACTTATGTCTTTCTCTCTCCTTATCTGTCTCCCTTTCTCTTTCCTTATGACTATCTCTGTCTTTATCCTGATCCCAATTCATCTATTAATTGTGATCTAATTTAAAGGGTTTGAAGAGGGCTAGAGTATATGGGTTTCACAAACTTTCCTCTTGTTAGTTAGATGGCTTTGGACAAATTATTTAACCTTGAGTCTCCCTTAATTTTCTCCAACTATAAAAATGAATTTTAACACTTGAATTCAGTACATAAAAGTACTGTTTTACAGATATTGGGGGAGTGGAAGAGAGACAAAACTTAAATTGTTATTATATACATAATAATTATATTTTATTTATACATTTATTTGCTTATTTGTTGATTTAATTAATTTATTTGTTTATTTATTCATTGTTTAATTATTTGCTTAGGTCTAGACTTATAATTTAAAAGTTTAGAGGGTCTCCATTGTGGAAAATCCCTAAACTTATGTGGACAGATAATTCACTTGCATTTTATACTCTTATAGTACCATCTATAGCACTGCGAAGTGAAATATTTGCCCAGGGCCACACTGCCAATATGTATGACAGTTGGTACATTCCTGGCATCTGATAACACATCTGATATCTAGTATCTGGATATACCTGATATTGGTATCCCTAATTTCAAAGCCATCATTAAACTAAGGTGTCTTAAATATAACTTATTATATTCCTGGAATGTAAAATAACAGAGCGAGTCATTTTCTAATTACAAAAAACTATGACTGGAATCTAGTAGGCTTTGATATCTAAAAAAATCAATAGGACTATCAAAAATATATCAATCAACAGGCATGTATTAAATATTATGTTCCAGGCACTGCATCTTAAAACAAGTACAAGATTGTTGAGATGTCTGTCAGTAGACAGAATTTCATGTTAAAAAAAGCTTACAAGTTTTAATTAGTTGCAAGGTAATTATGTCAGATATGACATGACTGCAAAACTCAAATGTCACCTTACAGCTTACAGGCTTCACAAATGTGTCCTTTTATCCCAGTGTCTTGATGAACACAAATCTGGAATGCAATATTCAGTTGTAGGCAATAGACATTGAACTTGAAACAATATTGTATGTGGATAAGCCAAAACAACTGATAGTTTTATCCTGGAGAAGAGATGTCTATGGAAGAGGGGATGATGGCAGTCTTCAGATATTTGAAGGTGATAAGGAAATAAGATTAGCATTATTCTGCCTTTCTTCATGGGCAAGGGTGGATATAGATTTGACAGACTTAAGCTAAACATAGAGAAACCATCCTGTCTCCTAGACCTATAAATTATAGTTGAATAGAGACCTTTTATGGTGGTGAATACCCTGTCATTCAAAGTGTACCAGAGAGATTACAAGACCAGTACTCAAGGGCATACTGTAAAGAGTGTTTGTGTGTGTGTGTGTGTGTGTGTGATCTCAAAAGCCCTTTGCAATGCTAAGATTCTGTGGCTCAGTGAACTTTGAAAAATGACTGTGAGGCACCTAGGTGGCATAATGGATAGAGTTTTGGGGGTCAGGAAATCTTTAAGTTAGATCTTGCTTAGACATATTCTGTCATTTAACTTCTCTATGCCTCAGTTTCCTCATATGGAAAATGGTAATAATAGTAGCACCCAGCATAATTGTTATCACCATCACCATCATCATCATCATCATCATCATCATCATCATCATCATCATCATTCCCATCTGCTTGTTTTACATCTTCCTAAAAGTTTTAGAAGACACTACTTTTGTGCATACATGCTTTTTTTTTAAAGGTGAAACTGAGGAGAGAAGATAGAAAACCTATTTCCCATTTCTCAGATGTCTATCTTGATGGAAATTTTGAGTCATTTTTGTCTTGCTGTAAAAAATGTACATAGATTGAACATAACCTAAGCACCAAATTCAGTAACCACGATACTGAACACAAGTGCCAAAGACACAAGGCCTCTTGTACGTATGTTCAATCTGTCCTTGCCAGCTTACAACCTTGCCATCTTTGGTCTAGTGCCACCCATCCTCCTTGCATATTTCTTCCTAACTCAGACCTTCTGCTGGATCCTTTTTTGCCTATTTGAGTGCACATTTTTTTCTTTTGTATACATTTGTATAAAGTCAGTAAAAGGGAAATGAATTCATTCCACCAGGGCCAGGCTCTAAATATCTTTAATTTTTCTTTATTCCCTTCTGTTATCAGCATCAGTGCATTCTGTACCTCTATGCTAAGATACAATTTTCCATCTTTGAAAAAAGAGGCTTAGTTTATTTTTTTCAAGATAACTGGTGGTTTTTAAAAAATGAAAAAGAAGGATTAAATGAAAGCAATCATACAGCTGGGTTTACAAGCATGAGTTACTTACAAAGACTGTAAATCTCCTCCAAAAAAACTCCTTTTCTATCTGATATTTGCGTTGACTCAATTCCAACACATATTAAGTAATGGATTAACTATTTCTAGGGTAAATGATGAAAATAATTATATTCCATAGTAGCTTACAGGCAACGAGGATGGAAAAGAACAAGCTGAAAGTTTCCTTTGGGTCCTTTGAGGAATTCCCCCTTCTGCTCTTGTTGGATGCTTTATCATTTATTTATGTGTTTTTTGTCCATTCCTTCATTTTAAAGTTTAGATAATTATTCCAGAAAGCCAAATTGCTATGTAAAGATCGCCATATATAGTAAATAAACATGCCTTTATTCACCTGACACATAGAAAACCCAAAGCATGTCAGGTATAATTTGTAAAACAACAGGCCTCGGAATGGTATGAGAGAGTCTAGAAAGAAGGAAAAATTTGAAGCTGGTGAATGGAAGACCAACTTTCAGCAAATTTGCTTGTTATTTCTCATGCCAACCTTTCACATCTCTTTGTATTTTGTGAAATTTATTTTCATGTGAAGCTGGAAAAAATAGAAAAATGTTAAATGCTTTCTATAATCTTTCTCATATGATTAGAGTCCCAAACTCCACAAAACTTCTCAATTGAAAGTCTCAAGTTAAAAAAAAAGTCTTAAGTTCTTTGATGAAAAGATAGTCACTATTTGTACACATCCATAGCTATACTCACCCCCAGGCACCATCCTGATATTTTTTTTCTTCTTTGTTTAAAATTATAATTTAATGAATTCATGTGCACTATCAAAGGTAGTTTCAATTGTTTGGGAAAAGTTTAGAAACAAAGAAATAATGTGCATGTATACACACTATATATATATATACAGAGAGAGATATAGATATAGATATGTATACATACATACACACATATAGGAAACATAACAGCACTTAAGGAAAAAAAAATCCAAACCTCCCCTCAAGTATTCAATGAACTTATGCCTACAGGTTTCTGACTGATTTATTGTGTAATGTCTCCCCCATTAGCTTGTAAGCTCCCTGTGAGCTAGTACTGTCTTTTACCATTCTATATATCTTTTGCCTTTCTTTATATCCCCAGTGGTTAGCAGAAAATCTGGCACAAAATAGGCACCTTATATTTGATTGTGATGGTCCAGTATATGGCATAGGCCAGTATGAACTCAGATACTCTTCCCTGGAGCTGGGGAAGAATAATAGGCATTGTAGTCTTGTTTTTCCTGTAGGACAAGGAAATGTGAACTA
This sequence comes from Gymnobelideus leadbeateri, assembly GCA_011680675.1. Classification (NCBI taxonomy): domain Eukaryota; kingdom Metazoa; phylum Chordata; class Mammalia; order Diprotodontia; family Petauridae; genus Gymnobelideus; species Gymnobelideus leadbeateri. Next base: position 301,977 of record WOXC01004847.1, on the reverse strand, counting down.
GAATCTCACATCTGCAGTGGTGATAATGTAGTATTAGTAATACTTCTAGATAAGACAAATATAAGCCTCCAGAAACAGATCTACTACACTAAAAGTGGATGGTTTGCTTATGAGGTAGTATAGATTGATCATGTGACATAAGACAGTCATTGTACATAAAGGTTTTTATAATTAGTGTCAAGAATTCTACTTTCTTCATATTCAAGCCAAGAATTACTCATATTTTCAAGGGGGGTTTATTAGATAGCTTCATGAACCAGATTCATAAAATTACTGGATCTCAAAACTGGAGTGAAGCTCAGGGGGCTTGTAGTCCAACTTGTACCTTGACAGCAATCTTAACTAAAATATTCCCAGCAAGCACACTAGTAGTCATACAGCTTTTTCTTGGAGTCTTCTAGAAAGTATGACCGTACTACCTTCTTATTAAATTAACTCCATGAAGTTTTAAATAAAACCTTCCCCACTGTCCATTCCAAAGCTGATAAAACCTCTTCTTGTATACTACTACCTTCTAGCGCATCATTTGTAACTCTTTCCTCTCCAGTACAATCTATGCTCCTCTGCCAGTATAAACTTTTTTTTTGCCTTTTGGAGGGCAATTGGGATTAAGCAACTTGCCCAAGGTCACAGGGCAAGGTTTTTTTTATTTGTGTCTGAGGCCAGATCCGAACTCAGGTCCTTCTGACTCCAGGGCTGATGCTCTACTCACTGCACCATCTAGCTGCCCCTTGCCAGTATAATCTTAATGAAGTAACCTTTGTGCTCAGAAACATTTTATGACTGCCCCATCCTTAATGAATAACATTTAAACTCCTTTCATTGAGATTCAAGACACTCTATAACTTGATCCTAACCACTCTCCTTAACAATTCCCTATTGTTTAAATTGAATTGTCTATATTCCTGCCAATCTAAACTACCCTATTCATTCTCTAATGTTTTCTTTTCTTTAAATGTTTTTGCACAATTGGTGCTAAGTAAATAATTATTGTTATACAGTGTTTCCAATCTAACAATTGCTGATATTTTCCAATATTTTGAAAAAAATTATTTTGAATATGTAATGTATTGAAGTCAATAGATCAGTGGATCATGAGTAGAAAAGACAAGAGTTCAAGGGTTGTTTTTGACATATATTGTGTGATTCTGGAGAAGTAACTTAAGCTTCTCAGGAGAATCTAAAATTATAAATTGATGAAGAGTAGTAAATCTACATTGGTTGGTGAATTTTCCAAACCAAAAGAAAATTAAACTTGATCCTTATCAAATTAATACTAAATAACATTAGACTTCATATGCAACAGCAATAACTGTTATCCATTTAGTTATTTACAATTTACTCTTCTATGAATGTTAGATGCTAAGAAAGTAGAGGAAAGTGTTCAATTCCAAAAGACAAGTTTATCTGGATTAACTATGAAGTTCCTAAAAGAAGTCTTATTATAGTGAAAAGCTTTATTTACCATCAGTGCCATGATCAACAATTGAAAAAATGTTCTTATATATTAGCAAATATTTTTGATATTCCATTCTTGTTTGGTTTGGTGCTGGGAAAATAACTGAAGATGTCTAGATAAGAGCTGGAAATAAATTGATCATATTGTCCCAGGTTAAGCCTTAGGTAAGGATATAAGTCACAAAGTATGAAGTCATTATCGATAAATCTCCTTCTTAGTACTTTTTCAATCTGTCTTCAATTGTCATACAGATAACATAGGAATGAGAAAGGAAGGCATAGAATTTGATGGGTTATTATATCTTCTCATTTTTCCTACCCCCATCCACATTTTGGTGGTAGAATAATCTCAAATTTTTTGTAATTTTCTGGGTTTTTAAAAAATATGTATTGAGATCTCTACATATATTTCACATCTAGCATGGATTTCTTCTGAAGGTATATATGTCTTAATTAAATATTTATTTGAAAATCTATGATCTTGCTATAGATTGACAGATCACTCTTAAATGATTGATCTATCTGTTAACACTAATTTATTTTCTGTTAATGTATAGTTTATTGCATTTTAGTGATATTTTATTTTCTGTCATTTCTGGTATTTTCTAATTCTTTCAATCTATTTCAATAAGCATTTAATGAACATCTATCATATACAAAATATTATTCTAAATATTGGGGATACAAAGACAAGATTAAAAACTATTAATGACTTCAAGGTTCAACATATATTAGTATATAAACCTTGATTATCTTTATGACAATTTGTTGAAGTATATTATGAACTTAAAGAACCCCATGACCAATAATACCTCCTCTTAATGTTTTATATACAATGAAAACAATCCTATCAGCTCCATAAATTTATTTTCTGAGTAAAACCATACTTCTGCTTACCCACAATTCCTTCTGTCTCCTCATTTTATTTCTTGAAAAATGTCCCCTCCTTTAAGGTTTACAAAGCACTTTACATATATTATCTCATTTGATATTCACCAACCTGTCAAATAGATGGGTTTGCCAGCATATCAATTTCTTAGGCAATCTAAATGACCACTTATAGGGCAATTTGTAGCAAGAATTCTTTTCTATGGATGATTTAGAAAAGATAGCCCCTGAGCTCCCTTTAAACCCTTAAATTATTTGAGGTTAAATGACATTCCCGTGGTCAACAAGTATCTAGAGTCAGAGCAGGCTCACAAGCTACATTTTTACAAACTCCAGGTGTAGCCACTTACGCACTAAATCACAATGCCTATAAAAAAGAATAATATAAATAAATCACATTCAAAAAGTACTTTAAGGTCTTGCAAAGCTTTTTCCTCACAATGAACCTGTGGGGTAGATAGCATTGATTATTAGTTCAAAAGCAGATGGTTCTAGAGAAACAAGAAAGGTGGAATGCAAATGAAAAGAGAAAAGGAATATAAGGAAGAGAAAATAAATATTTGCCAATTAAAAAATAACTATTTTAAAATGGTTCAAGTAATACTTTTTTGAAATCCCAAACTGTACTAAAGAGATACTATCTGAGTAGCAGGCATTTCATTGCACTAGTGTTGTAAGGAAAGGAGGAAACAACACAAAAACCTGGTAAATCAGAGTAAATAGGAAGTGTTTCCAGAGTCTTTAGAATAAACTTTCTATATAAAACCCTGTGTAAAAGAAAACAAAATTTTAAATACCTGCAGGTGTTCTTGTCCCCAGAATATTTTTTTAAAGTATAATATTGTCAATAAAGACCTAGGATGATTACTGTGAATCAATACTTCAAAGAGTATTGGAGGTAAATTGAACCAATTGCTGTGAGTGGAGAGTACTGGCCTCTATAACAAAGTCCTTTAAGGCCTACTGGGGATGGAGGACAGCAGCAGGGTAGGGCTATGACAGTGGCCAATGGAACATAGCTCTTCAGCATTGACTGATATGAAGCATCAAGCAGCCCTGGTCTCAGGTCTGTATGGATTTCTGGGATGTCAGAAAGAGGAAATATGTCAGGAGAGGAAGAATTCTTTATGGGATGGAGTTTGATTTACAATCAAACTTTTTTTTTTTTTAAAGCAATTGGGGTTAAGTAACTTGCTCAAGGTTACACGGCTAGTCATTATTTATGTGTGGGTGCTCATTTTCTGAGGCCGGATTTGATCTCGGGTCATCCCAACTCCGAGGCCGGAGCTCTTACTCACTGCGCCACCTAGCCTCCCCACAAACTTTTTTTTTTTTAATGATTGATGCCTTGTAAGTCTATATGCGCATCAGGAGTGTAAGGGGAGTAGGTGTTACAAATAAGTGACAGATATCAAATTTCCCACATACATGGGTGGAGGGAACTTATCCCAGATAAGTGATAAGTCCCTAAAGTGTACAAAGGGCAAGAGTCACTTCTTAAGAGATAGTCAAATGATAAGCATAATTAGCTTTAAAAAAAAAATGAAATTTCCATCCAAATTTTTAAAAAATGTTCCAAATTGGGGCGGCTAGGTGGTGCAGTGAGTAGAGCATCTGCCCTAGAGTCAGAAGGACATGAGTTCGGATCCGGCCTCAGACACTTAACTTACACACAAACGAAAACCTAGCTGTGTGACCTTGGGCAAGTTACTTGACCCCAATTGCCCTTCAAAAAGCAAAAAAAAAAAAAAGTCATCATTTAAGGGTGGCTAGGTAGCGCAGTGAGTGAGAGTGCCAGCGGCCTCGGAGTTGGGATGACCCGAGATCGGATCCGGCCTCAGAAAATGAGCACCCACACATAAATAATGACTGGCCGTGTAACCTTGAGCAAGTTACTTAACCCCAATTGCTTTTTAAAAAAATGTTCCAAATTACAAGTAATTACAGAAATGCAAATTAAAATAACAGTTTCCTCATCACATATGGTTGATTAGCAAGGATGAAGAAAGAAGAAAATGACAATTGGTGGGGGTGGGGCAGGAGAGAATGTAGGGAAACAGGCATGCTAATGCCCTATTGGTAGTTATGTATCAGTCTACTGACTCTGGGGAGAAAATTGGAATTCAACTGAAAAAGTCACTAAATTAAGTATAACCTCTGACGTAGGATATCACTGCTAGGCCTATACTTCAAGGAGATTAGAAATGCAAACATACAAAAATATTTGAGCTGCTCTTTTTCTCAGAAGTAGCTGGAAACTGAGGGGGTACCCATAAATTAGAGGATGGATGAAGGTATCATGGTATATAAATTTAATAAAGTATTATTGTGCTATAAGAAATTACAATAGTTAATGATAAATAAACATTTATTAAGCACATATTGTGTGCCAGGCACTGTGCTAAGCACTGGAGATACAAAGACAGTTCCTGTCCTCAAGTAGCAATTAATCAAACACTTAAAAGGAAACAAAGTGGGAGAAGGTAACCAGTGAATGAAAAAGTGTAAATGAACAAATGGAATGATTTTTAGAGAATTCTGGGAGACTAATATGAATGGATGTATATTTTAATGAGCAGAACCAGAAAAATGAGGACTGATTCTTTGCACTAAACTATGCCATCTTCCTGAAAATCAAAGAAGGACCTAGAAGTCAGGAGTATCATTTTGTTCTCAAACAGAAAATATTTTTATATCAGGGTTATCACACCTTGTATTGAACAGCTCTTCATTTATGGCATTATTTTGGACCTCAAGGGATTATTCAGTAAAGATAAATTAGGGATTCCTCTTTTGGAGGTTCTCAAAATAAACATGGGCGTCTTGAGACCATTGGGTAGCCCTGAACTGAAGGTTTCAGCCATGAAGTCCTAAAGTAGCTGCGCATGGCTTTGCAGATTGTCCTGAGCTGATGTCACACTCCTTCCACCCTTGAAAGAGAACTGAAGTTTTATGGCCCCAATTAAATTCTTTATCTGTTTATTAAAAAGAACCAGAATAATGTATAGAATATAATAACATAAAAACAAACAACTTTGAAAAACAGTAAATCTAATTGGTGGGAATCAATGAAGTAAGAGAACTCCCAAGACCCAAGAATAAAATGTGCTACATGTCTCCCAGCTGAGAGCTGATATATTCCATATAACCAAGGCATGAATTTTTGGACAAGGCCAGTATGGGGATTAGTTTTGTTTGACTATGTATATTTGCTATAAATGTTTGTTTTTTCTCCCCTCCCTGCACAGGGCGGGGGGTGGTGGCTGGGAGAGAAATATGGATTCCAGGTGGTGAAGATTTTTTTAAAAAATAAAACTAAAGTAAAAGGAATAAAATAGATTCAACGAAGACACCCAAATTTAATAAAAACTTAAATGAACTGAACAAAGGGAAGGCCAGAGAGAACAGCAATGAAGCAGTACAACTAAATTTATTATATGTTTAAAAGGAAAAGCAAGCTCAACTTAAATGTTCATAGTTTCATATAAAACTCTTCTACCATATGTATGTACACTTATGAAAACACACATTTTATTTGGCATTTGTTAAGTTCAGAGTTTTTTTTCTAAATTAAAAATGTAGCCAGGTACTTTATATAAATAGGCAGGTCCTAACACAAGGGTATGTATGTATGTATGTACATATGTACGCATGCATGCATGTATGAATCAATAAATGTATGTATGCATGTGTATTTTGATAGCAGAAAGTGAAGAATTAAGAAGTCTCTTGATGAGAGTGAAAGAGTAGAGTGTAAAAGCTGGCTTGAAGCTTAAGATTAAAAAAGAAGAACTAAGATCTTGGCAATTGGTCCTATCACTTTCTGGCAAATACTGAAAGAAGAAATGGAAGGAGTGTCAGATTTTATATTCTTAGGCTCAAAGATCACTGCAGATGGCGAATGCAGTCATGAAATTAAAAGACACTTGCTCCTTGGAAGGAAAACTATGGCAAATCTAGACAGCATACTAAAAAGCAGAGACATCACCTTGCTGACAAAGTACTGTATAGTCATTGCTAGTGTCTTTCCAGTAGCAGTGTAAGGATGTGAGATTTGGGATGTAAGGAAAATCAAGTACTGCAGAAATGATGCTTTTGAACTGTGGTGCTGGAGAAGATTTTTGAGAGTTTCTAGGACAGTAAGGAGATCAGTAACCACTTAAAGAAATTAATTCAGGCTATTCGCTGGAAGGTCAAATATAAAAGCTCAAGCTTCAATACTATGGCCACATAATGAGAAGCTAGGACATATTGAAAATGATTCTGATATTGGGAAATTTTGAAAGCCAATGGAAAAGGGAATGACAGAAAATTAGATGAATAGATAGTACCATGGAATAAATGAATATGAACATGGACAGATTTCAAGAGACAGTGGAAGATAGAAGGGCCTAGTGTGCTATGGTCCATGGAGTCACAAAGAGTTGGACTTGACCGAACAGCTGAACAACATATATGTGTGTTTTCCCCACTTTGAACCAATTGCAAAGAGTTTTAAGTGTTGGTTTAAGTGTTGCCCTTCCTCCGTAAAAGCTTTTCCTTGTATACCTTATGTGCTAATTTTACCCATCCTTTTTTCCTTGCTCCTTTTCTCAGGGCATCCCTCTTTCATACACATTTCATTTTTTTATATCATCCCAACATAATGTACTCATGCTCATGCACTCTATCTATGAAGACTCCATCTAAAAGTCCTAATAATTATAAAATTATTAAGAGTTAGATGTATCATCTTATCATATGGCATTGTAAACACTTTGACTTTGTTAGGTTCTTTATGAATTCTCTTTCTTGTTACCTTTTGATGCTTCTCCTGAGTCTTGTATTTGAAGGTCTAATTTTCTATTCAGTTATGGTCTTTTCATCAGGAGTGCTTGAAAGTCCTCTATTAAATTTCCATCTTCCCCCTTAAGAATTATATTTAATTGTGCTGGATAGGTTATTCTTGGTTGTGATCCTAGTTCCTTTACCTGCTCAGAATACCATGTTTCCTCCTTTGAAGGAGGAAGCAGATAAATTTTGTGTGATACATGTAGCCTGAATGGTTTCTTTATATGTGCTCTCAATATTATCTCCTTGACGTGGGAGTTTTTATTTTTTGATCACTTTCAAAAGGTCATTAAAGGATTCTTTCAATTTCTATTTTGCCCTCTCACTCTAAAATATTCTTAAAATTTTCTCTTAAAATTTCTTGAAATATGATGTTTAGTTTTTTGTTTGTTTGCTTTTTGTTTTTTTGTTTCTTAATCAGGAGTTCCAGGTTGTCTAATAATTCTGAAATTTTATCTCCTCAACCTATTTGCCAGGTGACTTGTTTTTCCAATAATATATTTCATAGTTTGTTTTATTTTCATTCTCTTGACTTTGTTTCTTGTTAGTTGATGGGGTCCTTCACTTCTACTCACCCAAACCTAAATTTTTAAGAAATTATTTTACTCAGTTATTTTCCCCTTTTTCCATTTGGCCATTTATGCTTTTTAATTTCTTTTCTTTAGCAATATCTTTGTTCCTCTTTTACCAAGGTGCCAATTCTCTTCTCATATTTATATCACCCATTTATTTTCCCTATACCATTAGTATATCTTTCTTCACCTCTTCCTGGAATTCTTGCTGGGTTTGTGTCCAATTTGTATTTTTTTTTCTTTGAAGCTTCACTTGTAGTTGTTTCTATGTTGTCTTCTGAATGTGTGCTTTGATCTTCCCTGTCCCCAAGATCAGTTTTCTGTTTCTGTATCTCTTTGTCACTCTGTCTCTGTCTCTGTCTCTCTCTCTCTGTCTCTCTGTCTGTCTGTCTCTCTCTTCTCTCTCTCTCTGTCTCTCTGTCTCTCTCTGTCTCTCTCTCTGTCTCTGTCTCTCTGTCTCTCTCTGTCTCTCTGTCTCTCTGTCTCTGTCTCTGTCTCTGTCTCTGTCTCTGTCTCTGTCTGTCTCTCTCTCTCTCTCTCTCTCTCTCTCTGTCTCTCTCTCTCTCTGTCTCTCTCTCTCTCTGTCTCTCTCTCTCCTTCATTTTTCTAGTCCATTTCTTGACTTTGAACTTTATGTTAAAGTTGATCTATGGGGACACTATCCTAAGCTTCAAGTTTTTTGTGTTATTGCTTTCAGAGATAATTCTGGATATTTCCACATTTCCAGTGCTTGCAAGGTGGTATGATCTGAGTAGAGTTGTGGTCATTGTTCTCCTGGTTTGTGCTCCAGTCTTTACCTATGAAAGGTCCCTCTTCCCCTGCAACTGCAAACAGTAGTGCTTCTCAGGGCCCTATAAATGCTAGAAAGAACTTTGTACAAGCAATGAATTAGGGTCCTATCCCCAGTGCCTGCAAAAGGTCCCCTATAATATCTTTCTGACCAGTTGTTCAACACCCTTACTGTTTTGTGGCTGAATACTCCCAAAGCTTCTGATGCTGCTGCCACTGCTGTCAGAACCATCTCCAAGGCCTTCCACTGATGTTACCACCATATTCAGTCCAGGTTAATTCTGATTTCAATGTCACAGACCTCTTCAGTCAACCTTTTATGATTTCTTGGGCTAGAAAAATGTCTTATCCCCAACTTTTGTTGGCTTTGTTGCTCCATAATTCAGTTTGATGGGTTATATTAAATTTCTTTAGAGGGAAATGTGATAAATTACCTACATTGCTGCCTTGACTCTAATATTTTGACTTCACCTGCAGGAAGGTATAATTGCTTCCCTTCGTGTCAACCTTAAAGATTGACTATTTTGGAATAAAATTCACTTAAATGGAATGAGATATCAACTATTATCTTACCTAATTCATTTAAAGGAATCCCTCTCCTAATTCCACTTCATCCCTTCCCAACATAGCAGGAGCAGGAACAAAAACAACAATAAATATACTAACTCATTGATAGAATGTTTTAAAGTCTTTGGAGTAGTAACTCCCTCACATTGACCCAGAAAAATAGTTGATTTAATTGTTATTTGGAAAAATGGTGCAAGTATTTGAATGCCTATAGTACTGACAAATGAGTAGGATAGAAATTTAAGATTTTTTAAGATATTAAATGACTTATCATGATAACACTGTTAGTGCTGGAACTGGGAATTTAAAAGGTTCATTAAATATCCCTCTTACATACTTTAAAAGTGATCTAGCCTTTTCTTGAAGACATACAGTGATGATAGCTATAGTCAATTTCATTTATATAATCAGTGGAATTTTAAAAATTCATTTTCCCTTTAACATTAAGCCTAAATTTGCTTTGCTTTTTCAATTCTCATCTATGGCTCCTAGTTCTGCCCTATCTGGATAATAAAAATGTTGTCAATGTCCTCTTACATATAAGCATTCCTGTTTATTTAGGCCAGTTCTTGATTATACTGTCACATATTTATATAGGCATCATTATTCCATTCATTCTTTGAAAACTCTATGGAAGTTCTCCTCTCACCTGCTCACTCAAACTTTTAGCATCCTTCAGATCTCCAAACTCATCATAACTTTTCTGAGGATACTTCTTGACTCTATCCTTTCTTGTTCTCCCATGATGCTGCTGATGCTGATGATAACTAACTTTTATATAATGCCTACTTTGTATCAGCAACTCTGCTAAGCATTTCACAATTATTATCTCATATGATCCTCACAACAGCCCTGGGAGATGGGTACTCTATCTATCCCCATTTTATATATGAAGAAGCTGAGACAGAGGTTAAGTGACTTGTCCAGGATCTCATAGCTAGTAACTGTCTAGGGCTAGAGCTCTGTAAGTAAAAGCACTTATCATGGGTGCTATATAGGAGCTATTTTTAACCAAATATAGGTTGGGCTAAATGATCTCTGAGATCTCTTTCATCTCTAAGGGTGAGTCTATGACATGCCAATTAGCCTTTACTTCCCACAAAGATGTGATGTTCACAGGGAGAGGAACATGATTTAGACTTCTATGTCACTCACGAGCAATGAGCACATAGCTGAGAATATAGTGGATACTAAATATATATGAATTGGTTGATTATTTGCTGCATAGATTGGACATGGAAAAAAATGAAAGTATGTATAACTATGATGAGTCTCCCAAAACCCATGACTTCATATGCTCTAAGAGCTGTGAACAAACTAAAGACAACTTTCTAAACCTGCACTTCTTATTAGTAGGAAAACAAAGATTCCTCAACATATTGATTTAATAACCTGCACCACTAGGCGGCTATTTAGCTTTTCTATTTGGAATCAGTTCTTGTACTTTAGTATAGTGAACTTGCAGTGACCCAAAAAATCTGCCTACTTATTACAATGGCCTACTAATAGTATCTTATCTCTAACATCTCCTTTCCATCTTCCCTACCTGCCAAAGTTATTTTATAAAGAGATTGTTTCGTATATTGTACTGTATCTCAAGGGCTTAACAAACTGCCTAGCAGTAGGTGCTTAATAGTTACTTGTTAATTGATGATTTCATTCCTTTACATTTTTGGACCCAGTGATCATTTCCCTTCTAATACTCTTCCATATAGTAAACACGCCTAGTTTCTTCAGTCAATGTTTGTGTGGCTTGATTTCAAGTTCCTTTATCATCTTACTCACTTTCCCCTGATTGTGAAGCACTTTGTCATTGTGTATTTGAAGATGGTTAAGAGGTGGTTTCACAGAGCATTAAGGAAACCCTCATCACTGCAGCAGATACACATGCTATCTGGCAGCCAGAGCATTTATTGGAATAGAGACCATCAATTATTTCATTTAAGTGATAATCTTATACAACTGGAGCATGAACTTGTTAATACATGTGTCCAGTCAGCCCTGACTCTTACACCATGAAATTATTGGGGGACAAAAGCTACATTTTTGTCATTGTTGTTGTTATTGTTTAACGATGAGTGTGTATTCTGAAGTGATCTTGATGTGAACTTACATCTAAAAATGTAAAATGAGAGAGAATGAGAGAGAGAGAGAGAGAGAGAGAGAGAGAGAGAGAGATCTTATCAGGACACAGCCTACCCAACTGGTCAGGTATTGGTTCCAAGAAATCAGAGTGAATAATGGAACATTTGCTCAGCATTTTGATTGACTGACAAGGTCAAAATTCTCAAGACCACAGTGACAAGAGGGACTTTTGCCATACTAACTTGAAACAGTGCTAAAGTATTTTTCAACGTAAGTGTATAGATGAGAATTTCAGCTTTTAGAAATACCTTTGAGGGCTGACTGGATGGTGCAGTGAATAGAGCACCAGCCCTGGAGTCAGGAGAACCTGAGTTCAAATCTGGCCTCTTGACACTTAACACAAAACTACCTGTGTGACCTTGGGCAAGTCACTTAACCCCATTTGCCCTAACATCCCCCCTCCAAAAAGCAAAAAAAAAAAGCAAAAAAAAGACAAAAAGAAAAAGAAATAACTTTGGGCAAACATTAGGCAACTAAAAGCTTTAAAGAACCCAAGGAATGCAATTAGGTTTATTATTCACAAACTATAGCAGAATTCTTTCAGTTCCATTATTATACAAACTAGCAATAGGCAAATTATTATAGTTAGATTAGCAGAAAAAAATTAAAATCTACAATCTACCACAAGCTGTGTGACTCTGGACACATTAGTTGAATTTCTTTGGCCTCAGTTTTCTAATATTTAAAATGAGGATTTTGGATGAAATTATTTCTAAGGCCCCTTTAAGCTCTCTGTCTATGAAGCAGAGTAACATATGAGCTTTAATGAGCCCTTTTTGTTGTTGATTTTTATTAACCAAATTTGCAATTTTATGAGTAAATGGGGCTTCCATCGACCACTTTTTCTACACAGCAGGCACATTGACAAATGCTCTGCAATTTGTGGAGACTTGCCTAGGGAACTGACCAGCTTAAGCCTGCATCTTCTTAACTTCAAGGCTAGCTCCCTATCCATTATACAAAACTGTCTTTTTCTGAGACTAAGTTACTCTGAAGCAAAATTCCATCAATAGATTAAGTATATGTGATGTCATTAAATTATCAATTTTTCAATCTAAATAATGGTTTTAAACTTCAGACTTTGACTTATATTAGCCAGATGAAATCTTAAGGACTTTACACAAATTTCTTTTGGTGCTGGCCATAAACCATTATCTTCATATCTTAAATACAATCTTAGATTACTCAAAAATTTACTATTATTACCATATGCTGAACAAATAAGAGAAAACATCATTAAGTGACCCTCTCTCTGATAAATGGCTGATGAGTTAGAACCAAAGATAATATCTATATGATTAATTTTGTTCAGTCATTTCAGTTGTATCTAACTCTTCATGTCCCCATTTGAGGTTTTCTTGACAAAGATATTGAAGTAGTTTCCCACATCCTTCTCCAGCTTATTTTACAGATGAAGAAACTGAGGCAAACATAAAGGCAGATGGGTGATGCAGTGAATAGAGTACTAGGTCTGGGGTCAGGAAGACCTGGGTTCAATTACAATCTCAGACATTTCCCAACTGTGGAATCTTGAGCAAGTTAATTAACATCTATTTACCTTAGTTGTAAAATAGGGATAATTATAGCCCTGAGGTATGATTCTATCACTGATCTCCTAACATTACCATCATCACCATAATCAGCACCTTCATCATCATCGTGACCACTAGTATGTATAAAGTGCTTTAAGGTTTATAAATATAATATCATCTTATCCTCACAACAATTCTGAGAAATAGGTGCTATTATTATACTTATTTTACAACTAAGGCAACCCTCCCATGAGTGCAAATCTTGTGTGACTTTTGTCTATATCTTCTCAAAAATTCTTTACTGAGGGTCTGCCCAGTATACTGGGCATATTCCTTAATTTCTCTTGTCATTTTTAGGGTATACCAAGGAAGAACTCTTGTTGTCCATCAATTATCCCTATTACCACGTTAGCTCAAAAATCTTAGATTTGCTTGCATAATCTAGTTCACTGAAGAATTTGATAGAGAAAAAATATTTATTTCAGAATAATTACTTTTTCATTTAGTTTGTGGTACACTAGATTCCCTTTACTTTGAATGAACATTATTGTGACATTGGTATGCTTAATTTTATCATTGATATCCATTATGAGATCCCATTTCAGTTCTTCCCTAGTACTGAGATGCTTTTTACCCCCAATAAGATTGGAGTAAATGTAGGGGAGTTAAGGGAAGTAAGGATTTCAGTCATTGAAATGTATCTCCTCCCAACTTGGAGTTCACACCCTTTCTTTCACCAGTGGGGAAAATCTTGAGAATCAGAAAAGGGGCACGAATGGTCTCAGTTCATGTAACTAGTTAGTGACAAAGTTAGGTGTATTGATTCTTAATCCAGCACTATTTCCAATACCCTGTATTTCTGCTTAACCAGACTTGATATAAGGGTGGTGGTTCTCTTTTCGATTTTGATGAACTCATCTGATATTGTTATTTGCTTACTGAAGGGATAAGTTGCACTAGGAATGGAAAAAAAAAACGCAGATATTATGCTGATCAATTGCTCCAGTCTAATAAAATGGAAAGAGTCTCATTATCCTGACTTAAGAGGAGGCCCAGAAAATCAGAAACAGAAAGAATGTAACAACGGCCAAGAGAATGCCTTCTTCACAGTCAGGTTGGGAGCATGAGGTTTTTTGTTTGTTTGTTTGTTTTTTGTTTTGTTTTGTTTTTCAATAAAATCATGATCCTGATTTAACAATAGCACAAAATTCTTTAAAACAGTTTTACAATGGCAGCAAGTACAGTGATATCTTCTCCCTTTACTTTTCCTTTTTCTTAATTGAGGAACTAACAAAGTTAATATGTGACCAATCCAAGGGATACATATGGTGATGTGTGATATATAACTGATGTAGCATTAAAAATGTGGAGAAGGGACTGGGCTGAGAGAGAAATGGTAGCAAGGAGAAAGGACTCAGATTTTCAGGCCTTATTTAGCACTAGAGAAAGTAACATGAAAAGATCTGTTGCCTCTGTAGATTAGTGCATAGCTAGCCTGAAGGTGGGGGAGCTGGGAATCTATGTTATGAAGCTAAAGTAAGTAACAGAAAAAAGGGAGACATGGAAAGGAGAGACACAGAGGGAGACAGAGAGGGAAAGACAGAAAGAGAAAACGGATATTAAAGGAGAGAGACTGAAACAGATAATGAGACAGATATAGAAAGAGGTATATTTGTGTATATACACATACATATGTATTTATATACATATATTTCCAGTATATATGTCTCTATATAGGTATATATGCATGTATATATAAGAAAGTAATATATGTATATATAATGTGTGTATGTAAGAAAATAATTATATATATATATATATATATATATATATATATATATATATATATATCATATATAGAGTGTGTGTGTCTGGGTAAATTTTCTTCCATATTAGAACTTAAGATCCTTGAGGGTGGGAATTTTTTATTTCTGTATTTCCTGTGCTGAAGTATAGCTCCTAATACATAAGAACATTTAGAAAATTCTTAACTATTAATTTACCTCTACCCTTCTTCTGAGTACTATTTTGTTTCCACTATACCAGGGGTGGGGAATCTGCAGCCTTGGTCCTCTAGGTCTTCAAGTGCAGCCCTTTAACTGAATGTAAACTTCAGAGAACAAATCTTTGTCAAGTTTGGATTCAGTCAAAGGGCCACACTTGATCTAGAGGGCCACATGTGACCTCAGGGCCACAGGGCCCCAACCCCTATACTATACCATGTTGTCCCTCTGTCTCTCTCTGTCTCTGTTCTAGTCTGTTCGCTTCCCTTCACTTCACTTGTCTCGTCCCCCCCATCTCTGTCTCTGCCTCTCTCTCTCTCTCTCTCTCTCTCTCTCTCTCTCTCTCTCTCTCCTCCCCTCCTCTCCCTTTCCCTCTCCTCTCCTCTCCCCCTTGCACCCCTCCATGTGTATTTGTCTCTTTTAATGTAAGGAAGGGGACTGCACAAAGGATATGCATTAAACTGTGTTTTCACTGCTAACAAACATTGTCTACATAATGAAACTCCTTCTACCAATGAAGGTCAGAACCTTCTCTGGAATTTAGCTTATTAGAGAATTACCTAGAGCTCTGAAAAGTTAAGTGAGCTTCCCAGGGTGACATAGACAGAAGGTGTCATATACCAGACTAGGACTCAGACCCAAATCTTCTTAGCTTTGAGGCCAGCTCTCTGTCCACATATTACAGGGGAAAGATGGAAATATCACTTGGAAATAGTATCTCCTATGTTATATACAAGTATCAACTAAAACCCCAACTCATGTAATCCATGGAGTTATAGTATTAGAGAATAAAATTATCTGGGGTGGGGTTAGTCAGGAACTCTGGATTCCAATATTATCTTGGACATTTCAGCTATAAAATCATTGTCAATTCATTTAACCTTTCAGGGCCTCATATGTAAAATAGCTCATTTGTAAAATAGTTCCAGTAATTACCGCCATAGCAAGCACAGAGAAATATTTCAAAGAAAGTGTTTTACAATGATATAGAGCTATATAAATGTAGGATATTCATGTTACCTATAACTTTCAGAATGATTTGTTTACTTTATAAGCAAAAATTCTTTAGTCAAATGTGAGACTTAGATTTGTATTATTTCTGTTCTTTTATATTAGATGTGCCTTCACACTTGGCAAAACCAACTAGCTAGATTCCAAGTGAGCACTAGAAGATCAACTCTCTATAATGGAGTGTCCACTCTGGGCCTCAGGAAATAATCAGTGAAGGCAGACCAGGGTAGGCCACTTTAGTTGGGTTGAGCTGACAAAAGATGACAAGTTCCTTATATAAAGGGGCACTCATGGGGGAGATAACAGCTTATTTTAATGAAAATTACACTGAAATTAGAGTGGGGAGAACTAGGTTTAATTCCCAATTATATACTTTCTTACAATGTGTTATATGGGAAAGTTATTTAATCTTTGACCTTGAATTTCTTCATCTGTAAAATGGATATAGTAATTGTATTGTTTACTTTCAAAGCAATGAAGTTAGGAAAATGTATTGTTTAACTATTTTTAAAGTCGTTACAATAGCTTTTGCATCATCATCTCTTGTGTCATGAAGAATCCAGATATATTGCAGTGGATTTTCTCACACGCTTGCCTCAGGGACCCAACAAAGGAAACCTGGTAAAGCATACGAGTGACTCTCCCATAGGATACTGAGAAAGATTAGCCTTTTGTTGGCATAGTTCATAAAGGAAAGATTTACTAAATGTAAGAGAGCCAAGTGGAAAACCAAGAACAAGTGGCCAGGAGTCTCAAAGATTTATAAAAGTATCCAGATTCATTTACAATTTTATGTCTAAGGGTTCCCCTAAAGACTCTTGTTTTTTTTTTTTTTTTCTGCTGCTTCCTAGCTGGTCACTGTTTCTCAAAGTAGCACCATGTAGTGGCAATAATGAATGATGTTTCTTATTCATTCTCTCTCTCTTTCTTTATATATATATATATATATATATAGAGAGAGAGAGAGAGAGAGAGAGAGAGAGAGAGAGATACACACAAATGTATATAACTTATCCACATATATGTATATAGACATATATAGACATACACATATATGTATGTATATGGATAGATGGATTCATATGAAATGCAAATATTAGACATACATGGTTAAGATCATGATTGATAATTGTTAGAAAGATCATGGAATGTCTCATGTAGTACATAACATTTAGCTGAATTCTAAAGGAAAACATGGAATTGAGGAGGCAGAGGTGAGGAAGGAGAACCTTCCAGGCTTGGGGGCCAGTCAGTGCAAACACATGAAAATTAGTCAATCTGTCAGTGATTAAGTTATGTGACCTTGGGGAAGACACTTAACCTTTCTGAGCTTCATCTGTAAAGAGCTTATTTTAGTGGGTGATTTCTAATGTCCTCTCTGAGTATAAAATTCTATGACAATGATTTTGGTGTAATTTCTTTCTGGGTTTTAATGATGCTATTGTCAATTATGCATCTGCTACATCTGTTACTTTCCTTGGTTTTCTTTATCATCTGTTAATTTCCTTCACATATAGCATCCTTGATGTAGTAACTCTACTGTTGATCATCTTCTCACAATAAACTAGCTTGTCTGCATACATTAAATATCAGCATTCATTCTTGTTTCTCCATATGCCGACTCAGCTGTCAATGTAGAGAGTATGTAATATACTCTTAAACCCTAGTATTCAGAGACCTTGATCTAGAAATTTACAGTGTCTGTGTGGTCTTAAAAGTAGTTGAGTACAACAGTTACTTTATTCACTACATGCCCAGAACCTATAAATCAGTTAACTCACTGAAATATGATATTTGTAACAATATTTAGAGAAAGTCTGGGTATTTTTTCAGTCATGGAATCTAAGTAGGGTGTAAAATTCAGACTTCTGGCAGCATAATATGTGGATCTATGCAGTGAGAACCTTACTTCTTTTTAAACCCAAATTCTTAATTGTTTTTCACATTTATTTTAACTTTCAATATGTCCCTCTTTTAATAAGTAGACAGGAGATACTGTTGCTCACATGCTGCCTTGTACACACCACATAGCAACATAAGTTTAGATTGTCAGATGTTTGTCTCCTCACCAGGGATGCTAAAAGGAAATTCCTTCTCCCATTCAAAACCTTAATCATTAGAGTCCCAGTATTAACACCTTCTTTCCCCCCCAAAATTTTTTTGAATTTAAATGTTAAAAGGATTTTTTTTTCATTTACTTTATTTGTATCCCCATAATCTAACACAGTGTCTGGAATAGAAATATAATAGTGTTTCCTGGGAGATTGATTGATTGATTCCAATCCTTCTGAGCATAATGGTCAAGTTAATTATCAGGAGGAGATACATTTCAATGATTGAAACCCTTAATTCCCTTACCTCCCCCACATTCACTCCAATCCTCCAATCTTTTTTGGGGGGAAAAGCATCTCACTGGGGAAGAACTGAAATGGAAATGGGATATCACAATGGATATTATATATATATATATATACATATATATATACATATATATGTATATATATATGTATATATATATAATAAAGTTAAATGTATCAATGCAACAATAATGTTCATTCAAAGTAAAGAGAATCTAGAAACTAAATAAAGAAGTAATCATCCTGAAATAAATAATTCTCTCTCAATCAAATTCTTCAGTGAACTAGATTATACAACTAAATCTAAGATTTAGGGATAATTAAAGGAAAATAAGAGTTCTCTCTTGCTATACCCTTAAGATTGCAAGAGAAATTAAGGAAGATGCCCCATATATTAGGCAGACCTTCCATATAGAACTTTTGAGAGGACATAGACAAATGTCAACATAAGATTGGCAGTCATGGAAGGGTTGCAATATTCACCTCTGAATGAAACTCCTGAAGCCATATCACAGAAACATTTGAATATTTGGAGTATGTTTGTCCATGTTTAAACTAGACCTCCCTGATTGACCAGAGTAGCCCATAAATAACCTTGATATTAAATGCATTTATAAAGCCATGTTAGTTGGGCAACAGTTCTCATGTCCCTCTCTTGAATTTAGCCTGAAATTAGATGTCACATGAAGAATTCTCTAAGTATTTGTGATTCTGATTCAATACAATACCTCCTGATACTGAGATATAGATACTTCTCTCCTAGGGAGATCCCACCCCAAATCCCCCCCACCACAAGTTGCCATACACTTACATACATATAAACATATGTATATGTGTGTATATGTGTGCATGTGCACATACATACATAGACACATATTTAAAATAACTTGGTTTTTCTTAGATATGCATATTTCTGCCCTATAGTTTCAAATTCTGATTTGGTTAATTTGTGATCTTGCCTTGAATTCCATCAATCAGATTGTCGTTAATGAAAAAAGTCTACATCTAAACAAAATTATTATGCAGTATATTCCAGGTACATGCTCAGTGAAGGAAGCTAATGACTGCATTCTTACACTTAGGGTAACAGCTGACAGCTTTAATCACTGTATCTTCACATCACTTTTCAATGTCAAAACCACCTCCAGAGGTCTCATCACAACAAAACATTACTTAACTTGCAAATGAAATTCTCTAAATCCATATCACTTTGGCATATATATATATATATATTTTAAAGAGCCAAAATGGCTACCACTTTATTTGATAGAAAATTGACATTTGCAAAGGAAAGTAACACCAATAAAATACATCTTTAGAAAATGAAATGATTCATATGATACCTCTCTAACATGACATTGAGAAGTGTTTTTGAGGTTAAAATCTGCTATCTATTAATATATCTATTAACTCAGAATCAGACTTGTATTTTCCCCAAGGGTAGCAGACACAGCAAAGGTGACAATTTCTCACCCAATGTTCTTGAAAGTCACTTGTGACAGCTGTATCTGAGAAGCAAATGAATCCCTACCTCTCCCTTCCTGTCTCACTTCTGTTTCCAATTTATGGTGACTAGTCACCAATGGATGAGAAAGCAATCTCACCTTTGCACTAAACTAGCTGGTTGAATGTTCATATGTACAAAATAGTCTTATAAGTCCCTATAAAATTATGAAATGGTGGGGAGGCGGGGGTAGAGCCAAGATGGCAGAGTAGAAACAGCACTTCAAAGGCGCTCCAGCGCACACCACTTCAAAATCATGTAAAAGGGGACTCTGAACAACCTCTGGAGCTCTAGCACCCACAGAACGACACAGAGAAGCTAACCTCCTGCTGAAGACAGCCCAGCAGCCAGCAGGGAGCAACCAGCATAGTGATTTGGGAGCCTAGCCCAGGACCATGTGAGTCAGAGATTTTAGTCCCAGGGCAGCTGGACCAGCAGCCAGCTGGAGGGACCCCATAACACCAGCAGCTGTGGCTTTTCCAGAATTTCCAACACACAGTGAGAGGTTAGTGCCCTATGGATTTTGGGACCAGTATTTGAGAGCGCATCAGCTTCTTCCACTGGGGGCTAGAAGCCTCTGAGGAGATGTGACACAGCCATCATTTGGCAGCTTCAGCTCCTGGCCTGCGAAATGTAGGGGGACCCAGTGATCAGTGTTGGGGGTAATTGCTCTTGCTTTAACCTCCCTGGATCTGGATTGCTGTCTGGGGTGGAGGTCTTATGGTGTGTGTCCAGCTTGCCAGAGTGAATGAGGGCTTCAGGGAGGGCACCCAACTAATACCTCCGGCAGTTGAGAAGACCCCAATGTTCGGGACAGAATCTCCCCATTTTGGTGGCAGAGTCCTACTGTGGTAACAAGCCCAAAAGTCAAGTAATTACGTGGCAATATGCCTAGGCAAAGGAAACAAAATAAATAGAAAAATTCAACATTAGACTCCTATTTTGTGGGCAAACAGGATTGAAGCATGGAACAGGTGGAGGGCTATGAGGTCAGAACTCCTGCACCAAAAGCCCCAAATGAAAATACAAGTGGGTGACAAGCCATACAGGACCTTAAGAAGGATTTTAAAAACCAAATAAGAGAAGTGGAGGAAAAATTGGGAAGAGAAATGAGAAGGATGCAGGAAAAGTATGAAATAAGAGTCAACAGCCTGACTGAGGAAAATAGTATCTTAAAAAATAGACTAACTCAAGTGGCAAAAGAGGCTCAAAAAGGCAATGAGGAGAAGAATGCCTTAAAAAGCCAACTTTGCCAGATGGAAAAAGAATCTCAAAAGCTCATTGAGGAGATTCATTCCTTCAGAATTCGACTGGAGCAAATGGAAGCTAGCGACTTTATGAGAAATCAAGATGCTGTTAAACAGATCCAAGAATAGAAGGCAAGTGAAATATCTAAGGGAAAAACCATTGACCTGGAAAATAGATCCAGGAGAGATAATTTTAAAATTATTGGACTACCTGAAAGCCATGATCAAAGAAAGAACCTAGAAATCATCCTTCAAGATATTCTCAAGGAAAATTGCCCTGATGTTTTAGACCCAGAGGGCAAAAGAGAGGTTGAAAGAATCCACTGATCACCTCCTGAAAAAGATCCCCAAAAGAAAACTCCTAGGAATGTTATAGCCAGGTTCCAGAATTCCCAGATCAAGGAGAAAATACTACAAGCAGCCAGGAAAAAACAATTTCAATATTGTGGAAACACAATCAGAATAGCACATGACCTGGCAGCTTCTACACCGAGGGATCAAAGTGCATGGTATATAATATTCTGCAGGGCAAAGGAGCTGGGATTAAAACCAAAAATTACCTACCCAGCAAAACTGAGTATCTTGTTTCAGGGGAAAATATGGTCATTCAGTGGAATAGAGGATTTTCAAGCATTCTTGTGGAAAAAAACAGAGTTGAATAGAAAATTTGACATTCAGACACAAGAAGCAAGAGATATTTGAGAAGATAAATGGGGAAAAGAAATCAAAAGGAACATATCAAAGTTGAACTATTTACATTCCTACATGGAAAAACAATAACTATGACTGATGAAACCTTTCTCAGTAAGAAAATAATTGAAGAAGGGTATATGGGCATATGAATACATATGTGAATTTGTGTATATATATTTACAAGTATATATGGATAGAGGACACAGGTTGAATCTGGTGGGAAGGGATGATACTTAAGGGGTTAAGAGGTGAGAGTGGAATGCGGCAAAAGGAGATGGGGAGAGACGGGGGTGGGGGTAAATTATCTCATGTAGAAGAGGCAAGGGGAAGTAGTTGCAGGGGAGGGAAAGAACAGGAAGGCAAAAAGGCACAATCATATACTCATTGAATTTGGCTCAATTAGAGAATGACATACATACTAAACGGGATATCTCACCCTGAAGAAGAGTAGGGGGGAGGGGGATGAGAGGATGAAGGGTGGAGGGGAGGGCATGCTGGGGGGAGGGGAGGTTGGAGGGACCCACTTTTGAAGAGGGACAGGATCAAAGTAGGGAATGGACCACGTGGGGGGTGGGATGTGTGCGAGGGAAATATAGTCAGTCATTTACAATATATTTACTATGGTAATGTTTTGCATAGCTACATTTGTACAACATACACTGAATTGCTTATCTTCCCAGTGGGAGTGGGTGACAAGGGATGAAGGGAATTGATCTGGGATTCTAAGTTTTAAAATTAAATGTTTCAAATATATATATAAATACTATTATTAATACTATTTTGCATGTAACTGGGAGATAAAATATGCAGGCATTGGGGCACAGAGATTCACCTTGCCCTAATGGAAAAGTCGAAGGAGGTATGGGAGAAGATATGGGAGAGAGTAGATTGGATGAGGGGATATCCTGTGGGACTGCTATTCTGGGGTTGTGGGTAGGGGAAAAATGGGGAAAATTGTAACTCAAAATCTGGTGGAAATGAATGATGTAAACCAGAAGTTAATGAAGAATTTGGCAAAAAAAAAGAAATTGTGAAATGGCCAAAATTTTAGCCAAGACGTCTAGCAGAATATAAAGCCTTTGAAGAAAAGGAAGTATCTCCAGAACAGTGATGACACATAATAAGAACTTAATAAATACTTATTAAATTGAATTAATTTGAATATCTTTTTCTCTATTATTTGCCCTTTTTGCCCTATAACACTTATTTTTGGCCCCCCCAAGCAATTGTAAAAAGAAGGGATATTATTCCCAGTGGAGCAGACTGAGTGATCATATTCAAGGTTCTCTAAGTGTCTAAGAACAGGATAATACGGTGAATGGAAATTTTAGCCATCTCTAATAACCTGCTTCAAGTGAAAAAATGATTAAAATATGTGGGAAAATGCTTTCTATTTCTTACAGGTGTTCTTAATGTAGTGTTCAACTGTTTCATTTTTTTCCCTTTAATTTTTTTTAAAGCAATTGGGGTTAAGTAACTTGCTCAAGGTTACACGGCTAGTCATTATTTGGGTGTGGGTGCTCATTTTCTGAGGCCGGATTCGATCTCGGGTCATCCCAACTCCGAGGCCAGCGCTCTTACTCACTGTACCACCTAGCCGCCCCCCTTTAATTTTGATAAATACAATATAATTGGTTTTCTTTCCAATTCTTTGGATTTATTTTATGCGTTTGAAAACATTGTTCTCAGCCTTTAGGAAAAGACTTTGCCAGACTGCCAAAGGGATCCATCACATGAAAAATAGGTGAACTCCTGTCAAAATGTGATGATTCCTTTAAGAAGAGGCAATTTGGTCTCCATGAGCTATATACTTAACTGGGTTTTTTGTTTGTTATTCTTACCTATTTGTTTTGCCATCAACATTGAAGTTTTAAATGTATCAAAGTGAAATATTTTAATTATTGTGTGCCTCTTCAATTGATTAATATATATCATCGAATTACAGAATTGTAAAGCACTTCATTGGACATCTAGTCAAACACATACCTGAAGAAAGATCCCCAATTCCACTTGGACTATATTTACCACTAGCTATACAGGGCTTTGGGACTTACTTGGAATTCTAACTCATGCTTTCCTTCTTTAAAACTCATAATTGGGAAATTTCATTATTTTGCAAGATGAAATAAATCAACCTTGGTTACTCACACCACCTCAGTGATATCTTCTCCTGTGATTCCACCCTCTGGTTGGAAAGCAGAGTCAGGGACTCCCAGGTATCCATTTAAGCAGGGGCCTAATTCTGTCTGCCCCAGAGCCAGATACTTTCTGTCCCCCACCCATGGTAATTATGTTTTCACATGCATAAAAGAATTCCAAAGGATTAAAAGGAAACATATATATTGAAATAGTTATCAAAATTAAGGGGGGAAAAGCATTCACAGACCCCACATTAAGATTCTCTGTAATTAATAGAAATCATTTTCTCATTTATTTTAGTTTTCACTTGAAGTAGATTGTTAGGAATAGATAAAATTTGCACTCCCCATGGAATTCTTCACTCAGAGACTGTGCCACACAGTGTGTTCACTCAATCTGTTCTTTGATGAACAAGAAAAAAAAAACCACCTTCTTTTTACTAAATAATTGCCAGAGGTAGCCAAAAATAAATGTATTAGAATATAAAAAGAGAACGCAGTAGAGAAATAATATATTCAATTTAATTCAACTCAATAAGTATTTATTAAGCCCCTATTATGTGTTGATTACTGTGCTGGGGGTACAAAGACAAAATCAACATAATCCTTGGTTTCAAGAGCATTATATTGTGCTAGACCTCTAGGCCAAAATAATGTCCTGCACCTCAGAATTCCATTGGGACTTAAAGTCAGAGTCTAGTGTTATGCAAAAGTTAAAGTCCTTTCTCATCCAGTAATGACCAGGGACCATTCACCTGAAAAGGGAATTGGGACATAGTGGGAAATGTGGAGATACCCTAGTGTGTAAGTAGCAACCACTACAATGGCTTCCAAGAACACTTAATGAGAACTCTTTCTTGTTGCTGTGCTCTGCTACCCTTGGGGAGAATCAAATGTTCATTCTAATTTATGGGATGAAAGCATGTTTTAACTTAGACTCCCATTCCATCCCATCCCCACCATCCCCACCCCCACTGCCTTTTGGCCTAATTTTGTTTGTTGTATTCCCTGATTGGATGGTAAACTCCTTGAAGGTAGGAATTGTCATTTTTGTTTATATTTGTATTCCCAGAAAACACTTAGTACAACACCTCCCACTTAGTAGGCATTTAATAAATGCTTATTGATTATTAACCTGACTAATTACCATGCATCTTTGCTGTTTGAAAAATTCCAGTGAGGAAGAACCAACTAGTTCCTAAAACAGTCATTTATAATTTGGGATAAATCTGAAAGATTTTTATTGCACTAATTCAAAATGTGCCTACTTCATTTTCCACCAGTTGCTCAGAATTTTATGCTCTGGGGCCAAGTTGAACAACTAATCTTTTTTCCCCCTGACAATGCTTGAAAGGCAAGGAGATAGTAACCCTATCCTAGGAACTAAGAATGAACAAAGAAAATAATTTCTCTTAAGACAAATGTTGAGCCTTATGAATAAGTAGTAATGAGACTGGATGGCGACAGATGAAAATATGAAGATTTTCTTAAAACATTACCCAATTAGTATTAATTTCTCACATGCCATCTGTAAGAAATTATTAGTTCTAGTTGCAAAGACATATCAGACTATGGTTCATTGCTGTTGGTTCTCAGTCATTTCAGATGTGTCTGACTCTTTGTGACCCCATTTAAGGTTTTGTTAACAAAGATACTGAAGTGGCTTGCCTTTTCTTCTCCAGCTCATCTTATAGATGAGTAAACTGAGGCAAACAGGGTTAAGTGACTTGCCCAAGGTCACATAGTTCATAAGTGTCTGAGGCCAGATTTGAACTCAGGAAGGGGGATTTTCCTGACTTCAGGTCCAGCACTCTGTCCATTGTGCCATCTAGTTGACAAACTATGGTTCAAGGTACTGGTAAAGTTTCCAAAAAAAAAAAAATACCAAGTTTGATCCTAGCTGTTACCACAACATTATTATCTCCTTAGACTAACTACTCACTGGGTTTAAACTGAAGAATCTCCAAATATATTGTGTATATGTTTAATCTAAGTTTTCAATAAATGTGGGCATTAGTAGATCTTGCTTCTGTATAAGCACTCAAAGTAATAAAGGTATATTTATTAACAGATAGCCTTTATTGCACCCCAAAGAAAATGCAGGAGGTAAAAAGAAGTTATCCACTTCCCCCTATCTTTTCCCTAACCCCACCCCAAAATAGCAAGCCTACAGAATCCCCTTCCCCCAATATGTTCTCTCTTATATCCTCCCCCAATGCCCCCTTAACTTTCTAGTAGGACAAGATGGCTTTAACTATACCCAAGTACATATATATCTTATTCTCCAGTTGTATGTAAAAAAATGTTTTTTTAAACATTTGTTTTTAAAACTTTAAGTTCCAGATTTTTTTCCCTTCTTTCCTCCTCACCCACCTCCACTGGGAAGATAAGCAATTCAATATACATTGTACATGTGTAGATACCCAAATCATTCCCATAGTAGTTATATCATGAAAGACTGACTATATTTCCATCCATGCTATCCCACCTCCCACTTTTCTCCTTTGACCCTGTCCCTTTCCAAAAATGTTTGCTTCTAACTAGCCTTTCCCCCAATCTACCTTCCCTTCTATCATCCCCCCTCTAATCCCCTACCCCCTCCATTTTCCTGTAGGCTAAGATACCCAATTGCATGTGTATGTTATTCCTTCTGTAAGCCAAATTCAATGAGAATAAAATTGTCCCATTCCCTTTCATCTTCCTGCTTTTCCCCTTCATTGTAACAGTTTTCTCTTGCCTTTTTTATATGAGATAATTTACCCTAATCTGTCTCTCCCTTTCTCCTTATCCCAATAAATTCTTCTCTCACCTCTTAATATTATTTTAGATATCATCTCTTAATATTCAACTCATACTGTGCCCTCTGTCTATGTATACACAAACATACATATGCCCACACTCACATACATATTTATATATACATACACATTCCTATACATGCATATGTATGTATGTATCCATAGGTATACATACATATATATTTACTTCAACTATTCTCATGCTGAGAAAAGTCTTATGAGTTACAATTATCATTTTTCCATGTAGGAATGTAAATAGTTCAACTTTCATAAGTTCCTTATGATAAGTTTTTTCCCATTTACCTTCTCATGCTTCCCTTGCTTCTAGTATTAAAATTTAAATTTTCTGTCCAGCTCTGGTTTTTTCATCAAGAATGCTTGAAAATTCTCTATTTCATTGAATGACCACATTTTTCCCTGTAGCATTATACTCAGTTTTTCTGAGTAAATGATGCTTGGTTTTAGTCCTAGCTCCTTTGACCCCCAGAATATCATATTCTAAGCCTTTTAATCCCTTAATGTAGAAGCTGCTAGATCTTGTGTTATCCTGATTGTGTTTACACAATACTCAAATTGTTTCTTCCTGACTCCTTGCAGTATTTTCTCCTTGACCTGAGAAGTCTGAAATTTAGCTATAATATTCCTAGGTGTCTTATTTTTGGTATCTTTTTCAAGAGGTGATCTGTGAATTCTTCCAATTTCTATTTTGCCCTCTAGTTCTAGAATATCAGGGCAATTTTGCTTGATAATTTCTTGAAAGATGATATATAGGCTCTTTTTTTGTTGATTGTGGCTTTCAGGTAGTGCTATAATTTTTAAATTATATCTCCAGGATCTATTTTCCAGGTCAGTAGTTTTTCCAATGAGATATTTTACATTGCCTTCTATTTTTTCATTTGTTTCAATGTATTTAATAGTATCTTGATTTCTCATGAAGTCGTTAGCTTGCAATTGCTCCAATCTATTTTTTTTAAAAGTAACTGGTGTTAAGTAACTTGCTCAAGGTTACACAACCAGTCATTATTTATGTGTGGGTGCTCATTTTCTGAGGCCAAGATATGATACCGGGTCATCCCGACGCCATGCCAGTGCTCTTACTCACTGTACCACCTAGCTGCCCCTTCTCCAATCTGATTTTGAAGGGGTTATTCTCTTCAGTGAGGTTTTGAAATTCCTTTTCTGTCTGGCAAATTCAGCTTTTTAAGGCACTCTTCTCTTCATTGGCTTTTTGGGGCCTCTTTTGCCATTTGAGTTATTTTGTTTTTTAAGGTGTTACTTTCTTCAATGTATTTTTGGGTTTCCTTATCAGGCTATTGCCTTGCTTTTTATGATTTTCTGGCATCATTCTCATTTCTCTTCCCAATTTTTACTCCACTTCTCTTACTTGATTTTCAAAATCTTTCTTGTGCTTCTCCAAGGCCTGTGACCAATTTATATTTTTCTTGGAGGCTTTTGATGCAGGAGTTCTGACTTTGCTGTCTTCCTCCCACTCTGTGCCTAGATCCTTTTTTCCCCCCAAAAAGGATTCTGTGGTCTGTTTGTGCTTCTGTTGCTTGCTCACATTGGCAGCCAATACACTACTTTTTGAGCTCTGTCACAGTAGAACTCTGCTTCCAGAATGGAGAGAACTATGCGCCAAATTGCTAGGGTTTTCACAGCTGCCAGTGTTATTAGGAGGGTGCCATCTCTACAGCTGCCACAAGCTCTGGCTCACTGGTCACACACCCTAGGACCACCACTCAAGACTATGATCCAGATACAAGCAGGAAAAAACAAGAGCGATTACCCTCTGAATGGTCACCAAATATATTGTGTATATGTTTAATCTAAGTTTTAAATAAATGTGGGCAATAGTACATATTGCTTCTGTATACGCACTCAAAGTAATAAAGGTATATTGGTTAATAGATAGCCTTTATTGTGCCCCAAAGAAAATGCAGGAGGTAAAAAGAAGTCACCTAAGCAGATAAGCAAAACATAGATAACACTCACAGGAAGTCATAAGCAAATGACATATTTTTACTCCTGTTCTAGAAAAAAAACACTGTTTTTCTGCCCTGGTCCCAGATCCCTCCCAATTCCCAGTTATTGATTGAACTTCCCTTGAGAAGTGTCTGAACTCTGACATTTGATTGGATTTCTTGACCTCCCATAGGGTCTAAAACAATCATTGTTCAGCTTTTTGATTCAGACTTTGGTACTGTTAGGCAATACCTTTCCCCATCTAATCCATGCTTTTAAATAATTTAGGGTAATTGTTAGGAACGAAGTACAGATCTTTTACCTAACCATGTTTGTCTTTAGTTGATGATTGATCCTTAAGCTTTCGGAAGGGGGGGGGGGTGCATGATAGCAATCTTCTACAGGTTCTAAAAGGCATAACCCTTAGGAAACTTCATTTCTAGAAGTCCTGCAATCAATTCTTGATCTTAGGGCCAGTCACGGGTCAACATACAAGTCTAGCATTGTCTACAAAATTCCACTTCTAAAGCCAGATACTCACATTACAATACCTTTTAAATCTTTTAATTAGGAAAAAGACCCTTATAAATAGAACTTGAACTTAGCCACTTAAACTTAGTCCTTGAACTTAATGACAATCTGTAATTTTATTTTGTTTTGTTCTTTTGGGGGGGAGGGGAGCATCCTCATATACACATATCACTGAATGCCAAGAGGGAGGTATAAAGGAAAGGACAAATTGGGCTCTTGATATCATTCATGTAGGTTTTTTTATAGGCCAGTTCATAGGGCATCAAGAGTACTCCATCAAGAATAGTCCCTTCATTCTAATAACACAAGGCACTGAAATAATTTTTAGGGCAGAAATTTATTAAGGTACTATCTTTTGCCCTCTTAAGAAGGCACCAATGACATGTTTATACTCTATAGGCAGACAAGTGGACAACTATAAAAAGGTCCATCAAAGCAGCTCAAATACCCTCATCTCCCTTTCCCTTCCCCATTCCAAAATGACAAAATCATTTCCTATTCTATCAACTGTTGTTCCACAATACCTCTTCATATAGCTACCTTCAAGGAGATGTTTGAACAGGGAATAAACTTAAATGCATCATTAGAGACCAATGTTTAATCCTTTACTCCATCTCTGACCTTCATTTACAGAACTGTTGTTCTCTCAAATACTGTGATTCTCAGAAAACATGGGAAGTATTCCTGAGGAAAATCTCCTAGTTAACTGCCAATGAGTCATGAAAGATCCTATATACAGACAATAATTCTGGATTAACTCACAGATTAATATCCTGTCTCTTTATCTTGAATAATATGGAATAAGGAAAAATGTGAAGGCCAAATGTTGATACTGTACCATTATATGTTGTTGTCTTTGACTCTGGTTATTTTTTTCTTACTTCTCATATGCAATTATCCAGGAATCTTGTCCATTTTTCCTTCATTTTTTCAGCATTTCCTTTCTAATTCTCATTGTCTTCATTAAATTACAGGCCTTCATCCTTGGTCATCTGGAGTATTAATTCCTTACGTTACCCCACCTTCATTCTGTCTTCCTGTGTGTTGTTGCTAGTTAAATCTTAGGCATAAATCTGTCCATGTCCTTTCTATGCTTATAGTCCTTCAATGGTACCCTACCAAGTAGCATCGAAACTTCATAGTCTACCATTCCAAACTTACACAAATCTGGGATTACAGCAACTTTCTGGATTTATCTCAGATTATAATTAATTACACCAAGACAAGGACATTTACAAACTCCTAAAGAAATATTGTATTTTCCAGCTTTTGATTTTGCTTAGTGTTCTGATCTCTTGGAATGCCCTAATGGTATTCAATGAGTTAAATTTCTACCAATCTTTTAGTCCAATTCTAATGTCATATTTTTTAAGGAACCCCTCCTTCTATATTCCTAGTAAATAATGAATTTCTTTCTTGAAATTCACATGACTCTTTGCACTTCTATTATTTTGTGTCTGCATTGAGGATGAAGGCATTTGGGCAAAACAAATTGGACTTATCTTATAATTTCTTTTGTATAGAGAACTTTTGGTTATATGCCACATAGAAAGTATGTGTTGAAGACAGAAATCAACTCATGTCTTCCTGATCCTAAGTGCAACTCTAAATCCACCATGCCATATACCCTGTTTCTTACAAGTTATCTTTTTTATTAAATTTTGTATTAAAAGCAATCTCCCAAGAAGCATTTATTAAGCACTTACTATATTGTAGCTCAGAAATATCAAATGCAGTCTTTAAGTTTTCTGATGAAACAAGATAAAAATGTAATTAAGTAATATTTAATGAAAAATGAAAACAATAAAACTTGGATAATAGTACATTTTAAAACTGAGTCACTATGCAGACTCCTATGTACAGATAAGTGCCATCCCCCTTTTTTCCTATTTGAGTTTGACACCACTGTTTTAGGGTTTTTGGTTTGCTTCTTTGTTTTTTCCTATGTATTAGAGAAACAAGGAAAATCCAAGAACAATCTCTGACCTCTAGGAATTTATACTATAATGGGGGAGGGAAATCTTTAAATTCAAACATATAGAATAAATAGAGAAAATGATTGTTTCTGGGTCACGCCTATGAGGTCTATGAGAACAAAGACTACATTACAGCTAAATATCACATAGGAATTTTATGTCACCCAGGACTTGGCATAAGTGAATGGACACAATAGGTCTTTGATAAACATTGAGTTAAAATTGAGTTGAAAATTATTGTCCCTAAAGATAGAGCCTAGGCTAATCTTGGGTCACATCAGCAAACTAGCTAAATTGTAATTTGAATTAAATAAAAAACTCCTTGTCTCCTGTTCCTTACTTAAATTCTACCCCCCTTACTAAGACAGTAAAATAAAAATGGTATTTATATCTATATTGGGGAAAAGATGAGGATCAAGAAAGGTACAGGATATATATTCAAGGTGGGTAGAATGACAGAAGCTGAACATCAGAGCTGCTTGATTCTTTGTTTCTATTTCCTCTGCTAAGAGAATGATCTTTAGGCAGGAAAGAACAATTAAAAATGGGTACTGAGGACCTTAGTTCAATTAAAAAAAAGATTTATTAAATCACTACTATATGCAAGGCATCATGGTAAGCACACATATGAAATGTTCCCTCCTTTTAAGGGGTGTAGATCTTATGAAATGTGCACATAACCAATATCTCATACCGCATACCAAGAGATTGTCAAAGTGGATACATGACCTAGACAGAAAGGGTGATATCATAAACAAATTAAGGGAGCATGGAATATTTTACCTATCAGATTTATGGATAAGGGAAGAATTTTCAACCAAATAAGAAGCATGATGGGATATAAAATGTATGATTTTGATCACATGAAATTAAAAAAGATTTTGCAAACACAAACAAAAAATGCAGCCAAGATTTGAGGAAAAGCAGGGAAATGTGAAGAAATGTTACAGCCAGTTTCTCTGATAAAGGCCTCATTACTCAAATATATAAATAACTGAGTCAAATTTATAAGAATATAAGTCATTCCCCAGTAGATAAATGGTCAAAGGATATGAATAGGCAGTTTTCAGAAAAAGAAATCAAAATTATTTACAAATGTAAGAAAAAATGCTCTCAATTATTCTTGATTAGAGAAATGCAAATTAAAACAACTCTGAGGTACAACCTCCTTTATCTGATTGGCTCACATGGCAGAGAAGGTTAATGACAAATGTTAAAGAAGACTTTAAAAAAATAGGGACACTAAATAATTATTGGTGAAATTGTGAACTGATTCAACCATTCTGGAGAAAAATTTGCTACTATGCACAAAGAACTATAAAATTTTTCATGCCCTTTAATCCATCAATACCATTACCAGGTCTATACCCCACAAAGAAATCAAAGAAAAAGAAAAAATACACACACACACACACACACACACACACATATATATATATATAACATAACAGTTTTGTTTTGTTTTGTTTTTGTGGTGGCAAAGGATTGGAAATTGAAGAGATTCTCATCAATTGGAAAATGGATGAACAAATTGTGGTATATGATTTTGATTGATTATGATTATGCTATAAGAAATAACAATTGGGATGGTTTCAGAAAAACCTGAGAAGTCTTAAATGAATGGATACAAAGTTAAATTAGCAAAACCAGGAGAACACTGTAACATAGTAACAGCAATATTGAAAGAAGGTCAACTATGAATGGCTTAGCTGTTCTTAGAAACATAATGATCCAAGAAATTCCCAAAGACTCATGATGGAAAATGCTGATCACAGTCAGAAAGAATTGATGGAATTTGACAGTGGTTTGAAATATACATTTAAAAATACATGCATATATCTACACACACATATACATACATACATACATACATACATACATATATATATATACACACACACACACATATATACATATAGATACACACACACACACACACACACACACACACACACACACATATATATATATATATATATTGTCTGGGTTTTTTTTGGTCTGCGTTTTCTTTTGCACCATGGGTAATATGGAAATGTTTTGCATGATTAAACAAATATAATCTATATCAATTTGTTTGCCTTCTCAAGGAGGTGGGAAAGCAGGAAGCGAGGGAGAGAATTTCTAACTCACTTTTTTAAATATAAATTTTTTTCAGTACATGTAATTGAGAATAAAACTAAAAATTAATTAATTGAAAAGTAATGTTTGTACATAAATGTCAAGATTAGAAAATACAAAGTGATTTTACCAAAAAAAGAATGCCAACAATTAGGTAGAATCAATAAAGTTCTTTTCTCAGTCATGGTATCTGTATTGCGCTTTAAATACTAATGTATTGGTGTGGGCTGAGGAGTGTTGAAAGGAATGATAAAGTCTCTCATATTAATAGCCAATTATTTAAACTGGGAAAATGCAAGCAATCTTTCCCTGTCCTATTTCCTTGTCCAAACTCTCAAAGATATGGCTGATAGAAGACAGGATTAAAATTCTCCTCATTCTGGCTATTGCTACTCTACCCAACTAGCTCAGGCTTGGGTTTCCAATATAGATTCTTTGTCTTGATTGGTCACAGCTGGTGATCTGGGCATAGGAACACTCTCCGTCCAAGAGTATAATGATGTTACTCTCAACCCCTCAATGGAGTGAGCTCACTTCTCTTTGTAAAGTCTGCCATTCATTAATTGTGAACAAATCAGAGTTGACTTTCACCCTCTGGAATATTCCTCTTCAAAAAGGTCACATTGACCATGAGCCCTCCACCATGAGGGCCTTTGGCCTAAGAGACAGATGGCCAAATATAACTAGCCTTTTATTGAAATGCTGGCATTACTAATACAATTATTAAATTACCTCAAATTTATGTCTCTCAAACTTTTTTAAATCACCATGGGCCCAAGAGTAGAGTTGGGGCGGGGAGGGGACTGTTTAGAATTTAATATATTCCAGGAGCTATACTAATTGCTAAGCACTCAGAATGTGGCCAGATCTCTGATTTCAATCATGTAGGGTACTCCCTGTGAGGAAAAATTCTTCTACTGATATAGATCAAAACCTATTTGCAACTTAGAATGTTGGAGAGTTTCCTAGGGACACTGAGGGGTTTAGTGACTTGCCTAGAGTAACACAACTAATATATACCAGAATCGAGATCTTCTTGACCCTAAAACCAGTTGTCTTTCTCAATCTGGAGCCAATTTCCTGTAGGATTAAGTTAGCATAAAAATATGAAAGGGAGGAATCCCTGGCCTCAGAAAATTTATATTCTAGTAAGCAACTGATCACCAAGAAAAATCTTTCTCGGTTTTTTTTTTGGTCTGAGAAATCATAGGAATGGAGAGTGAAATAATAGGGTAATTTAATGACATAGTAAAATGGTATGAATTGGATTACTATTCCCAAAATTAGAAGTTGAAAATGGGAGGGCCACAAAGAAGACAATTACACATGCCTATTGGCAAGGCATGAAAATGAATGGGAAACACAGGAATAGGAATCTGTGCAGGTCTAGCAATGGTGATGTTTTACCAATCAAAAGCTTAGGGAGTCATGTGGGAGCAAGACTAACAGGTTAGAGGCAGAGTATGGAATTCAGAAGCTTGACAGGCTGGCCAAGAGAGATAGAGATGAAGACTAAATGTTTTCAAAACATAAGGGATGAATTGTACATGGAAACAGTTGATAGAAAACCCAGATCTATGAGAAATAGCTAGCAAGCTGATCTAAAGGTAATGGAGAATGGCAAAAGGGGTTCAAACTGACATAAAACTAGGAAGGTCGGTGAGAATCGGAGTGTGAAGGGCTTTGAAGACCAGGTTAAATAATTCTCCTGGAGGCAAGAAGGAGGCACAGGGTTTTGTTTTGTTTTGTTTTGTTTTGTTTGTTTTTAGGTTATTTTTAGAAAAGAAAAATGATAACATTGTTACATTTACATTTTAGGCATATTAGTTTCTCATTCATGTGACAGAGAGATTGAAAAGGAAAGGAATTAGGGGCAGGGTGCTTAGATTTATGATAAGTAGAGAGGTAGTTGGAAAGCACCTAAATGCCCTTGTGAACTCAGGGTAGTAGATGCAGACAAATTATATTCCAGATTACTGAAAGAGCTGAATACTGAAATTGCCAGCCATTATTGGCGATCTTTGAAAAATCATAGAAAAATGGTAGAAATGCCAGTGATTTAAAAATGAGAGAAGAGAATGAAATAGAAAACTACACACCAATGGGTTTCCCTTCAAGCCATTGCACTATTAAGTAAAGGATTATCCAAGGTGAGGTAAGTAAACATTTAGAAAAGGAAATGTTGACAAGGCTCAAAACAGCTTAATTATTGACATTCACTTTCAAATTCATCACCTATTTCTTTTTAGAGTCGCTTAACTGACAGAATGCCATAAAAATTATTTCTATTTTTATTAAAGCAATTAAGAGAATCTGTCATGCTACTCCTGTGGACAAGATGAATAGAGGTAGGTCAGAAAATAAATTACACTGATTCAGATTGGGTTAAATGGTTACACCTAAAGATGAGTTAGTAAAGGTTAGGAAATTTGGAAGTATTTGGAAGATTTGGAATGAAGGGCCCCAGGTATTAATGTTCACCCCAGAGCTATTTAACATATCTATCAATGACCTGGATAAAATCATATATGGCATGCTTATCAGATTTTCAAATGGTACAAAGCAAGAAAAGATGACACAGCATGATAGGATCAGGAGGAAAATAATAGGTAAGAATATTGGATTGAAACTCATAAAATGAAATTCATTGGGGATAAATGTGAAGTCTTTCACCTCTGTTAAAAGATCAACTTCACGAGTACTATATTGGGGGAAAGGGATAAAGTTTGAAAGATTTAATTTTTTGAAATGGAGTTGTAGTGGACTGTTAGCTTAAAATGTGGCAAGTAAATAATATAAAATAAAATAAAAACAACTACTCCACTCTTAGCTTAAATTAAGAGGAATAAGGCCAGCACTTTGAAGGTGATAGATATTTAAGATGAAGCTAGATGGCAGGCTGAACTTGGAATCAGGAAAATCTAGCTTCAAATCCTGCCTCTGACATTTACTTTTATTAGGTGTATTATCATGTGCAAATCACTTAACTTTTCTAATTTCAGCTTCCTCATACATAAAATGAGAAAATTGGACCACTATAGTTCTAAATTCCCTCTCAGCTCTAAATCTCTATGTTTTTTAAAGTCTATTGTTCTCCTACGCTATCTAGGCACAAATTTGAGAAAGGTCATTAATAAGCTTAATCATATCTAGAGGAGGGTAACTGAGGTACTGAATAACCTTGAACTTGTGAAAGATGAGGATTGGTTTAAGAAATTAAGAATGTTTAGCTTGTAGAAGAGAAGGCAGAAGGGGAAAGAATATCTTTCTTTAGTTATATATAGATAAATACAAATTTCATGTGGAAGAGTGATTCAAAGTAAAGGATCATAATATATATTTAGAGATGGGGAAAAACAGACACTATCTAGTCTTTTTGATTTGAAAAGACAGAGTCATGGGGGGGAGGGGGGAGGAGACAAGATGGAAGAGTAGAAACAGAACTTCCTCAGGGCTTCAGCTTCCACCTCCTCCAATTCATGTAAAAGGTGACTCTGAACAATCTATGCAGCTACAGGACCAGAAAATGACACAGAGAAGCTAACCTCCCACAGAGCACAGCCCAGCAGGTAGGAAGTGGCCAGTGCAGCCCACTGGGAGCTAACCACAGCCCTGCGCAAGCTGGAGGTCTTAGCCTCAGGGTAGGCCTGACCAGTTGCCTGCAGGAGGGACTTCACATTAGCTGCAGCTGTGGCAGTTTCTAGAATTATCTACCCATAGAGGCTAAGGACAAAGTGAAAGGTCAGTGTAGTGTGGACTTTGGGATCCAGTAGTTTGTGAGTGTGGTTGACCTTTGCCCCCTGGAGGGAGAAGTGGCTGAAGCTCTGGAGTATAGCAGCCACAGCCATGTGGCTGCTTCAGCTCCTGGCCTACAGATTGTAGGGGGACAAAGGAACCAATCTGAGAGTAATCACTCTTGCTTTAACCTGCTTGGATCTGGGTTGCGGTTTAGAGTGGAGGTCCTGGGGTGTTTGACCAGCTTGCCAGAGTATGCAGAGGCTTCAGAGAAGTCACCCAAACTTCGGCAGCTGAGAAAACCCCAGCATTTGGTATGAAGCTCCCCTGTCTGGTAGCAGAGTCCTATTGTGGCTAAAAACCCAAAGTCAAGTAATTGAGTGGCAACATGAGCAAACAAGGGAAGCAAAGCAGCAGAGCAACCCAACTTTACACTCCTATTTTGGGGACAAAAAGGATCAAAGCAGGAAACAGGAGGAAGACAGTGAAGTCAGAACTCCTGCACCAAAAGCTTCCAAGAAAAATATGAACTGGTTACAGGCCACAGAGGACCTTAAGAAGGATTTTGAAAAGCAAAAAAGAGAAATGGAGGAAAAATTGGGGAGAGAAATGAGAACAAGAAAATTATGAAATGTGAGTCAACAACCTGACTAAAGAAAATAACGCCTTTAAAAAATAGACTAACTCAAATGCAAAAGAGGCTCAAAAAGGCAATGCAGAGAAGAATGCCTTCAAAACCAAATTTGCCAGCTGGAAACAGAATCTCAAAAGCTCACTTTGGTCATGGTAATCCTACATCATCAGTACTTTCTCCCTCTGCTTGGAAGGCAAAGTGGTAAAAACCATCTTAAAACCTCCTTTTAAGGGGGACCCTGACTAGCCATCTCTTCAACTGCAGTCTTTTCCATCATGCATCTGGGTTGGCTGTCTCCCTTCTACCACCACCCTTTTTAGCTTCTTTTTTATTGTGATTTCTACCTTTCGTTTTTAAGCTCTTTGAGAGCAAGGACTTTCTTTTTTGCATTCTCAGCACTCACCACAGTGCCTGGTATAGAGCAGACACATAATAACTGCTTATTGACTGATTGAGTAGTGAATTGTTCAAGATCATGCAATCAGTCAGAGGTGGAATCTGAATCTAGATCTTCTGTCATTAGAGGTAATGACATTTAGATTATACCACAAAGTTATAATTCCTTTTCGGATTCCCAGTTGTTGCAATTTCCTCATAATAAAAAGGAGTTTGAGTCAAATGGCCTGTGAAGTCACTTCCGCTAAGATTATGTGACTCCCTAAATTATATGATTATGAAGATGTGTCCTCTAGAAGTAACTGATTTGTGAAAAGTAACCAATTTACTTATTATATTTTCAGAAGGATAACTATATTTGCAAAGACAAAGATTTCATAAACATCAGAAACATAGCATTCAGGGCATCAATTGTTGAAATCTTCTTGGCATACTACCTATTTATGGTAATACTTGTATCAATGGAATTCCCTCCCTAGTGGCACAGATTTTTTTCTGTAAAAATCTGGTCAGTTTGAGTTGTTAGGCCTTATTTCATCTTCTTAAATGAGATCAGTTACATAAAATCATGCATTCCATAGGATATTAAAAATGTTAGCATTCAAATGTGAAGATTCTATTGTAAACAAGGATGTTATTTAATCATTATTGAAATATGGGTAAATATGTTCCTTTCAAGGTATATTTGTTATCACCTTTATAGTTATATTGATAAATGTCTTTGGAACAATCTGGCATGGCTGAGCCTTATGTTTAATTGTCTGTAAGTTGATTTTCCTTCCAATGATTATTCTGCTGTTTTTTAGATAACAGTACATATATACTATTCATCCTCCTTTACAATATTTGAAACAAAGGAGAAAAAGTGAAATTGCACTTAAATGAAAGTATTGCTCTTCAGTTATGCTTGGAGTAGCAAGGGCAATTCTCAGAGTTGGTTTTACTATTCGAACAGAAGCAACAAGAAATATGTCTTGGATTATCTGGTTATGACACTTGGAAATCTCCATGATATTAACACATTCAATTTAGACATTGTGTCTTTTGTGATATAATAATGACTCATATTTAATTTGGTTTTATAGCTATTTTCCATCTTGTTTAGCTTTGGGATCAGCATTATAAAAATTTTGCTTTCTGTTATTCACCTACTAGAAAGTGGCTATTATTTTACCACCAGATATTCAGAGGATCAAGAGATGAGCTAAGCTACTTGTAATCAGGTTTCCATGGCTGCATGGAGAAGGCGATAGCATTCTATTCAACATAGATGCAAAGTCAATAAGCAAAATGACTTCCAGGAAGTAGAAGCAATGGTTCATTATTCCTCACCAACTCTCACACTCCCCAAAACAATGAAGCAAGGTCATTCTTCTGTCTATATCTGTACTGCCTATAGTCCCTCTTCAAATTCTGGTGATTCGGTTTTGTCTTTCTTCTCTTGTATTATCTCATTATTTTCTTCTGTTGATGTCATTCACTCACATAAATTCAGTCATTACCTCTATGTGTTCAACTTTCAAATAACTGTACATAAGTATGGAAAGCTGACCCTTGGGTTAAAAAACCCTGAATTCCAGTCTGATCTCTGATACATATTGGTTATATCACTTAACCAAATCACTGAAGTTTTCTCAGCCACAGCTCCCTCATCTATAAATCAAAGTTTAATTCAGTGACATCTAAGGTACCTTCCATCTCTGAATCAATGACCCTATGACTTCTAACACTGAATTTCATAACTTTTGGTACCACAAATTGGCGATCTAAAATGTCAATAATTATACTATCCTAATATAAACTTTTTGAGGGCAAGGCATGTTTCACATATACTTTTGTATTCCCAATGTCTAATACAGTACTTTAATGTTTGTTGAATTTGTTGGAAATTTCTAATTTCTTGTTGAGTCTGCTTGGCCCAGGAAGAAAACTAAGTTAAAAATGTTTCTGTGCCCCAGTAGAAAAATGATTCAGTTATAATGCCTTGAAGTTTTCATAGTGAAGAGAAAATATTTAGTGAACCCTCAACTAAACAAATTCATGAAAGTGAACAGTTTATATTGATATGTAAAATCTGGGGTCCAAGAAATAATTTGTAAATTATCAGAAAACGTTTCTCCACTCAGGTGGATTTGTGATAGCATTAGTAAGAGTGCCCTATTCAATGTTGCACATTATTGTCTACTCAGGACTGCATTTCCTACAAAACTTTGTTCTATGTACTCCTCTACACTTCAGTGGCAGTGTCCATCCAGTCTTCCTGATGCTTTCCTCAGTTTCTACAGTTACTGAGAGAATCTCCATGGGGCACATGGGCTATCTAGATGTTATCATTTGGTTTTGACATGTGACCAGCCCATCTTCCTTTTTACTCACATATTTCTTTGATTAATTTATCCTTTATTTCCTTCTGCCTTTGTACCCATATATGTAATGTATTTCAACCCACTCATAGCTATATTGTGCTTTTCCATCATGTTCTGCAAAATTATCAATGTTCATTTTTTTCTGAGATTATACTATACTTTTCACTATCTTGCAGACCCACAAAGATAATAGAAAAGGATATTGATATTAAAAGGCTTTTCAAAAAATAGTTTTTAGGAAGGTGATGTAGTGTGATGAGGAAAAAGTACATGAATTTGACATTTAAAAAAAATTGATATCTTAACCCCAAAATTAGAACTCCAGGCACCTTAGTAGAGTCACTAGGAGTGGAGGAGTCACCTTAGGTCACAAATTCTCATAGTCCAGGAATAATGGCTATATAACTCTGTGAATTCTGTTTCCTTAACCCATAATACAATGTTATATATAGATTCAATAGTCTGGTTTCCTCCAGCTAGAATCTGTATATCACTGAAAGCTTATAGTACATTGTTTATAGTTTTCTGAAAAAGAAATAGCTTTAGAAGTAATGTTGTCCAACTTCCTCATGTCATAGACAAGGAAACTAAGACCTAGGGGTTATTAACTCTATATAAGATCATGTAACTAGGTAATGTCAATGACAGACCTTTGGAACTAGGTCCAGGGTTGTATTGGAATTTCACCTTTTATTATGTATTACTGATATTTACATTGAATTTAACCGAATTATGTACTTTTCATATCATTTAAATCCAATAAGTAATTAAATTCAACATGGATTTATAAAAAAAATTCCTCCCATGACACAAACATCCTGCCAGCCCAGGTGTACCAAAGTCAATAATAAAAATCTCTACCCTTGAGGAGCTTAAATTCTTTTTTTTCCTTTTTTTTGGGGGGGCAATTGGGGTTAAGTAACTTGCCCAAAGTCACATGGCTAGGTTTTTGTTTGTGTGTGCCTTAAGTGTCTGAGGCCAGATCAGAACTCAGGTCCTTCTGACTCCAGGGCCAGCATTCTACTCACTGCGCCACCTAGCCGCCCCAGAGGAGATTAAATTCTAATGAATAGAGATAACTATTAACTTCTAAGAAGTTCGAGGGAAAGAATACTAACAACCTTTGGGGAAGAGAGTTATGGGGTGGGAAGGATAAAGCTAAGCTTCCTAGAGATAGGGTTTCTATGGGGAAGAAGTACGGTCCAAGTATAGAACATTTGTGCATAATCATGGAAATAGATATAGTTTCACTAAAAATAATCAAGATTAGAACAAGGGACCAATGTAAATCAAGGCTTAAAAACAAAACATAAGAAACAAAATAACAATAAAAATAATAAGGTTAAATTAAGGTCAAAATCATGAGAAAAATTCTGTCCTATAAAGCACCATGCCATGGTATATAATTTAAACACCAAGACAAGATTTCCATTTTGAAGATTCTTTCAGTTTATGTTCTCTACACTACATTTATTAATTGGTATACAGTGTTACAAACTTACTCAGATGCATTCATAACTGACATCAACCTCTGATCAGGCCTACATGCCTATGGGAAATTACACCTGATTTTGAGGTCTAGAAGCTTGAAGCCAACTTGAACATCAAAGAATTCAAACCTTTGAAAATAA
Organism: Gymnobelideus leadbeateri; assembly: GCA_011680675.1. NCBI lineage: Eukaryota > Metazoa > Chordata > Mammalia > Diprotodontia > Petauridae > Gymnobelideus > Gymnobelideus leadbeateri. The sequence goes on along the minus strand of WOXC01004847.1, from coordinate 260,096 downwards.
GGTATTTTAATGTGCCCTATTAAATGCCAGTAATTCTGTCTTGTAATAGAATACTAACTCAGTTCTGTTATCCTACAACAGTGTATAAAATGTGTTCAGACTGATATCCTTTCAAGGGTATTGATGTTTATATTATTATGAGAAAACAGTATTGTATAGTTGAAAGAACATTAGATTTGTAATCATAGGAAATGGGTTTAAATCTCAGATCTTCTCCTGACTAATTACTTAATAAATTATTTAACTGTCAGCCTGTTTCCAAAGATATATAAAATAAATGGGAATGGATAAATCACCTTTATATTCCCTGTTAGTTCTAAATTCACAATCTAGTGATCTTCTGAATCTTATTTATATATTCCACTGAAATCTGAATTAAATATCTACATGTATCATAGACATAAACCTAGGTTCATCTAGAACTGGCCATGGGAGCCATTTGCAAGGTTGGATAGGACTTAAAAAGAAGGGAATATTTGAAATATTGATTGATTATCTAGAGCCTAATCAATCCAAATTTATAGAAGATCATTACTATGCTAGAGTTAGGTTGGGAGTAAAAAAGGTCACAGAAACATCAAAAAACTGGTAAACCTCTAGAAGAGTGCAACCAGCATGGTAAATTAGCTTGACTCCATGTCGTATAAGGATCAACAAACATTGAACATCAACTATTTGCCAGGAAGCATGTTAGGCATTGGAGATACAACGGTAAAAATGAAACAATCTTTGTCCTTAGAGCTTAAATTCAAATGGGGGAGATGCTGAATACATGTAAGGATCAATTGAAGGAAATGGGAATGTTTAGTTTGCAGAAGAGAAGACTTTGAGGGATGGGACATCAGAGCTGTCTTCAAGTATTTGGAAGCCCATAAAGTGGAAGAGGGAATAGATTTATCTGCTTGACCCCAAAGGAAAAAAAAATTTGGGGTGAGAGCCTTAAGTTTTAAATGGGCAAATTTAGGTCCAATGTAAGAAAAAAATTGGGTACAGTGGATATGATACCAACCCTGAAGTCTGAAACAATGGTCTTCCTGAGTTTAAATCTGGCCTTAGACATTAATTAGCAGTGTGACCCTGGGCAAGTCGCCTAATTGTGTCTGCCTCAGTTTCTTCATCTGTAAAATGAGCTGGAGAATTAAATGAAAAATTCCTCCAGTATCTTGGCCAAGAAAACGCCAAATGGGGTCATGAAGAGCTGGACATGACAGAACAACAACAAATAAAAAGAAAATAAAAACAAGTAAAGCCCTTAAGTTTCTCAAAGAACATTGAACTACCTCTAGAGGTAATGAGTTTGTTTTCACTGGAGATTTTTAAGAAAAGGCTGGATCGGGGGCAGCTAGGTGGCACAGCAAGTAGAGTGTCGGCCCTTGAGTCAGAAGGACCTGAGTTCGGATCCAACCTCAGACACTTAACGCACACACAAACAAAAACCTAGCCATGTGACCTTGGGCAAGTTACTTAACCCCAATTGCCCTCCAAAAAGCAAAAAAAAAAAAGAAAGGCTGGATTGTAAGGTAAGCTGTCAAACATCTTATTTTGCCTATGAGTTGGTTAGATAACTTCTGATGTCTCTTCAAGTTCTGTAATTATGTGATATACCAGGTCAATCAACATATTTGAAGGCAAAGGACAGGGGCTCAAATCATTCAGATTTCATCACTGTCAGTTCATATGTTACCTTAAACAATTAACTTAAATGTTCTGAGCCTCAGTTGCCTAATCTGTAAAATAAAAGGATTGAACTGGGTGACCTCTTATGTCCTTTCCAGCAAGACATATCTGTAACTATTTGTGTTGGTGAAGAGTTTACCCCAATGATGAAATAAAATATCCTTGAAATATTGCAACAAAGGATAGCATTGTATAGTATAAATGTAATGCATTTTTCAAGCATTAGATCACCAAAACATCTTGCTTGAGGGTTAATAGAGCCGTAAGTTTTCCAGAACACGTATTATCTTGAATGCAGCTACCCACATCCTTACGGGTATTTGTGTGCTTGATCATATTCCCCCATATTTGAAAATCTGCATTGGTTTCCCATAAAACTATTGATTTTAAAGGTTTGTTACCCACATATAAAGCTCTTAATGGCTTTGGACCAATATATTTGCTGGATCTTTTGTCTCTATGTGTCCCCAGTTGCTCATTGAGGTCACAATCAGCAGGCTATTTAGTCTGTCCAAAGTATAATCTCAAAACCCCTGGAGTAGAGGCTTTTAGGAAATATGTTCCTTGACTGTGGAATGTAGTTGCAATTTTGATTTGTTATATCCCATCTGTCTGCACTTAAAATGAAACTAAAGACATTTCTATCTTGATGCACTTAAAAACTAGCATTATTATTATAAAAATCTGTCTTTATTGTTCCAATATGTGCATGTCTTTGAGAAAGTATAGTTATACAGAACTTGCTCCATTATTTAATCATTACCTTTATTGTTTTGTTTGTTTGCTTGTTTTATCTGAACCTAGAGAGACAGTATACAGAAGTAGAAAGAGACCTCTGAAAAAAAACAGAAGAATCTTTTCAAATCTCAACCTTCTGATTGCCTGCCTATTTGTTTTTGGGCAAGTCACATAATATTTTTGGGCCTCAACTGGGATATCTATATAATGGAAAAGTTGGATAAGAGGGCCCCTAAAGGCATGTCTAGTCCTTAATATATGATCCTCTGATCTAGTAATTTAATTGGTTAGCTCAATCACAGGGGTAGGGAATTTGTGGCCTTGAGGCCACATGTGGCCTTCTAGGTTTTTGGTTGCAGCCTTCTAAGTCCAAGTTTACAGAAGAAATCCTTTTATTAAGAGGGTTAGTTCTGGATAATTTGGATTCAAAGGGCCATGCTTGAAGACTGAGGGCCACATGTGGCCTTGAGGTTACAGGTTCCCTACCTCTGGGTTAGTAGAATCTCCTGATATAGAGACTCCCTCCATCGATGTTGATGAACAACTCATTTGAAATCTTATAGTCTCATTTGATCATAGACAAGTATGAAAGGGACCTTAAAGATCATCTGCTCTAATCTGATACTACATAAATCTTATCTTTATGACTTTAGGGAACATGAATATTTCAATGTAGAAAGAATAAAAATGATGATTATAATTGAAATTGCACATTGATGCTGTGCATCATTTTTAAGAGTGCTAAATCTCATTCTCTATCCTTATATTTAATAAGATAACAGCAAATTTCTCTTATTTGTTACATCCTCATCTATTTTTTTTTCTGTTCATTGACATCTTTATTGATATCCTTTGTTTTCTCTAGCATCTCCATCACTATGAGCTCCTCACCAAACTAATTCAGTTTACATATGAGAAAACTGAGGTCCCACAACATTAAGCAATTTGCCTCAGGTCACACAGGCAGTATGAATAAGGATTTAAATACAGATTCCATGACTCCAAATCCAGTATTCTTTCCATTGATCAGTAAGTTGAAGAATTGTCTCAGGTGACTGAGTAAAGTGACTTGCTTTAGGTTCACCTGTCAGAGGGATAAACTCTGAGGTTGTACCCTCCCAGAGAGATTCTTTCATGAAGGCAATGCTGTTCTTTCTTCCTTCTACTCATTCTCTTCTCCCCACTTCCATGTAGAAAGGCATACCCTTATATGTGGGTGCTCTGCCCAAATGAATATAAATTTTGAATGCTTATATTTTGCAAGGTATCTTGAGGTTTGGGGGGTAGATCTCTTTTTTTCTTTCTTCTACCCCATTTATTCTATCTTTTTTTTTCCAAAAAAGAAAAGAAAAGTTTGGGACAATTAATTAATTATTTTGTTTCCATGTAGTTTTCATCTGTGATTTTTTAAAATACAGCTCTGAAAACCCAGGCTTCTTTAAAGCCCATTGGGATTCATAGGGAGCTACTTGTCTATTCCTTAAAACTCAAATCACTTTGGATTTCACTGATTGGTCAATACCAGGTCCCAGCCCAAGCTTCATTGTTTAGGTATTGATGACTCAGAGTGAGTATAAATAATATATATATACATATATTTTTCTGTTCTAGACAGAAACCCTGAATCTTCCCCTCTCAGACTGATTCTTTTATGAAGGCAAACTAGGCCATCTTTTGCTTCAATTCTTACCTAGCCTTTAATTATTGAATGGGTGATACCTCAAACAAACTGAGACCTGGGAAAGACCTCAGCTTAAAAATGTTAAGGCCTCCCACTGCATCCAGGGTTATGTCCACTCATATTGATCAATGTCTAGCCACTGGGTTTTTATGAATCTAGAAGAGAGAGAGAGACAGAGGACTTTGCACAGCCCCTGCCTCACTTTAATCCAATTTCCTTGCAAGACAAGATATCGACCTTCTGAATTCATTGTTCCTCTTTGAGAACAAAGGATGAACAATAATGACAATAGCAAATTTGCTAGAGAGTACCATGAGAACCCATCCCTTCTCATACCAAAGTTAATCTTCTACCCATGATGTGGCACTGATTAACAAAATAGACTAACATTAAAAATGCTAATTTTATATCACCCAAAGGACTACTACCTCCCACCCACCATATTTTCCTTCTAAAATTATTATTCTGGGTGTCTGGCATTTAGGTGTCTTTGGACCAGGCAGGAAACCAAGTTCCAAAGATAATGTAACATGTGTGAAACTGCTTGCCACCTGAATCCCCCAAATTCCATCTGGTCCTAGCAGAAACTTCTTGGTTGTCAGAGTTAAGATTTACCATGGGGAATGGTGAAACCTGAAAGGAAATAAAAAGTTTACATAATGGCACTTTTAACCTCTCTGCATCTAAACTCATGAAGTGGAAAATGGAAGAAATTATTCAAAAGTATATTTTTTCCTCTGGAAAAGTTCTTTTGTCTTTTTCTCTATTTATACATGTTTTGTCCTCAAGTAGAATATAATGGCAAGAACTGCTTCATTTTTATCATTTTATTCCCAGTCACTTACTCATTGTTGGCCCTTACACACGTTTGAATTGAATTAGAGAGGAACTCAGAAAATTGGGCAACTCTGTCTTTCTCCTTATTTTCTAAATACTTTCCTTGAGCTTCGCCGTAATAGGAATAGCCTAGAGTTTGAAGGAGCTAGAATAAATTGTTATTAAGTTGCTTTTTTTTTTAAATCACATCTAACTCTTCATGACCCCCTAGGGAGCAGGGGAGGGTTTCTTGGAAAAGGTAATGAAGTGGTTTGCCATTTCCTTCTCTAGTGTCCTCATTTTAGAGTAGAAGAAACTGAGGCAAACAGAGGTCAAGTGACTTGCCCAGGATTACACAGCTAGTAAGTGTCTGAGGCTAGATTTGAAATCAGGTCCTCTGTCTGCACTCCCTGTCTAGCACCTCTATCTACTGCACCACCTAGTTGCAGGAGTAACCATTAGACAAAACACAATCCATGCCAGAGACTGATGTGAGAGATCTTTGGGACTCTGTTTTAACCTGTAAAATAGGAAAAAAAACAAAATCTGACCTCCATGATCTTCTGAGTCATATTAGGCTCGATTACTATTCTCTGAACTTGACACTCTATCAGCCTCCTCTATGTCTTTGCAAAGGCTGTTTACTCCCTCCTCAATCAATGCTAGATAGAAGGGGACATTATACATTTATACAACTTCTACTATGTGCCAGTCACTGTGTCAAATGTTTTTTTAAAAATATTATCTCATTTGATCCTCACAATAACTCTGAGAGATAGGTTCCATAATTCCTATATTATAGTTGTGGAAACTGAGGCAAATAGGGGTTAAGAGACTCGCCAAGGGAAGATCAACAAAGTATCCGAGGTAAAATTTGAACTCAGGTCTTCCTGACTCCAGGCCAGCTAAGTCTCCATTATAATATCAGCTGTCTTAGAGCTACAATGTGCTCCATTTTCACCTCTGTGAATCCCTTTTTCTTTACAATTTCAGGTAATGTGACGATTTTTATGGCAAACTGTATCAACAATGCAATATTCACAATGCCTATGGCAACTATAAATATGCTGATGTGGTTATTAATCACAAAATATACCAGGCTCTCTACATGGGGTATAAAGCTAGATAATTTATTAAAATACCACATAACTGGGGCGGCTAGGTGGCACAGTGAGTAGAGCGCCGGCCCTGGAGTCAGAAGGACCTGAGTTCGGATCCGGCCTCAGACACTTAACCCACACAAACAAAAACCTAGCCGTGTGACCTTGGGCAAGTTACTTAACCCCAATTGCCCTAAAAGGGGCGACTAGGTGGCGCAGTGAGTAAGAGCGCCAGCCTCGGAGTTGGGATGACCCAAGATCAAATCCGGCCTCAGAAAATGAGCACCCACACATAAATAATGACTAGCCGTGTAACCTTGAGCAAGTTACTTAACCCCAAATGCTTTAAAATAAAATAAAATACCACATAACTGAGGAGTGCCAAAGCCATCATAGTAGTTATGAAATTGGCATACGTAGTTAATGTAGTAAAGACCCACATTCCCAAGCCTTTAAAACAGAACAGGCTACCTCAAGCAAAGGTCCTTCTCTCCCCACTCACAGTAACTGCTCAGCATCCAGGAAGCATTCTCCCAGCAGCTCTGAGTGCCAACGTTCCAGGCCCTGGTAGTCCTCAGTAGGAGTCCTTAACAGAAATTCTGGCTGGCTCAAAAGGAGTTTGCTCCTCCACCTCCACCTTGGCCTCTACCATTGCCTCTGCTGCTGCCTCTGCTGCTGCTACTGCCTCTGCTGCTGCTATTGCTTGCAGTAGCCACCAGTCACCACAGAAATTCTAGATTGGATTCCTCTTCCTCTTGCTCCACCCCTTCCTGCTACATCAGCAAGTCCCACAGGGCATGGAAGAACTTTAAATCCCATAACCCTTACACAAACCTTTCCTAATATCCTAAATTATTAGCACTTTCTCCCTTCTCCCAAAAATATTGTTTCTATACTTATTATATAAGATTCTGTAATGCCCCCCATAGAATATAAGCTCCCTGAGGACAGGTAATGTTTTCTATTCTGCTTTTATAGTCCTTGTGATTAGCACAATGTACTGCATTTAGTAGGTGCTTAATACTTTAAAACAATGAATTTTACATAAGCAATGTCCTTTTCTTTCTCAAATTGTCACGCATATATTTACCAATTTTCTATTCTATTATAACCTCATAATAGAATATTAGCTCCTTCTGGACAGGTACCATTGTCTCTTTCATCTTTGTATACTCATTATCTACAACAGTGCTTGCTCATAGTAGATTTTTAATCGATGATTTTTAAAAATTATGTTAACCCTAATGATGCAAATCAAGCTTCCTTTAAGTAAACTGTTCAGTACTTCCCTTTACTTTCATGTGTAGATTTTTTTTCTTTCCTCCCATTTTTTTTTTTTCTGTGCAAAACTGCTATCTCTGACAATCACATCTATAAAATTAAGGTCTTCAGTGATGGTAAGCTTATTATGAATACTGGTCATTCCTTCTTTCATTCCTTATTATGCTATTTTAATATGGATGTTCCTTTTTTTAAGAAGAATTTTGCAGTTAGAAATATTTTAAATGTGGCTATAAAATATGTAAGCAAAATATCTTGTTCCTACTACCTTAAAAGGAAAAGTTTAGGGATAGATAGTTTGAAGAAAATATGTCAACAAAGTGCCATTGACTTTTTGAAATCCTTCCTATCCCTTAAGTCCCAACTCAATGGTTATTTTCTTTATAAAACTTTTTCTAATTTTTTGCAATGTAACACCGACATAAAATACAATTTCTTTAAACTGACATTCCAAGCCTTCTTCAGCTGAACTCCAATTTGCTTTTCATGTCTTATTTCATAGTTCTCATCTTCATGCATCTAAAGTATATCAGCTATTTGAAGGGATTTTATGGAGAGCTTAAACAAGACACTGCTTTTACTCTGCCATCTTGGCTCCACTCCCCCCACCCCACCTAAATTATGTCCAACAATCCACCAATAGTGTCCTGTATTCCTTCACCTGTTTTTCTCATACAATTTTGCATTTGTAGAACACAGTTTTTGTATCCCTATTGGGTTAAATTCCTTTTTTTTTTCTTCAAGCCTCACCTCAACCACTACCTCCTATTAATAAGGTTTTGCCCCTATATATCTACCAAGCTCTGAAGCAGACACATGGAGGGAGCTGCATGGCCACAGTCCCTCCACTGCTTCTTCCCTTCTCACCTTGGGGGCAGAGACTGGACCATGCTCTTCATCCCCCTGTCCCCACCAAGTCCATACTCACATTTTCTTTGCCTTTGGCATTTATGGGTTGATAATTATGGAAATCACCACAGCTCCTGGTGACCCACTCTCCTGAAGTCTGCTCCATCAGTGGTTGTTTGAGGCCACCCTGGGTCTAAAACCATCAGTTCACGTGGGCCTGGGGTTGGCTCCCAGTGGGCTGCAATGGACCCTTCCTGCTGGCCTTTGGTGCTGCTTTCAGAGATTTGTTTCTTTCACTTTATGGGTTCTGTAGCTCTAAAGATTGTTTAGAATCATATTTTATAGGTATTTGAGGTAGTTATGGGTGGAGCTTATGGAGTTTTCCTGCTTCTATGCTGCCATCTTGGCTCCAAGAGTCATAAAATCTTAAGGAAGAAAAACACAAAAGTACAACTTTTTACATCTTTAAAGTTAGCCAGTAAGTTGAAAAACATTAAGCCCTTTCTATGTACCAGCATATTGTTATGCATTCGGGATATTACAAACCTCAAAAACATAGTCCCTGTCCTCAGTGGGGTCACATTATATTCATTATATTGGGAAAATCAATGTGTTCACCATTATGTAAACTACATTCGAGGGAGGGCGGAGAAGAGGGAAAGAGACAGAGAGAGACAGAGACAGGGAGACAGAGAGAGAGAGACAAAGAGAGAGAAGAGAAAGAGGCAGATAGAGACAGAAAGAAAGAGAGAGAGAGACAGACAGAAACAGAGAGAGAGAGACAGGGAAAGACAGAAAGAGAGACAGACAAACAGACACAGACCTAGAGCAAGACAGAGAGAGGCAGGCAGAGAACTAGAGACAGAGACAGGGGTACCCTAACAGAGGAAGATGAGGGAATAAGAGCGAAAGAAGTGGTAAGAGTGAGAAAAGCTTGCTGTAGAAGGAAGGATTTGAGTTGGTTCTTGAAAGAGGGCAGGGAAGTCAGTAGATACTTAAGACAGAGACCACTGAAGGCATGGGGGACAGCCAGTGGAAAGGCATATAATCAGAAGGTGTAATGCATGTGTGAGGAGCAGCCAGGAATCAGGTGTTGTTTTGTTATAAAGTACATGAAAGGGAAGAAAGACAGATTGATTAATATTTGGAAGGATAGATAGAAAAGTGTGTGTGTATATACACATATACATATATGAGTGTGTATGTGTATATATACATATATACATATACACATATAAATATACTATATATATATATTTCTGGGCAATATGGCCTCTTTTAGATACAATCACTTGTTTTACATGATTTCAAAGGAGCTGGTCTTGAGTTCATAATATTTTGACATGTATGCATAAATTCATTATGAAACCACTTATCACATTGAATATTAAGTGCATCTTTCAAAAACAGTCCATTTTTCTAAGTAGGCTTAATTATAGCTCAAAGGTTTTTATAGTAATTCAAATCAGGCAAGCTATAAGGTCACTGAAGCATATTTATCAACAAATCTTTGATAAATTTCTTAACCTTTCATGACCTATGATATGGTGCAATGTCACATTGAAGTATTCCATCTCCATTTTGGAATTTTTTGTAATCTCAAGACAATTTACTTTTCATTATATGAATGTATGTTCATCATCCCCTCAGCCAGGACAAGATTTCTAGACCCACTAGAACTAAAATAGTCCCTTCCAAAGTATTTTATTGTGCACGTATGATTCTGATGAAGATCTTGTATCTTATGTCTAAAAGACTCTCACACATTGAACAACAGGTTTGATAGAGCCTTGAAAGGAATAGAATATCACCAATAAAAATAATACTTTTTTGTGCTCTTCAGTATACCAGTCCTTGATTTTTTTCTCCTAGCAACGGTTAAAAACTTTTCTTTACTAGAATTCTTGCTATTCTTCAACCTCCAAAAGGCCTATGATACACTGTAGAGGGATACAAATAGAACGCTGGCAGATCCCAGGACCCTCTGAAGGTTCTTGACTTTTTTGAGGATTGGTTAGACTGCTTTGTTGTTATGGTTTGTGAGTTGTGAGTTTTGTTATTCTTATTGTACGTTTCTGTTCATTTGTTTTTGCCTGCAATTTCCTTTATGGTTTAATATGAGTGATTTCACTTCATTGTGAGTGTTAATGTCCTTCAAACACTCAGTTTCTCATACCAACAGCAACTGCTTTATCTCTCACAATCACTGTTGTATAATCTTTAAAAGCCACAACTTCTACTCGATTTCTGGGAGCAATATCCATTCTTAAAAACAAGAGAGTTAAAAACACATCTGACAAGAGCAATAACATGTGTAGTGTGAGTCTAAGATGCATTTGACAGAGAACTGACTAAAGATAGATAAACCAATTGAAGGACAATATACATTCTCAGGGTCAGACTTCCAAATCAACCTAGTGTCAGCAGAAGCACAAATACAAACACACACACACACACACACACACACACACACACACACACACACATCCATTTTAATAAAATAAAATCAGGGGCGGCTAGGTGGTGCAGTGAATAGAGCACCAGCCTGGAGTCAGGAGGACCTGAGTTCAAATCCAGCCTCAGACACTTAACACAAAAACTAGCCATTTGACCTCGGGCAAGTCACTTAACCCCAAAAGCCTTCCAAAAAGCAAAAAAAAAAAAAAAAAATGAATAACAATAAAATAAAATCATATTAAAGTTATTGCTTATCCCCCCGAAATTAACATAACCATCTACTGATTGATATAGATAGATAGATAGATAGATAGATAGATAGGACACACAGATGATCCATAGATAATCTACCCATCTGTTTCTAAGGGAGCTACCTGGAGGTAATCATGAGAGTGGTGCTGTGTTCTCTTCTAGAAGGGGATAGCATACTATAATTATATCTATTTTCCTCTCCATTATTTTGGTTTTAAAGCACATTTAATGAGGAGGTTAACCAAAGTTTACACATGTAAGTTTGAATTCATCTCACCAAATGCTAGTCATACAAAAGACCATCACAAATATTGAATAGTTTAGTAAATCCATTTATCCAAGCAGATGGCAAACAGAAATCAGAGAAATTCCACAGAATGGAATATACCAGAAAACATATGAGTCAATAATATCTTTATATGAGAGCTGTGATCTTGTTCAATGAAAATAGAGGCCCCAATCTCACCCAAGAATAAGCATTACCAATACTTTAGTCACAAAATTTGAAATAGGCTTCCAAAGAGCCACATGTTATATTGGAAAGAGGAAGAATGATGATAATGATGGTAACTATCAATTATATAGTTGCTTTAACGATTGAAAAACCTTAATTTTACATATTTTACCTCTTTTGGTAACCAGGAAGCTAATGTCTATTTATGTGCTCCATTTAACCCACCAGTATGGTCAATTCAGGTCATGTTCCCTCTGTTACTTATGCATTGCAAGTCTTTTTGAAAACCTCAATGAGATTTTCTTTATAAGAAAACATTATTTTGTCCAAAGTGTAAGTACCACATAGATTATTTTTTGTTAGTTCCTTTCTCATAAATTGAGGAAAATTAATCCCGTATTATTTACTACCTAATATTACCAAGTGATTCCTCCTTTTCTTTATTCTGAAGGCAGGTAGCTTCTGAAGGGTGTTACTAAGTAATGTGATAATTTTTTTGCCTCCAAGGTATATACTCATTCAGTCTGGGTTGGGCCTCTCCCAAGTGAGAACCTTGTTTTTTTTTTTGTTTTGGGCTTAAACCGAGAACCATTTTGAACTAGTTTTCTCCAGGAGATGTCTCCAGCCCTTGCTTTCTAATAAAGTTTGGGGGAGACTTAGTCTTCACTGGGGAAGCCAAATTTTGGGGAAAACCAATTGAGATGGTCTTTATTTTTTTAGTCAAGAGGCAACTGGGCTTCACAAAGCAGTTAACATTCATTAAGAGTCTGCACACTGGAAGATCCACCCACCTACCAATTAGCATTACCTTGTTTGCTGGGGGGTATTCCAAAAACGTATTGTCTTGTTAAGGAGAAAGAAGACACACCTGGGTTTAAAGGGCCCTCTGAATTTGGTTATGGAGAGAGATATAAGTTAAAAGCTTACTGCTAGCCTAATTAATAAATTGGTAGATTGTACCTGGAACTTTGTCTCTCAGAATTTCATTCAGGACAAAACTCTCAACATTCTCTTTGATAGGTACTAAAAAAAAAAAAAAAAGCTTAGGAACCAGAAAAAATGAGTTGGGAAGAAGTAACCTAAAAAGATCAGATGAAAACAGTATGTTTGGGAGAGGGGAGATACATTTTTTTAAAAAGAGGAAAGACATTAAATGGTGTGTTCCTTGGTTCTAAGCACAGTATTTCCTCCAATCAGGGCATATGACACAGAAAGAATGCAACTGATCACTCAAATATGGCCCTGCATCTTGCTGAGGCCCTGGGCTGCATGGATATATAGCAAGTCACTTTTTTCTTTTCAATCTTTCTCAGCAAGAGGCAGCTAGTTTTTTCTCTCAGCAAGCAACACACAGCATGGGAGGCTTTGAACAATCCTGCACTGCAGGGAATGTTTTGCAGAAACTGCATGACAAGATTGCCAAAAGGATTACCTCTTAATTTTCTTTGTCCTTGGGTTTATTTCATCTAATAATGGGGTAAATATGGTTCCGAAGCACTGGAGAAGGAATTTATTCATGAGCCACATTTGATAAAATGCTTTTAAAATCCTTGTTGATCATTATTCTCTAAGGTAACACTTTTTTTATGATTCAGTACAAATATATTTTTGCTTGACTAGAAACTGTTTACCACGGATGTGGAAACTGTGAAAAAAAGAATTTGCTCTAGCACCACCTTGAATCAAGGATGATAAATGCTAGGCTTTGTTCCTTTCTTGTTCAATTCTATCCACCAAATTTCTGAGAGGGAAATTGATTTGGTAGTGTCCCTAGGACAGTAAATAGAGTGGTGACAGACCTCAGCAGCATTAAGATTATATGAGTATTGGACGAAAGAACCTGGGATGTTTAGCCTAAAGAAAAAAAGATGGGAAAGATATAGGAGTTGATTTCAAATATTTGATAAGCTATCAAGAAAAAGGGGATTCTATCTATTTATCAAGAAGTAGAGTCAGTATTCAATCTCACATCCTCTGCTTCAGCATTTCATCTCCCACCAGCACACCTTTGTCTTTACTGCCCCCGTGTGTCTCGACTTCTCTGCCATTTAACTTCTGGTTCTGGGTTTTTCTGACACACTTTAAGACTCAGCTGAAATATAGCCCTTTGGCAGGGAACCTTTCACAGTCTCCCTAGATACTTAACTTCCCTCTAAGATTACTTTCCACTTACTGTGCATATAACTTGTATGTACCTAGTAATTTACATATTGTTTCTTCCAATTGAATGTGAGCTTCATGAAAGCGAAGACTGTTTTTGCTTTTTTTTTTTTACCCTCAGAACTAAACACATGGCACATGGCTTGCTGGGGCATGGCACCAAGATGGCCAAATAATAGCAGGACTGCTACTCCAACCACCTGCAATATCTATTTTAAAAAATGACTCTACAAATTTTAGAGCTACAGAACCCACAAAGTAACAGAGAGAAACAAATCTCCCAATGAAGGCAGCCTGGCAGGCTGACAGGAATGGTCTATAGCATCGAGCTAGGAGCTGAGTGCAATCCCACATGAGCCATGCTGGCCCAGACATGCATCCCAGACCAGCCTGAGCAGATTTCAGGAGACTGAATCACCAACAGCTGTGGCAGTTTCCAGACTTTTCAAACCATAAACACCAAAGAGAAAGTAAAAGGTCAGTAGGGAACTCTGTTGAGAGAAGAGTGCAATCTAGCCCCTGCCCCTGGGGTGGCAGGAGTGGTAGAGGCATGGTGGTTGCAGCTACTCCTATGTGGCTGCCACCAGAGTTCCTGGCTTGAAGATCATAGGAGGACCAAGTGACCATTCAGAGGGTAATCGCTCTTGTTTGACCTACTTGGATCTGGGTCGCAGTCTTGGGTGGTGGTCCTGGGGTAAGGAATGCAAGTGTACCAGAGCTTGTGATGGCTATAGATAGAGCACCCTCCTCACATCTCTGACAACTGCAAAAACCCCAGCAATTTAGGACACAGCTCTCTCCACTCAAGAAGCAGAGTTCTACCATGGCAAAGAGCTCAAAAGTCAAGTAATTGCCTGGCAAAATGAGCAAACAGAGAAAGTGCAACCAGACCATAGAAGCTTTTTGGGGGAACAAAGAGGATCAAAAGATGGAACCAGAATAAGAAAACAAAGGCAAAACTCCTGCATCAAAAGATTTTAAGAAAAATGTGAATTGGTAACAGGTCATGGAGGAACTCAAGAAGGATTTTGAAAATCAAGTAAGAAAAGTGGGGGGAAAATTGGGGAAAAAAATGAGAATGATACAAGAAAATAATGAACAGCCTGACTGAAAAAAATAACTTTAAACATAGAATAATTCAGATGGCAAAAGAGGCCCAAAAAGCCAATGAGGAGAAAAATGCCTTAAAAAGCTGAATTTGCCATTTGGAAAAAGAATTTCAAAAACCCACTAAAGAGAATAATACCTTCAAAATTATATTGGAGGAAATGGAAAGCTAGTCAAGGTACAGACAGATCCAAACAAATGAAAAAATAGAAGGCAATGTGAATAATCTCATTGGAAAAATCACTCACTCACCTGGAAAATAGATCCTGGAGGGAAAATTTAAAAATTATTGGACTACTTGAAAGCCATGATAAAAAAAAACAAAAACAAAAATAAAACAAAACAAAAAACAACTTAGAAATCATCCTTCAAGAAATTCTCAAGGAAAATTGTCCTGATATTCTAGAACCAGAGGGCAAAAAAGAAATTGAAAGAATTCACAGATAGTCTCTTGAAAAAGATCGGAAATAGAAAACTCGTAGGAGTATCATAGCCCAATTCTAGAGTTCCAAGGTCAAGAAGAAAATATTACAAGCAACCAAGAAAAACAATTTGAGTATTGTGGCAACACAGTCAGGATAACACAAACTCTAGTAGCTTCTACATTAAGGGATCAAAGGGCTTCGGATATGATATTCCAGAGGTCAAAGGATCTGGGATTAAAACCATGAATCACATACTCAGAAAAACTAAGTAAAATGCTTCAGGGGAAAATATGGTCATTCAATGAAATAGAGGACTTTCAAGCATTCTTGATGAAAAAACCAGAGCTGAACAGAAAATTTGACTTTCAAGTACAAGAAACAAGAGAAGCATGAGAAGGTAAAAAGGAAAAATAAGCATAAGGAACTTATGAAAGTTGAACTATTTACATTCCTAAATGGAAAAAAATGATGATTATAACTCATGAGACTTTTCTCAGTATGAGGATAATTGATGGGAATGTGTGTGTGTGTGTGTGTGTGTGTGTGTGTGTGTATGTGTATTTATGTATAGGAAATAGAAGGATCTATGTATGTATATATATATATATATATATATATATGTGTGAGTGTGTATATATGTGTATACATGTATACATAGAGGGCACAGGAGCAGTTGAATATGAAGGGATGATATCTAAAACATAAAATTAAGAGGTGAGAGAGGAATTTATTGGGAGAAGGAGAAAGGGAGATAGAATAGGGTAAATTATCTCATATAAAAGAGACAAGAGAAAGCTGTTACAATGGAGGGGAAGAGCAGGAAAGTGAAAGGGAATGGGTCAACCTTACTCTCATTGAATTTGGCTTAAGGAGGGAATAACATGCACACTCAACTGGGTATCTTACCCTACAGGTAAGTAAGGGTTAAGGGGATAAAAGGGGGGATGACATAAGGGAAGACAGATTGGGAGAGGGTATAGTTAGAAGCTAACACTTTTGAAAAGGGACAGGTTCAAATTAGAAAATAGAATAAATGGGGGGTGGGATAGGAGGGAGGGAAATATAGTCAGTCTTTCATAATATAACTACTAGGGAAAAGTTTTACATAATTAAACATGCACAACCTATATTGAATTGCTTGCTTTCCTAGTAGGGGTGGGTGATGAGGGAAGAAGGGAAAGAATCTGGAAATCAAAGTTTCAAAAACAAATGTTAAAAAAAATTGGGTTTTTTTATAAGTAACTGGGAAATAAGATATACAGGCACTGGGGCATAGAAATCTATCTTGCCCCACTAGAAAGTTGAGGTGAGATGGGGTAGAATATAAGAGAGAACAGATTGGGGAAAATGGTATTCAATATGCTTGCTGTATTGGGGTTAGGAGTAAGGGAGAGATGGGGAGGAATTTTTTAACTCGAAGTCTTGTGGACATAAATGTTGAAAACTAAAAATAAATAAATAAAATGAAAGAGCAAATAAACAAGTAAATAAATAATTAAATAAATGCTTGCTGACTGACTTCCAAATCAAAGCTCTCTCTTCTTGTATTGCATGGAATTTAAATATGCACACGTGAGTATCATCCTTGCAGATGTTCTGCAATATAGGTTATATGACATTTAGTCAATAAATATTTATTAAGCTCCTACAGTGTGCCATGCACTGCACTAAGCATTAGGGATTATTGTTATTATTATTGTTTTTTGTCCCTTCATTTTAAAAGAGCGCCCATGACAGGGTGAAGACTTGGCTTGTTTGAATTGGATTTAAGTGAGGCAGAGTTGTACAAAGTCATTGGCCTCACTTTCTCTTTCAGAGACAAGGTGAAAGTCAAGAAGACTGGTGATGGCCCAGGATGCAGTGGATGACTTTGGCATCTTTGATGTCTGACCAAGCTCTAAGCAGTCCACAGTGCCTGCCTTTGCCACCTTCATGACTGTTGGAATGTTCTCCTCTTCCCATTTCACCCAGGGAAGTCTTCATATGCTTAGGGCAGACATTATCCTAACTCACTGAAATGTGTGAGGCCTATTGGTTACCCTCAACGTGGTTCAGCCTTCTTCTGAGACTGTTTTACCAGGGTGTGGCCACTGCTTGTATTACAAGTTCTTGAAGCCACAGGTAAGAGTTGGGTGAGAGGTGGATGAGCAGCCCTGAAAACAATTAGGAAATTGTCATATCAGAGGTGTTAATTCTCTCTAATCACTCCATATACCCCATATGATACTAACATATTGAAGGTATCTCAAAACTCCTATAAGAAAAGCTTCCTCTAATGCCAAGTCAAATAACCAAAAATTAAAAAAAAAAAACTTGGGAAAATTAATTTTCAATTGGATATTATGATAGAACCAAACCAGTAGCATTTGGGTTATGTTTTTATGAACCTGGGGGAGCAGATCATAGCACTGGAAAATTTTTTTGTCATTTAGTCATGTCCAGCTCTTCATGGCCCTAGTTGCGATTTTCTTAACAAAGGATGTTGTTTGCCATTTCCTTCTCCAGCTCATTTTATAGATGAGGAAACTGAGACAAACAGGGCTAATTGATTTGCTTAGAGTTATACAGATAGTAAGTGTCTGACACTATATTTGAACTCGGATCTTCCTGATTCTAGTCTGGTGCTCAATCCATTATAGCACCTACCAGCCCTGAAATAATAGTTCCCTGAAATTTACCAATTGCTGTGCTGACTAATCTAGATAATTCAAAGAAACTAATACTCACAAAGATAAATTTAAATACTGGCTTCAAAGTCTAAGGATTTTGATTCTGATCCCAACTCTACCTCTTATGGACCATGTAACCTTAAGCAAGCCATGTCAGCTTTCTATGGCTCCATTTTCATGACAGAACTGGAAAATAGGTCTCCACAACTTGTGTTGTAGTCTGGTTGAAAAGTAAAAGAATTAGAGCAAATGTCCTCTAAAGAATCTCCCAGCCTTAAGTATATGATCCGGCACTGCCATTCATGGAATCTGAAACTGCAGTCCTCCTCAATCCAAATCCAGGGTACTGAGACTTCTCCTAACTCTCACAACTGCTAGCACCTTTTCCTGTCAGGTTACTTTCCATTATTCCTGTATGTATGTATAAGGTATCAACTTATATATACATATACATACACAAATATATGTATGTATGTATTTTTTCCTTCATTTGTATATAAGCTCCTTGAGGGCAGAGATTTTTTTTTCTTTTGTATTCTGAATTCTTAGCCAAGGCATAGTAAGCACTTAAAAATCATATTGACTGATTGATTTCAGTGCATCAGACTGTGAAATAGTTCCTTAAGCTATAACAATCTAAATAGATGAAATGGCCAGTCCATCACAAATCATCCTGTCAAGTTGCTCAAAGTATTAGTCTTTTATTTGTTGTATAGATGGGAACTCAGTAATGCTAAATTAATGATATATATTGGTGGAGGGAGCTTACACTCCAGTGAATACTTTAGATCAAGGTAATGAGAAGTCTGGGCCCTCAACCCTCAGATTTCTGCCCCCTTAAAAAAAAACAAAAACACTTTTGCTCTCAGATTTCAGCATAACACATCCAGTTATTTTGCTTGTGTTCATAATTCAGGATCACAATGGTATCAGTTTTTACACAGACTAATATAGACGAGAATAAATAATCCATCATACTATGCTATATCATGAAAATCTAAATCAAAATAGTAAATGAATTTTCTTGGAGTGTTTTCTCATTGAGTGATGCATTAGAATTCTCTGAGATATTAGGTTAATTTATCTTTAAAATGCTAAGTCATTTTGTTTTGCCACAGATCTTATCTAGAGTATCATTGTCTCATTATACTTAAATCCTCTTATTCATCTTCCATCTGCTTATATTGTTTTTGCTTCATTTTATAATATATCAGATCTTTTGACTTCTTCTGGCTTGAAATTTTATCGTCTTGATATTTTATACCACATACTTTATTACCTCTGCAAGAAAATAAACCTGGCATCACCTTCTTTAGACTTTTAAAGTTGGTTGAATATTATATTAGTACTGTATTAATATTGTATTAACTAATTCAGTCATTTGTTTAGATAATGGCAGGAATGAGCCTAGGATTCTGAATTCAGAGCTTGTAGGCTCAATGAGAGGTAGCAATGGATAGAATATATTTGAAGTTAGGAAGACTTGTATTCTGATCTGGACTTTGGTATTTACTGTCTAGGAAGCCCTAGGTAAATCATTTAACTTGTCTATTTCTCAGGCAACCTCTTTAACCTTTATCTACTGATAAAGGTTGGCTTTGTATTTGATATTTGTGGAGGACTCTCATGCTATAGGAAACCACAGATTTCTTGTATGTTTTTAATCAAGCTAATTTATCAGAATTCTCTATGGCTTAACTTAATGCAAAAATAAATTTTGTGTAAAATGAATGTGGCACCCCAACAAAATGTGGTCCACTTTCTGACCTGTGTGAATAAATATCATTAAATTATAAGCTCCTTAAAGGCAGAGACTGTCTTTTGCTTTTTTTGTAACCTCAGCAATTAACACAGTATGTAGCACATCATAGGCATCTAATAAATGTTTTTTGATTTTATCATAAAACCCATCTCTACTTATGGGGGAAAAAACACGGTAATTCATGTATTTTAGTTGTTGTTATTCAGTAATTTCAGCCATTTGTGACAATTTGTGATTTCATTTGGGGTTTTTCTGGCAAAGTTACTAGAGTGACTTGCCATTTTCTTCTCCAGCTCATTTTACAGATGAGGAAACTGAGGCCGACAGAGTTCATTGACTTGCCTAAAGTCAAGCAACTATTAAGTGACTGAGGCCAGATTTAAACTCAGGAAGAAGAGTCTTCCTGATTCCAGGCCTGGCACTCTATCCACTGCACTACCAAGGTGCCGATCTTTTCGTAGAATAGGTATCATCATAGATATATCATCATTTATAAAATTATCTATTTGTGGAACTTATATATGTTTATATATTAATATATAAACCTATATACATGTACATATATGTATGCATATGTTATGCATGTACACACACACACATATATATATTGAATACACGCAGACAGAGACACAGAAACACACACACACACACACACACACACACACACACACACATTCCCAGATCTAGAGCAGGAAAAGAAGTCAGAGATTACCTAACCCATCTCCTTCATTTTAGGGATAAAGAAACTGTGTCCCAGGTAGATTAAATGACTTACCTAAAGTCAGAGAAGTAGTGTTAGAGTGGGGATTTTAACCAAGGTTCTCTGATTGTTATTGTCACATAGCATTTTTCAATGAATTTTCTTTTTTCTTATTCAGATCTATTATTTTACTATTATAGTAATCTTTTAGAGTATAGTGTATATTCAGGGAAGACTAGTACCTCTCATGTAAGGGTTGCCTAGGGCTATTTTCAACCTTTGGTTGTCCACCTGAGCTTAGGGCTTGGGTATACATCAAAAACACCAAACCAAGGTCATCCACTGCATCTTGAGCTATCACCATTTATCTTGACTCTGTCCTGCCACTGGACTGTGATGACTCTGGAGGAGAGAGTAAGGCTGATGACTTCATGCAACTTTGCCTCACTTAATTCCAATTTACACATAAATAAAAAGATACCACCCGTACCATTTTTACCTATCTCAAAGTCTTCTGGTGACAGGCAATTGATAAAGTAGCAGATGTGGATACACTGGGAGTTATAGTCACAAAACTACACACAGGCAGTCTAAGCCATATGGTCATCTTTTTGCTGGAAGCAGCAGTGGGATTCTGCAGCTCCCTGGGTGATTGAGCAGCCTTTTAAAGATCGAACTGCTCACCTGTTATGAGGAAGGGGCTAGAAAAGGTGCCCTAACAATTGTCTGCTTTTCTAACCCTGATTTGATTACTATAGTGGGAGAGATTCCCACCTTCCAGTCAAAACACACAAAAAAATTATGAAAACATCTGCAAAGATTATTCCATTCACCATCAGTACATGGAATATAGATGACACAAAATCCAGTAGACATGACAGACAAACACCTCTTGTTGCAAGATAACTCATCAGGTATCACATTCAAATTACAGGCCTAATGAAAGCCAACTTACTGAATTTGGAGCTGGATATGTGGTTTTCTGGAGTGACCATAGTGGAGGGGAACACCATGAAGCTGGGGTAGGATTCACAATCAAAATGAATCTAGTCAACAAACTTGTATCTCTATTGAAAGGAATGATCAATAGACTCAAGACAATGTGATTGCCACTTATAGGAAAATGCTATGCCACCATCATCCTTGCCTATGCTCCCACCATGACAAACACTGCTGAGGTAAAGAAAAATTTTATGAAGATCTGAAAACCCTTATTATCAATATGCCAAAAGAGGACAAGCTTATACTTCTGGACTACTTTAATGCTTGAGTAGACTCAGACTACCTAGGGAGGAATGGAGTTGGAAACAGCAACAGCAATGGTCATTTATTCCTGAACAATTGTGCATCCCATGAACTTCTCATTACCAACATTGTCTTCTGTTTACCTACACACAATAAAACTTCACATACTTACCCTTGCAGCAAACGTTGGCATTTAATAGACTATGTGATTATAAGGAGGAAAGAGACAGGAAGTGAGCATAACAAAGGCGATGTGTGGCACAGAGTCCTGGACTGATCATAGACTTATCTGCTCCAAGCTAAATATTCACACTTAACAAAAGAGGGGATCCCAAGGAAAAATAACTACCAAAAGAATTAATGACAACAGATTAGAGCTCTTCTCTGAGAGGGAACAGTTTGTTGCCAACTTGGAGGAAAAGTTGAGCCAACACACAGTTCACAACAGTGGTATAGAAAAGGAACGGGCAGCTTTCAGAGATTTAGTGCATAGCACTATCTGGTCATCTGGGTCAGAATAGTTGCATACATCATGATTGGTTTGATGAAAATGATGGGGAAATTCAGAAGCTGTTAAATGAAAATGAGAACTCCACAGGGTTTACCAGAAGTTTAGTTCATCTGTCTCTAAGAAGGAAGCATTTAATTCCATCAAAAGTAAAGTACAAGTGAAGTTTAGAGAGATGCAGAATTCTTGGCTCAGTAAAAAGGCAGTTGAAATTCAGTTTTATGTTGATAGTAACAATTCAAAGCACTTTTATGATTCCCTGAAGGCTATTTGTGGGCTAAAGCTCTATAGTGCATCTCAACTACTCAGTGCTGATAGAGCCACCTTGATTAGTGAAAAGGATAGGATCATAGAGAGATAGGCTGAACATTTTCAAAATGCTCTCAACAGTCTACCATCAATCACTGCTGAATCCATTGACCTTTTACCTCTGGCTGAAGTCAGTCTCTCCCTACTTCCAACTGAAGAAGAGGTTTTGAATGCCATTAGCTCCTTTTGTGTGGCAAAGCACCTGGTTCTAATTCTATTCCAGCTGAGAATTACTAGGTAGGGGTCCATTGCTCATGCAAAAGCTGACTGAAATTTTCCAGGCTATATGGCAAGAGGAGGCTATTCTCCAGGAGCTCAAAGATGCCTCCAATTGTCCATCTCTATAAAGGTAGAGGAAATGGATTGTCCTGCAACAATCACAGGGGAGTCTCTTTCTTAGTCATTATTGACAAGATTCTTGCCAGAGTCCTCTTTAATAGACTAATCCTTCACTGTAAGATGGTCATCCACTTTCAACCAGTGTGACTTTAGAAAGGGCCATGGAATGTTTGATATGGTGTTTGCTACCTGACAATTCCAGGAGAAATGCCAAGAGCAGAACAAAGGTCTGTGCATATTTGTAGATCTGACCAAACGCTTTGATATTGTCAGTCATGGGAGCTTATGGAAAATTATGTTAAAATTTCATTGCCTGGAGAAGTTCATCAGCATTTTACATCAATTTCATGCATGCCCAGGTTTTGGTTAATGGACAATGCTCCAGTGATTTCCCAGTGACCAATGGAGTGAAACAAGGTTGTGTGCTTGCCCCCATGCTTTTCAGCATGATGTTTTCAGCCATGTTGTCAAATACCTTCAGTGAGTCCAAACATGGAATCAAGGTCAGCTATAGCACAGATAGCAAATTCTTCAATTTGAAAAGGCTACAAGCTGAGACCAAAGCAAGGGAAGTGTTGGTGCATGATTTTCTGTTTGAAGATGATTGTGCACTCAATGCAACTTCTGAAGCTGAGATGCAACAAAATATAGATTGAATCTCTACTACTTATGCTAATTTTGACTTAAAAATTAACACCAAGAAAACCCAAATGCTCCATTAGCCACCACTACACCATCCATATGTAGATCTATCAATTAGATCAAATGGAAAAGTTTTGAATGCTGTGGATAAATTCACTTACCTTGCTAGCATATTTTCCAGGGATGTGCTTATTGATAATGATGTTGATTACATGAATTGCCAGAGGAAGCTCAGTGTTTGGGATTCTCTGAAGGAAAGTGTGGGAGAGAAAAGGTACTAGATTCACTACTAAACTGAAGGTCTACAGAGGCATTGTGCTGCCCTCATTGTTGTATGCCTGTGAAACCTGCACTATGCAGGAAACTGAATCACTTCCATTTGAATTGTCTTAGGAAGATTCTGAAGATCACTTGGCAGGATAAGATACCAGATATTGAGGTCTTTTCTTGAACTAAATGACCAAGCTTCCAAACTCTATTTCAGAGAGTGTAACTCTGATGGACTGTCCATGTTGTTCAAATGCAAAATATATGCATGCTAAAAAGTATTTTATGGACAACTCACACATGACAAGTGCTCACATGGTGGTCAGAAGAAGTGATACAATTGCACTCTCAAGGTCTCTCTTAAGAACTTGGGATTGATTGTGTAACATGGGAGATACTAGCACAGGACCACCCAACATGGTATGCCCTCATGAGAGAAGATACTGTGCTCATAGAGCAAAGCAGAACTGAAGAAGCTGAAAAGAACTGTAAGATGCATAAAGTTAGATAATCCAACCCAAATATTCACATGGGTTATTTGTAACTGACCTGTGGTAGAACATTCTGAGCCCATATCGGTCTGATTAGTCAGACACACTATTACTTGATGATAACATAGTGATGTCATTTTGGTCCTCTTTGAGAACAAAGGACAACAACCATAGGGACCTCTTAATATCATCTAATGATATATGATAGCACCTTCTCTATAGAATTAGTCCTAGAAAATTGACTGAAGTATTGAGAGTCTGAATCACCACCCCAGAGTGACTCAGGAAATTAACATCAAAGACAGGTCTTGAGTCCAAGCCCACTCTTAATATACTATACCCATATGTTTCTCCATCATTCTATAGAAAAACAATAAAAGACAATTCTTAAATAATATCTACTTTGAAAGTAGATGAGGTAGATGAGGAATTATATAGACTTATACCAGTTCAGAGACCACATGATAAGAAGGCATACACACATATGTATGTATATGTATTTACACACACACACTTCCCCCACCCCCCAATTTTTGTTGTTGTTCAGCCATTAGAGTCATGTTTGATTCTCCAGGACTTCATTTGAAGTTTCATTGGACATGATACCAGAGTGATTTGCCATTTCCTTCTCTAGATCATCCTTATAGATGAGAATGTGAGGAAAATAGAATTAAGTGACTTCTCCAGGGTCACATAGCTAGTAAGTATATGAGGTCACATTTGAACTCATGAAGATGAGTTTTCCTGTTTCAGTTCTAGTTCTCTATCTACTGTGCCACATAGCCAACCTTTTCTAGTTTTTATTCTCACTGATCCCAGCAGTTTACCCCTGAAGTCAAACCAAATGCATAATAAATTGCTGTTTCAGATCCTTTTTTTTATGTTTTGTTTTCCTAAATAGCCACATAACTAAAAATAATCAAGTGTCCATTTGATCAGCAGTAATAAAAGCTTTTAGTAACTATTATTGAACTACTTTTAATATGTTGAATTGTGATATTTATATTAGTTACATCTAATAGATGTAATATTAGATCCTTTGGCATGGATATGAAAAATGGGATATTGACAACAGTTTGGAAGGGAGCAGGTATCTGAAAATCATCCATCACTTCCAATGGCTAAATTGAGTGAAGGACTTTCTAGAAATAAACTGCTAATGGGGATGGATCCTTGGCAGCTGAACAGAATTCCCCTGAGGTATAACTTAAGCTATATCTACTGGAACAATGCCAAGTGGAGAATTTAGACAAGTATTCAAATTATTTATGATAAAAAAGTAAAATAACTTCTTTGTCTTCAATGTTGAGCCCTTTTAGTTAAAAGAACTTTTAAAAAGTAAGGTTTGAAGTCTGAAGTATCCAGGTAAAGGAATATATTATCTAGTAACAAAGGCATAGTAGGTAAAGATCTGTGTTCAGAGTCCAGTAAGATACAGTTTTGGGAATGACTTATATGATGTTATGCTAAGTTAAGTGAAGAAAACCAGGAGAAAACTGTACACACTAGAAGCAATATTATGTGTTATCAAATGTGAAAGATATAACTACTCTGATCAAGACAATGATCCAAGACAATTCCAAGGGATCCATCGTAAAAAATTCTATCCACCTCCAGTGAGAGAAATGAAGAACTCAGAAAAGAGGCTGAAGCATACTCTATTTTTCTTTATTTTTATTGTTTTATTTTGTTTGTGTTTTCTTTTATAGCATAGCTAATACAGAAATATGTTTGGCATGATCTCACTTGTATAATGAAAATCAAGTTGCTTGTCATTTTAAGGTGGGGGGAGAGGCAGAAGATAGGGAGAGAAATGGGAAATTTTTAAATTGAATTAAATTTTAAAAATTATTGCTAAATTATTTTAATGAAATTGGGAGACATTTAACCAAATAAAGCATTTTTAAAAGAATGGTACATGTTTAAATACTGTACAGGTACAGGTTTAAAAACTGAAACATGATGGCTCTTAATTCTGAAGTCAAACTAAGTGTATAACAAAAAGCTGCTGTGGGATCTTTGTCTCGATATGTTGTTTCCTAAATAACCACTTAATTAAAAATAATTAAGTGCCTCTTTTGACCATCAGCATTGCAGAGCACTTAACTTCTCAGTTTCCCCTATTCTTTAAAGATTATAAGCTTCAGAGAAGATTCCAAGTTTCAGTCATTTGATTTTTCATTTCCCCATTTGGGGCTTTCTTGGCAAAGATACTGGAGTGGGTTTGCCATTTCCTACTCTGGCTCATTTCACATAAGAAAACTGAGGCAGACAGGGTTAAGTGACTTGGCCAAGGTCACACAGCTAGAAAGTTTGAGAGGGCAGATTTGAACTCAGGTATTTCCTGACTCCAGGCCCAGATCTCTATTCACTGTGCCACCTAGCTCCCACTTCTGAGAATGTATTTATCTGCAATAGAAGAATGATTCCTATGCTCACGAAATAAATCAAGAATGTGATTTCAAAATTTCAAAATTCAAGATGTGAATTCAAAAAAATTCATGAAATGCCATAAAATAACTCCCCATAGCAAAAGTATTCATTAAGTTCATAAATATACAAATCTCTAGTATGTTGTGTATTTATGAACTTAATGAATACTTTTGCTATGGGGAGTTAAGGGTTAATTTTTATATTGTGATGGAAAAGTTTATCCCTCACATAAAACTGACTCCCTGTTAAAGCATGTTCAATATTCTTCAATGTATTTTACTGCTGTACCTAATCAAGGTATATTAAGTATTGAAAAGAACACAGCAAAGATATGTATTGTTTATATTTGGGCATAACAACTGGGGGAAAAAAATCAATCCATAACCAGATGGTTTTTGCATACAAAAATCCCATAGGGATAAACGGCAACATGAAAAGCATTTATATGGGTAAAGATAGCTCTCTACCTTTGGCCTTGTGGCGATGAAGCCATAGATTACAAATAATTTACCCAACTAGAGTGCAGCATGGTCAAATCTCCTTTTAAAATTTTTATTAATGACCATATCCCATAGAATGAACTATACTGAGCATCAGATTTTGAAGTCAACAATAACAATACAAAATTAGTCACACAATCACTTAATAGTTTTCAAAATTAGAGACAATAATTAGTCTGTTCTTTCATAGAAAGACAGCTGCAACAAACACAATGATAATAGCAATGTAATTGGAATGATTTTCTTTCTTCAAAAATAAATTTTTACATTGTTTAATTATAATGATTAGTCTTGGCCTCCAGATAAAGGATGAGAAAATGTTCCTCCCTCTAACAGTGTTCTGGATCCAGTTCTAACCTTCTTGGAGTGTTAAAATTTCAGTGTGAGCATTTATACCTCAGAATTTGGCAAATAGCACAAATTACTATTTGGTGATTTCTAGACTTAAGAAAGTGATAGAAAAGATGTTAATAATCGAGATTAAAATATAAAGTTTGTCTTGCATGTGAATGTGTATACACACATATTTAGTT
The DNA here is from genome assembly GCA_011680675.1 of Gymnobelideus leadbeateri. Classification (NCBI taxonomy): domain Eukaryota; kingdom Metazoa; phylum Chordata; class Mammalia; order Diprotodontia; family Petauridae; genus Gymnobelideus; species Gymnobelideus leadbeateri. The sequence goes on along the minus strand of WOXC01004847.1, from coordinate 232,701 downwards.
ATCTTTAGGGATTTCTTTCTGGGCATGGGAAAAGGAATGGATATGTTGGTAAAGGAAGGTGATATAAAACAAAAGGTATCAATAACAAAAAAAGAAAAAGAAAAAGCTCATAGCCAGGCAAAACCTTGGAAGCTCAATCTGCATCAATGGATAAAATTCAGTAGCCTTTTGGAATCTTGCTTTAAACTATGTCTACAAGATAAGTAGTCTTTGATGGATGGTAGAAACTTGAAGAATATTCTTTAGTTTGTGACAATAATTTTTGTTTCACCAGTGTGCCTACTCTCTTCACTGATTCAGAGCACTTCTCCTCATAGATAGTACCATGATTTGCTGCCCATCTCCTCTTTCTCAAAAATAGTAAATCTGTGGCTGATGTCGTCATCATGAGCCTCTTATCACATAGCCGTTCTAAGCCTTGGGCAAGAGACAAAATCTAACATTGGATCAGTAATCACGAAAGCCTTTTCAGCATCGATGAAGCTTCCAGAACTAGGAAATCTTTCTGGCACAATAAATGTTCTTTAAATTAAATTTATCTCACCTTGTTTATAGAAGTAATTGATTAATATTTATAGAGTTGAGGATCCAGGGTCACTACATCATGGGGAAGCACCTTATTTTAGTGGAAGTTCAATTGGATTCAATTCAATAGCCATTTATTAATCATCTGCTTAAATGCCAATCATTGTGATAAGTACTAGGAGAACAAAAGAAGAAGAAAAAAAGACTTCCTGCCCTCCAGGTGTTTACAGTCCACCTGGGGAACACAGCTCATAGTCAGATGAAAGACCACAAAAGACAATCAAGTAAATTTCCCTTGTGAAGGTAGAACTAATACATGAAGGAATCAAGAAAGGCCCTTCTTAGAAAGACCATAGACAGTTCTACAAATGAAATAAGGGATACCAAGAGGCAGAGATTTGAGATCATTCTAGGCAGGAGGGAGCCTATGCAAAGGCACAGAGGTGGGAGAAATATGGTATGGAGAATAGCAATTAAGCCAGACTGGCTAGAGATAGTGTACATAAAAGGGAATAATGTGAAATCAACCTGGAAAGATAGTTTGACAAAGGCATGTTGATGACTTAATTCAAAGGAAATCATTTCATAGAGTAATTGGAGGGAAGGGGCACAATTCTCAAAGAAGCAAATCTGTTTAGTTCATTTTTTAAAACAAAATGAGATATTATCATTCCTGGTTGTTTATCTTCTAAAGACTAAAACACCAAAGGGTCTGCATCTAGCAGGATTGTGAGAAAGAGCAGATGTTCAGTGCTAGTCCAGAGTGATTCTGATAACATCTTTCATAAGACTTGCCTTCTCATCTTGAGTTTTATCTATTATCTTTCAAATATAAACACATATATTGAAATATATTCTGCACACTAACTGAAGTGATGTTCCCACCCAAGTATCAATGAGAATCAGGGTTTGTTTTTTTTTAAGCAAACGTGATCAGAATGCGAATATCACAGCCTTTTCTCCTTGCTCATTTTAGTATATTACTGTGACTCTCTCTTGAACACATTTTAATTTTTATTTAATGACAAAAATTTTAAATTTGATAAGGCTGGAACTGTTCAAGAATGAAGACAGTCTATCTTTTTTCTTTGGAATTCCTCTAAATAAGTATTACCTACAAGAAATTTTTAAAGGGAGAGAGGTCAAACTTCGAATAGTAAATGAATTTGGTTCAGTTCAAGTTCTTTCCCCCACATTTCCCCAAATAAGGAAAAAATGGATTCACTTCTAGAGTAGGAGAGATTTTTATAAAGGTGGCAGAACCTGGCCAAGCAGATGTAGTAGAGAGTTACCATTGCAAAACTAGACATGAGCCACAGAAAACAAAACTGTTGTTTGTCTTACACTTGAGATTACAGATTTAAAACTGGAAATTAGGATATGCTAGAGTAAGCTCTTACAGGATCTCAGCAGACTGTTAAATTTTCAGTGTGATCATTTACACCTTGGGAATTGGCAAATGCCAATCAAAACTTCAAATCTGGATTTGACTGTTGCTATTGTTGATTATGTAGAGTTAAGAAAATGATGGGCAACATGCTTAATAATGCAGATTAAAAGGGTGTCATGCATACATTTTAAAGGGAAGATCTAGTTGTTAAAAGTTTACTGGAATATCTATGAATGAAAGGAATATTATAGGTAATTTTTTCAAGCCCCATCATTTTAAGAGAATGAAACTGAGACACAGAAAGATTAATCACCTTATCAAAAGTCATATAAATAGTAAATTTTATAGAATGGATTTGAACACATCCACTCTAACTCCAAATCTATCATTCTTTCCATTGAAATTAGGTAAGGAAGCAATATGCTGCCTTCTTTTATAAGTCTATGTGGCGTAGTGAATATAACGCATTTAGCTTTGGAAAGACATGATATCAAATCATATTTCAGACCTTTAATGGCTAACTAATCCTACTCAAGGCACATAATCTTTTAACCTCACTGATCCTCAGTTTCCCCTTGTATAAGATGAGAGTAATAATAGCACCAACCTCAAACAGTTATTGTAAGAATGAAATGGGATTCTGCATGCAGTCAGTCCACTTGGCAAACCTCACCACCTTTGTATTGTCATCTTATTCTGGAATGCTATGCCAGGATGTGGATTAACTGGGATGAAATCACTTTCAATAATATTGATAAAAGTGTAATCCTATTATTTTAGAAGTAGAAAGAATCAGAAACAGGATCTAGTCTTACCCTTTGCTTATCTTAGAGGTTGGGAATTCAATTAAACTAAGCAAACATTTATTGAGCACCTGTTATGTTCAAAATATGGTGCTAGACAGAGGGGATACACAGGGGAAAATCTAGACTTGTTTTTTTTTTTTATTTCAAGATGCATATAGCCTACTAAGAAAATATATATTGTTAAGTGCATAATTAGATACAAGTATTTGCCAAATAATTCAAAGGAAATTCAATGTGAGGAAACACCAAAATATTAGCATAGGGAGAATTGGGAATAACTTTGTGTAGCATGACATCTTGCACTTTGACTTATGAGGGGTAGGGAACCTGAGGTAGACAGCCACATGTAGCCTCAAGGCCCCAGGTTCCACACACCTGAACAGTGTAAGAATTCTATTCAGCTGAGAATCAGAAAAGTTGTGACATATCCAGTGTTGAACATTTAGCTAATACAATCATATAAAAACCTTCTGAATAGGACCTTCGGCTTGGGATGAGGAAGACCTGTGTTCAAGTCCTCTCTAAGATAAGTTATGTTAAGGCCATTAATGGTTAATGTTAATAGGTCATTAGCTATGTGGCCCCCAAGCAAGACACAATCTCTCTCAGCCTCAGCTCCCTCATCTATAAATTGGGGTAAAAATAGCACCAAACTCATGAGGTTGTAATGAGGATCAAATAAGACATTTACAAATCACTTTGCAAGCCTACTAGTGCTATAAAAATAATGTTACTTTGTTACTATTACTATTATTGTTTGGTTTTCCAGTTCAGTGTTCTTTCTAGAAAGTTTAAAAAAAATAATGCTTCCAGTTCCCAGTCTTGCATATTTCAATCAAGGGTTAAAAAAAAATTCACAAACACTTTCAGCTCAATTAGATCATTTCATTCCTACAACAGCCCTTGGAGGTAGACATTTTTTATGTTTAGTTCATACATGAGGAAGTTTAGGTTGAAAGAGGTTAATTCCTGGTCCAGATATCTTGACTTTGTTTTGAACAAATTTAAATTTAACTACTTTTTATATATTGATTTATATTTACACCATATATTTTTGTACCTATTTTTCACCTCCCCTTTGGAGCTGAAATTGCTCCATTTTTCTGTCCTTGTATCCCACATAGTCATTGCTTTGCACATAATAGGCTTTGAGTAACTTGTTGACTGATTGATTCATTGATTGTTCATGATGTCTTTTCAACCTTTGTAGAGAAACCTGTTTCTCAAGTTTATTAAAGCTGTATATTTTCTTATTTAGTAAAGAGTGTATACCATTTTTCATATCAGTCAGACAGTATATATAAACAAACAAACAAACAAAAAAGACTACAGCTTTCTTGAATTGAATCCTAATAGTAGCATACTCAATCTATATCTAAAGTAGTAACAGAAAATCAAAGTTAGCAGTAGAATAACAGTGTTAGTGTAAGAAAAAGAAAATGTCCCATCTTATTCTTTGATTGCTTCCAATGTCTAACATTCTCAAATACATTGATGCAAACAGAGGCCTCATAAATGATTCTTTATTAAAAACGGACACCCTGCTGAAAATTCTAGTTGCTACAAATATTTAGCTATTGGCACTTAGGGATTTATTGAATATATCATAACAATTGCATAGAAGATAGATTTGATTCCACAAATGAAAGTTATCAAAAACATCACCCACACTGGGGAAAACCGTATCAGTACCTTTGAAACATTGCATAAAGAAAAGACATTTCCAAATCATGTTTTGAAAATATGAAATGATTTGGGTCCCCATGGGGCTTCTCTGATATGACTGTGTCTCTGTATTTTTATTTATTATTTATTATACTTAATATTATTGAACTTGCTGTCAGGATAGCCCCTTAGGATTAGGAGGAAAGTCTTAATACTGTTTGATTTGAATTGAGACACCAACATTGCTTCTCAACTAACCATGAGTCAATATAATGGAACCACCTAGGGTCTAATACTCATCAGTATCAGGGAAAAGGAAGCACTAGATTTAAAACCAGATGAATGGAAAAATCACCCTAGAAGATGTAAACATTGAGAAGTTAAAAAAATGAAAAACGGATTTGAGTGTATCTCATACCAAATTAGAACATAACTTATCTTTATTTCTTCTCTAGGCCCATTTCCATATTTTCAACAGATTTACACCATGCTGCAAGTGTCCAAACCTCAAAAAGTGTCCAAGGGTGTTGGATAATGTCTTCAAATCTTTTAGAGTTCTAGCATTTCATAATTATATGGTATTTCTACAGATGCACTCAATATGTCCATCAGAAAGGTAACCTATTGTTAGAAAGAAATTCTTAGATAGCAGGGAGACTGAGTAGAAAATGGAAAGAGTAGAATTGAACAGAAATAGCTAATTCCATTGTAATTAACTCACAAGAACATATCTAACATATGTCAACACAGTTTGAAATATAAATTGATCACCAATTTGAGTGAGAAAGGATCTCTGGCCCTTACTCTGGATCCTTTTGTTTTTATTTTTCTGTTTTTAGTTCATTGCAGTGTAAAGTACTATCAAAAGAAGAAAGGAAGGAAAGAAGGAAGGAAGGAAGGAAGGAAGGAAGGAAGGAAGGAAAGTAGGAGGGAAAGGAGGAAGGGAAAGAAGGAAGGAAGGAAGGGAGAAAGGAAAGACAAAAGGAAGGAAGGAGAGGAGAGTGGGAAAGAAGAAAGAACCAGGGGTGGGAACCAGAGGAATCCATAGAGTTTGGATTCGGTCAAAGGGCTGCAGTTGAGGACCTATGGCCTCAAAGCCTCAGATCTCTCACTCCTGATCTAAATTATAAAAAGACAAAATACTAGAAGGACCAAAGGCAATACTTTAATTATAATAATACTCCCTTTCTACCTTCACCCTATTAATTTTATATACGATCATTTCATAACATAATGAAACATTTATTTGAACTTACACAATTTTCAGGGCCTAATCATGGAAGATTTTCCTTCTATCTTTTTTTCTTTAATGATATTTAATAAAAGATGAAAGTGTCAGTTGGTAAAACCAAAAGCTGATACAGTTTTCTTATCATGCTGGTAAAATCTGAATTCAAATCTCTTTTTTCTGATGAGATTATTTTCACCTCTGTTTATGATCCAAAAAATTAATTGTTGCTTAAGCAGAAGCCAATTTTCTATTCAGAGGAAGATAGCATTGTAGAGTATAGTAGAGATTTTCTGTCAAAATGATGATTTCTGTGGTTTCTAGATATTCCCTCAAGCATAATCAAGAGCTTAATTCATATGTAATTAATGTACTTCTACAAGTACATAAAAATGACATGCTAAACATTCAGATCGACATTTTCTTTTTAATTTTCTTTATTCATATTACCTTGTTGTCCCAAGAAAAAATTACGGATTATTTACTGATTACCAATAAAGGTAGCCATTTCATGGATCCCAAACTTGTCATCTCTTTTTATTCCTTTAGTGTAATCAGAATGCCTTTTATCCTTTGTGTATAGGTCCCTGAATGTCACTGATGCTTTGATAGGTCTCCTTCCCTTATAATAATAATAAGGACCTCCAATTCTGTCAAAAAGGGATCGATATCAATCATTATGGAACAGCTTCACGGCAACAAAACTGCTTGGCTCTTCGATGTCATACTCTGTTCATCACTTGTTTTAATTTATATTGTTGGTTCAGAGAGCTTAATGATATCATAGAACCCTACACGACATCACATACTGAAGTCAGCATTTTTATAGGCATGAAAAAATATGCCAATACAATAAGCTTTTGTCATATAAATTTATTTCAGTGTATTTCAAAGCTAAATATTGTTTTGAGTTTTGTCCAGACTTGTGGTTTCTTTAGTGTGAGGAAACACCTGCACAAAAACACTTCCTCTGATGCAATAAATATCCTTAGAAAACTAAATCAGGCCCTGAGTGGTTAAATAGAATTCCATGGTCCCATAGATTATATGGGTCAGAGGTAGAATTGAACCAAAGTCCTTTTGATTCCAAGGTGCTTCATTATCCCATATTCCATTGTGTCGCTAAAGTAGACTCTTCCTCCCTGTTCCTCCCTCCCCCCAGGCACACCAATCATCTTATGATTTTTTTTGGTATAGGCAATTCCTTGGTGAAGAAATTCCCCCAACCAGTAGAGATAGTCAAAAAACATTATTAAATGCTTACTGTGCCAGGAAATTAATTTTCTCTGTGGCTGAAAATCTTAGAGAGTTTCACGGGCAACTGAAGTTACAGAGATGTGACTTGCCTAGAGTTATATATGTATTTGGGGGCCAGTATAGTGCCTTAAAGTCAGGACTTTGGGGCCTTAAAAGTCAGCTCTCCTGGTGCCAGTCCTCAAGCTAAACAATAACAAAAGTAATTTTCTACTGCAAAACAAAGAAATGAAGTAAGTGACATTTGGCTCAGAAATGGCCACACTTCTGAAAGAGGTTGTATGGTGATTTGTATTCAACTCCAAAGTGTTAATTAATGTTCCCATTTGGTTCCATATGCAGCCATGCCATTCTTCAACATGTGGGAATAGAGGTTTCCTGACAACAAAACTGAGTTACAAGGGGTACATTTCTCTTCTGCTCACACAGGCTTATGTTCAGAAGCCTCATTCCGTGATGAACAGTGCTTTCCTTCATACCTGCCAGGATCCACATGAGGGAAGTAGTTCATGTAAGAAGCAGGAAAAAAAACGAAAAAAATCACATGCTTCTTTTTTTTTCCTTAGACCCCAAATCTCTACTCTGAACTGTCTATTCTTCACTTTTATAATTAAAGAAGTCATACTGCTATCAAAATGTTTGCCCCTCCTGCCTAGCTTTATTAATATTTTATATTAGGTGAGGTTAAAATGCAAATTGAAGCCCTCTGGTTACTGCCTGGGAGGTGCCAGGTGCTTTGTGTTCTATGTGGCCATGCCACCCTGGATCACCCTGTCATAAATATTCACCAGCATCATTGGTGTCACATCATCAGATCTTAAATTATAACCTGCAAGGATATTCAAGTCAGTGGGGAAAGGGGTGGTCCACAGGTCCACTGTAGGAGGTCCAAGGCTAGGTAAAGAGTAGAGATTAAAAGTGGATATATTTGTAGGGAAAATAAACTTTCAAAGAAAAAAGGAATATAATAAAGCAAAACAAAAATCTGCCCAAACATTCCCCCACCCCTCTGCAAAGAGATAAGCATACAGTCCAGAAGGTTAGTGCTAACAGGATGATTGCATCAATGCTAATGAAAATAGGGACTGGAGAAGAAAGATTTAACACATCCTCTGTCTTTCCTTCAAATGCTCCCCCCACCTTTTTTTTCCTTCCCAATAATCTCTGCCTCTTGTAAGGGGCTGCCATTGTAAGGAACAGAATGATTGCTTTAGAATTATTCAAAAATTGTGCATGGATGACAGCTATTTTTATATTAATCCCTTTTACAGTTACATGTTCAACTCATCACTCCCCTCTTTTGGTGTTCTAAACTCCTTTGACAGTCTCATTAAGCCTGTGAACCCCATCTTAAAATAATATTTTACATGCATAAAATAAAATAACTGGAATAACAAAGGAAACAAAAGGCCAGTGAAAATAATGATGTATTTTTTCCTATTCAAGTTCATAATACCTGAAAAATACTCATTAATTATTCAGGAATCTCTGGAACCACCTATATATTAAGAACTCTAATATAGCTTCCATCCATCAGTACATGTATGGTAGGCAGTCACTGCAAAAGGAATGACCTTGACCCCCAATTGAATAAGATTAAGTGAATAGAATTTAATCCCCTTTGAGAAATGATGAAGGTCTTCTAATGAGATCAAACTTCTCAATAGATCAAAGGTCCATCTTTCTGAAAACAATCACTGTAATATAATATCGAATAACCAGGAGTCTAGGAATACTAAAGCCCTCCAAAAATTTAAGTTCAAGATCACCAGAATGGCTATGGAGAGACATATCATGCGTGAAAGCAGGCTACAACAACACATTGCAGACAGAGATCTGTGGAAAAGAAACGGAGCAACACATGCAAAGGACAGTAAGGATATTTTAAAGTACATACTGTGTGAAAGGAACTTTACAAAATTCTTGGGATACAAAGGAAGGCACAAGACAGCTCCTTTTGTCAAGGAGCTTTTAAGTTATCAAATTATATATCTGACATCAGTACTCTCTATATTCAGTTTTGATTTTGGAACAAAATAAGGAACTCACAACTCATTGACTATTTAAAAAAAGAAGAGTTACTTTACCTTAAGACACCAAGAATATGCAACAAGAATACAGTAACACTTACCTTCTCAGGTCACAGCCTCCCTTATCTCCATCTGGAAGTGCATCTGGTGGGTAAGTTGTCGGGATATGGTGACTCATTATTCTTTGTACCCAACAAATCAACTAGAAATTTTTATGATCTTAGATAACCAGGAAGCCACATCAGAGAAGTTGAGACCAACACATTCCCAGAGCAGTCTTGTCCTGTACCTACCTCATGTTGGCTAGGGTGTAGTAAGGGAAGCTCCGTCTGAGAATTTGAGGCCAATCAGGTCCCAGGAAATTTTGTTCTATCACACAGTCTACTCAGGGGAAACAACCTGCAAACAACTATGTACAAACAGTCATAGACAAGCTAAGTTGGAGATAATTAAGAGAGGGATAGTATAAGAATTAAAATAAAGTGAGAAAGGCTTCTGATATATGGTGGAATTTTAGCTAGAATTTGAGAAATCCATGGAAGACAGGAGGCAAAGACAGGTAGGGGGAAAATTACAGGCATGAAGGACAGACAGTGAATATGTCCACAGCTGGGAGATAATAGTGTCTTGTGTAAAAAACAGCAATGATACCTGTATCACTGGATCACAGAGTACATGGGAGTTAGGTGTAAGAATACTGATAAAGGCAGGAGGAGTCTAAGTTGTTAAAGGACTATGAACACCAAACTGAGGATTTAATATTGAATCTTGGAGGTCATGGGGAACCACTGGAATATATTGAATGGAGAAATGACATAGACAGACTTGTCATTTAGGCAGATTATTTGACAACTGGGTGAAGGATGGACTACAGTGGAGAGAGACTTTTGGCAGGGAAAACATTTATCTATTGCAAAGTGCAGGCATGAGGTATTAAGGACTTGTACCCCAGGGGTATCAGTGTCAAAGAGAAGGGAGGATATATAAAGTGAAATTGACATGTCTTGATAATGAATTGGATTTGAGGGATGAGAAGGAGGGTGGAGTTGGAGAAGACATGAAGATTGCAAGCATGGGTGACTGGGAATATGGTGGTAACTTTAAAAGTAGCAAGGAAGTTAAGAAGAAGGAGGGGCTTGGAAGAAAAGAGAAATTAATTATAGATATGTTGAGGTACAGATTTCTATGGGACATACAGTTCTAGATTTCAACAGGCATTGAGAGTTTTGAAACTAGAAGTCAAGAGAGATTGGCACTGGTTAAGGAAATTTGAGAATCATCAGCCTAGATGATAATTGAATCCATGGGAGCTGATGATATGACCAAGTGAAATAGTATAGAAATGTTTAGTTTTAGGGATTCTGGGACCCTAAAATAGCAATGACCAGCTCCTGCCTCAAATGAATTTGACCTAACCCTTCTTTCAGTCAAAGAAAAGATTTATTAAAACACTTGTAAGGCTGGGCATGTTTCTAAAAAATTCACAATATTGGCTAGATCCCTAAGGAATCCGAGCACTTTAGTGGAGGCAAGATGGATTTTATATTCAGTGGTCAAGTAGTGGGAAGATCTGGATGGCAGTGCACTAGCAGTATGGGGTGACTGTGAGGTAACAGAGAAGGACCCAGAAGGACTGGGTGCATGAGTAGAAGGGGTCTAGAAGGAATGAAGGAGTAGAGGTCTAGGGTGGGACCAGGTACAGACAATGAAAATGTAGTTAATTAACTGGGAAGGGTCCATTGCTTAGACCACAAAACTTCCGGGCTTTTCCTTTTTGGGGTCCATAACCCACAGGCATAGTCTTTTCTTTTTAGGGATTCAGATCTCATCCCCATTTTTCTTCTGAAAAAGAAAACACAGAACAGAACCATAAAGAAATCCATAATTAGTGGGCATGAGTGGCCAAAATATATTAGTGGGCAAAGAGGGCTGAAGAGTATTTAAAGGGAAAGGAGAACTTGAATTTATTAGCCTTAAGAAAAGCTAATGAGACAGGAGTACCAAAGAGACAAGGTAAACAACAGTGTTAAGGACTGCTGTGATTAAGAACAATGATAATTCAGAAAAGGTCTTTATAATTGGCAACTAGGAGATCTTTGACAACTCTGAAGGAGCAAGTAAGGCTTAATGATGAAATTGGAAGTCAGATTGTTTAGAATTATGAAGAGGGTGAGAGAGAAAAGGAATATGAGCCAATGAATGAATGCAGATGACCTTATCAAGGATTTTAGCCTCAAAAGGAGGACTATGGGAAGATGATGTTGTTATGTTCAACTATTTGTGACCCTGTTTTCTTGACAAAGATACTGGAGTGGTTTTCCATTTCCTTCTCAAGCTCATGTTATAAGTGATGAAATGAGGCAAACAGAGTTAAATGACTTCCTTAGAGTCACATATCTAGTAAGTGTCTGAGGACAAATTTGATCTCAAGAAATCTCCCTGAGTTCAGGTCTGACCCTCTATCCACTGTGCCAGCTAGTTGCCTTATATGGGATGCTAGTTACAGAGACTGGATGGATTAAGTGAATTTTGGTTTTGTTTCAGAATGAATGAGACATAGATGTGTTTGAAGACAATAGAGAAACAGCCAGTAAATAGGGGGAGGTTGAAAATAAGTGAGAGAGTACAAATTATAGAGGACCAATCTACTGCAAATGAAAGGAAAGAATGCTATGGATGACCTGACCTTGCATACAGAGGGGTTTGCTTAGGTGAGGAAAAGGCTCCCCATTTTATGTGAGTCATTGATGAAGGAGGTCATAGTTGCAGAAGGTATCTGAGTAAGATGAACAAGAAGGGAGAAGAAAGCTCGCAGCTAACGACTTCATTTTTTCCCCAGTGAAATGTAAGGAAAGGCTCTTAGCAGAAAGGATGGAAGGAGGGGTATCTATTGGAGTTTTGAAGAAGAATGGTAAGGTGTGGAAAAACTATTATAATGTTAATTCTGGAACTATAAGATACGATGTCAATTTTGGAATTGTAAAGGTATACCAGGATGTCAGTTAAAATTATTTAATATAAATCTGTGTGTAACTCATTCAGCACTATTTTTGTGATTTTTTCCCACTGCGGCTCAGACCAAAAAATAAAAATCCTGGTAATAGTTCAAAAGGGCAAAGGACTATAGAAAAAAGCCACTGTGAAGTTGAAATGGCTCACTAAGAGGTAAAGATGAGGAAGGGAAAGGAGTATAGCCAGTTTCAGGGTTGATAGCCTGGTAAAGAACAGAGAGATTGAGGGATTCAAGACTATAGCAAAAATGAAAAACAAACAAACAAACAGAGATTGTGATTATATGGCAGGGGGGCCATGAAATGGCAACAGACTATGATCAAATAAGGTAATTTCTGAATTTATTAATATAGCAGTGGTTTATTTGTGCATGTTGGAAGACCAAGGTTATAGCTATTTTGTATATTTCTAGCTGATATGGGGTAGAAGAGTAGATCATGGGAAATATGTAAATTGAGCAACTGGGGATTAAGTTGTTTGAGGGAACATCATTATTGATCTATATATCTAGATCTAGGCCTAGACATAGATATAGATGTAACTGTAGATATAGACATAGATGTAGACATAGATATGGATAGATGATATAGACATTTGGTTACAAGTGTGTGAATATCAATATAACAATATCAATATAACATAAAGAAGACATGAAATATGTTGAATTGATCCTTTGAGGTAAATTTATTAAAGAACATGAGATAAGAACAAGAATTGGTCACATGGGATGAGCAGGAATGAAGGGCTACTGTTTGAAGTGTCAAAGGGAATACCCATATTGTTGAGTTCATAGATCCATTATAGTATTTAATTTTCCCCATTGAGTAATTTTATATCACCTGTAGTGCTTCACATACTAGGCATATTTTCCAAACACATTTGTGTTGAGTTGCTGTTCAATTAATTTGGCTATAGCATGGTTTTAAGGAGGCCAAGAAGACAACAAAATAAATTTTACTTTCAAAAAGAACTTCCTAAAAATGACAGGCTTTCCAAACATTTTTTGAATGACATCAATGGCAGTTGGTTGGAGAAATGTATTCAAAAAGTTGGATGACTTCTTTTCAGAGATATTTTTTGGAAGGAGAAACTTTCTTACCTTTCCACTCATAGCCCTACTTAGTACAATTCCTGGAACATGGTAATCACTTCATTAATGCTTACTGACTGAAGGACTTCACAAGTCATCTTGTAAAGGGAATTCTAGTTTCAATATAATTTGATTCTAAGAACTCTGATTCTGGGGGCAGCTAGGTGGAACAGTGAGTAGAGCACTGGCCCTGAAGTCAGGAGGCCCTGAGTTCAAATCCGGCCTCAGATACTTAACATAAAACTAGCCATGTGACCTTGGGCAAGTCACTTAACCCCAATTGCCCCAACTCCCCCCTCCAAAAAAAGCAAAAAAAATTTATTAAAAAATATATAGGGGGCGGCTAGGTGGTGCAGTGAATAGAGCACTGGCCCCGGAGTCAGAAGGACCCGAGTTCGGATCCAGCCTCAAACACTTAACACACACACAAACAAAAACCTAGCCATGTGACCTTGGGCAAGTTGCTCAACCCCAATTGCCCTCCAAAAAGCAAAAAAAAAAATAATAATAATCTCTGATTCTATTTTTACATAACTTATTTTTTAAAAAATATTTCCATGGATATGTGTAGCTTTTATATCACTTAAATTAATCTCAGTATCCCTTACTAGTCCTAGAAAGCAATTCAATAAAAAAATTAAAAAGTAGAGAAAAAAGTGACCAAAATCAATCATTATATTGATATTTTGTAATTATTTGTGTTCCACACTCATGAAAAACTGACCTCTACAGAGGAGAAGGGAAGATACTTTCTTATATTTGGTGCTCATGCTTCCCACATACATTTATTAGAAATACATTATGTTTCTAAATGCTGGGAATCAAGATATTCCCTTAAGGAACTAATATTTTAATAGGAGAAATACTGTTTAAATAACTAGAATTATGCAAGATAGAATTAATATAAAGTAATCTCAAGGTGCAAAATTATGTTGTTGTTCAAAAGGGTAACAATGCTAACATACTCCCTCTCATTGGAAAAAAAAAATGAAAAGATAAAACATGGGTATCACTAACAACAATTCAGAAGTACCACTGTATATTAAGAATGGAATTTTTTTGTCTTTGAAATTGTCAGAGTCACCAAAAAAATTCTGAAGTCAGACATTTATCTACTTTAAATAGCCAACACTGGAAATAAAAATAATTTCCATCTCCTGGTGATTTAAAGTGAATGATTGGTTATTTATGTCTATCATAGAATTTTTGGCTTTCCTAGAATTGGGAAGGAAAATGCCTTTGAGAAGCCCAGCACAGACTGGGAAATCACAGAGGGTCAATGTGTTGTGATGGATAAAGAAGCCTGGGTGCTTATAGCAGGCAAACTATCCTTCAACAGATGCTGCCACTGCCAGATCGGCAACTAAACTGAGTATATCACCAGCAGAATTTTGTTTCCCTCCTCAATATCCACCTTGTCTTAGCTCTTTCCTCCGGGAGTTCATATTCTCATTGTTTTCTTTCACCACTCCAGTGTTTATGACTGCTTTGGAAGCAACACTTGAACTTCTCATTAAACCAATTATTATTAACTCTCAATTAACCCATAGGGGCTGCCTCAGCTCTTGCCTCCTTTAAGTTTGTCTTTGTATTGAGTGTTCTGATTAACCAGTACACAGGGTACTGCCTTCAAGGTGTAAAGCAGAATAGCACCATTAAGAAGAGCTGAGAACAAAGAGGCAATGATATTGATCAACTTAATGAGATTTTTATAAGGCAAATTGATTATGGAAATGGGGATCATTTCTACAACTCTGAAAAAGGAAATCTGGGATTAACATTAGAATGTTCTTGTCCTTTCTGTTTAGCTAGTTCCAGCTAATGTCATTTTAAATTATTCTCACTTCTATGTCTTTCTATGCTAGATCATATGACAAAGCCCAGTGGTTAATCAAACTTTTGCAGAGAAGTAAGAAATCTAAAGTCTTTGATAACTTAGTTAATTAATGGGGGAGGGGGGAGTGGTAAATGACAACATTCCTCTTGACAAGAACACTCTAATAAGCACATAAGGCTGAGATTGATATGGATGTGGGTGTGGATATATGGATATGGATATTCATATGCAAGAGGAATTAATTTTTTCAACTTGAGCCTAGAGCAACAGTTTGTTGGAAAAATGTAGTCTCAGGGTCCATGGAGTACCCAAGAGCCTTCCCTTAAGTCCAAAAGGTCAAATTCTTTTTCGTAATGATGTTGAGATATTTTAAATTTCTTTTTTTTTTTTTTTACATCATTCATTTCCGCGATATTTTAAATTTCTAATATCAATGTGTAGGATTCACTTCCATAAAAGCTATTTCTAGTAGATTCTCAAAAATCTTTAAGAGTGTTAAGGAATATTGAGGGGAAAAAAATAACAATCATTTGAGAATCACTGACCTAGAGGACAGCAACAGGATCAATAATTGAAAACTTGGAAGATGCAGGTTTAGAAAGATGCCAAGAAGAATTCCTAAAAGAAAAGTTGCCCACAAGGTAAGTGGGCTGCTACAAAATGCAGTGGGTTCTCCATCACTAGAGTTTATGAAGTGAAGATTGTATGACGAAGTGTGACCAGATGAGACTCTGGACAGCCGTTGAGAGCCCTCCGGCTTTGAAAACCCAGATGTTGATGCTTCCCTCTCTGGTAAGCATGATTTGGTATTGATGTAATGTTGGGACAGTTTGGAAGCCTGTCTGCTTGATGTGTCTGTTTCTCTGTTTTGAAACTTCTGTCTGTATACTTTGAAGTTCAGGGTGCTGACCTTTTTCCCCTGAACTAGGTAAATGATATGTTTGTTTGATTAAAGTAAGCTTGTTAACCCATTTTGAGTTGCTTTCCTTTTGAAAAGCAGATCTAAGAACCCGTGTGGGCAGCCACCCTGGGGATATTGGGGTGCTTGCTGATACAAAATGGCATGTTGTAAAAGGGAATTCCTGTTTAGTATCAAGATTTGATTATTTCTAAGGTCCCATTTCAGTTCCGGGATTTTTAGTCTAATGCTTCTATGTATGATAGACAATTAAGCATAAATGAAATTCTAAGAATCAATTTTGTTCTCTCCAAATATTAGTAAAGTACTTATTAAAACATATCAACACATTGAGATCATGAGGCATGAGTAAGATTAAATGAAGTTGTAGTATCTGGAAGTGGCCACTGAAGACTCTTCTCTGTAGAAGTCTCTATAAAAGATTGTAGAGTCTTGTCCCATTATTGTAAATAACAGACTTTAAAGATAAACTGGCCAGTCAATCTTTGAAATGTTTTCATCTCAAATTTAAAATTGAATCCTATTAAAATCACTTTAAGTATGTTACTTCTCTACATTTTGGTGTAAAGGAAATAGACTGGAAGTCAAGCAATGTATTTGGTTTCAAAGATTATCTCAGATAGTACTTGACTATGCCAAACCTAACAGTTCACAAATTCTTTAGCCTCAGTTTCTTAATGAGTGAAAATGGATGGAGGATGATGAAGAGGATGAGGATGATGATGATGACAACAACAATTATGATAATGATAGTGATGATGATCCACTTTCCATTTGCTACTCTGCCTGGTGTAATCTCCACAAAATAAGATGCCCCTACACCTAGTATATCCTAGTATCTTCTCTCTTCTCCCCTTTCTTGCCTCCTTTTATCTGTTGCCTACTCCTTTAGACTATAAACTCCTTGGGGGCAGGGATTGTCTTTCTTTTTTACTAATTGTATCCCCAACACTTAACACAGTGCCTAGAACATAGTAGATGCTTAATACGTGTTCATAGAATTTATTGGATTACCAAAGACAATAATAATGATAAAGCTGGTGAGGATGATTTTCAGCTAGAGAAATTAGTTGTTTCATGTGCCTATAAAAGAGTAATTACCAGAGAATGAAGGTAGACTAGCAACTTGTGTCTATACCATTTCTATCTGAGCCCTATTGAAATGAAGAGATTAACTTTGACATTCACGTGACCTTTTTGCAAAGCACTTTGTGTATATATATTATTTAATTTTCATATATATGTAAAGAGGGTGGCATAGATTGCAAACATATGGGTTTATTAAAAGTTAATAGGCATCAAAACATGGAATTCTAATCTTGCATTCATTTTATATATTTTCTGTTTAGATTACTGTATGTACATGTGTCCCTCATTAGAATGTAGGCTCCTTGAGGGCAAGTATTTCACTTATGACTTTGTAACCACAGTACATGGCATACTACCTGACACATAGTGCTTTGGAAAGAAAATTCTTCTTGCTTGACAATTAGGATCATAGATGTATAACTTGAAAATATTAAAGGACACTGAATTCACACCCTTTCTTTTACAAAGGAGGAAAATTAATCTCTGAAAGCTTAAATGACTAGTCCAGGGTCTCAAAACCAGTAAGTATCTGAAAGAATTTGAATGCAGACATCCCTGACTCTAAATTCATTGCCTGTATTTTCTACTTCAAAACCAGTACTGTTAGGTTAGGCTCTACAGACCAAAATACAACTGAGAATTATGGTCATTTTCCAAGCAATTCAGGCAAAAGTAGATTTTATACCTGATTTATCTGGATAATGACCTCATTTTTTTTTTGCTGCCATTTACCAATGCCTGAAGCAACCAGCTTTAAAAATTCAAGTGGTCTAGTTCTCATTCTTATTAAATACTTCAATTCTCTACAGACTAACCAACCGAGTTTTCAACAAGCAGGTTGATACTTACTAGAAAATAAAATAAGAGTATTTCCAAACACCTGTAGCTCCATGGGCAGATCTCATTCAGAAGTAGACCCAGGTTCCTTATATCCTTTTTCTTTATGGTTGCCTATGCTGGAACAATCTCTCTCCCTCTTCCTCTCCCTCTTCCTCTCTCTTTCTGTCTCTCTCTCTCTCTCTCTCTCTCTCTCTCTCTCTCTCTCTCTCTCTCTCTCTCTCACACACACACACACACACACACACACACACACACACACACACACCCTTTAATCATATCCCTGCATCAGCACTGAGCATGTTTTTGGAAAAATAAAATCATTTAAACAAATCCAGCTGACACAGTAAAACAATTGTATTGTGTTTATGACATTCATGGGACATTTCCCCCATTTATCAACATCTCTATTAGAAGGGGAAGGAAGAATTAAAACTGAAATTAAATGGTATAATTAATTATTGGATAAATTGTGGTCTGAAGACAAGCTGCTCTATATTTTTTCTGCACTTTGATATGAGAGGCTGTATTTTGGTTGGTATAATTCATTGTAGTCCCTTTATTTAGCACATATTTCATTAAGGACCATCAGGACACAGGAATCATGATTCATTTCTTGTAGAAAGATCTAGGTGAACCAAAGTAACCCAATGTTTAACTCTGCAACATAGTTACTCATTGACTGTTGTCTTTCATAATCAAAGAAGAACAAAATAAAATGTCTATGTTGGGGTCAATGTATGGTGTTTCTGATTGTGACTGATAGACCAGTATGAGCTCAGAAAGCTATGGCACATGTTGGACACAAATAATCCATATGAACATTTAGAATGGAGCTTCAGTATAATGAAAAGATATCTGGGGGGCTCACTTTGATAAGTGTTGTGATGAGACTCTGGGCAGCAGTTGAGAGCCCCCCGGCTTTGAAAACCCAGATGCTTCTCTCTCTGGTAACTGTGATTTTGATATTGATAATGGTTGGATAGTTTGGAAGCCTGTTTGTTTGATCTTTCTGTACACTCTGAAGTTCAGGGTGCTGACCTTTTCCCCCTGAACTAGGTTAATGATCTATGATCTATGTTTGATTGATTAAAGTAAGCTTGTTAACCCCCCCAAAAATATCTGAACAACCTGTGTTTGGGATTATGACTACAGTGCCCAGTGTATTCACATCTGCAACTTCATCACTTGCCTGTCACTAAAGGACTTCAAGGTAAGTAAAATGGTAAAATGGTATTGGTAATATCTTTTGACTAAACTGGATTTAAGTGAGGCAGGGTTGCATGAAGTTATCCACCTTGCTTTCTCTTTGATTTTTCTTTCAGAGTCATTTGTGTCTGGTGGCAAAAGTCAAGACAACTGGTGATGGCTTGGGACACAATGTATGACCTTGGCATCTTTGATGTCTCACCAATTTCTAAGAATTCCACAGGACTTGCTTCAGCTGTCTTCATAGCCTGTTGGAAGAGACTGTTCTAATATGCCCATTCCACCAGGGGAAGGCTTCACATGATTTGGGTAGTCTCCTCTTAACACATCAATAGGTTTGAAACACATCAGTTACCCTCAACCTGATTTAGCCCATCTGTTAAAATGCTTTTACCTAATTGTAGCTGCTGTACATAGTACAATTCCTTGGAGCAACAGGTGAGAGTTTGATGGCAGGTGTACACCAAAGGTAGAAAACCCAGAAATGGGTTTGGCAAGCTCTCACATCAGAGGCACTAGTCTTCCCTTAATACTCCATATACCCTCTAGTCACTCAGAGTCCACTGGAAAGATAATTTATTTTGGAGCTCGAGGATCAGAGTTAAAAATCTGGTTCAGGGGCGGCTAGGTGGCGCAGTGAATAGAGCGCCGGCCCTGGAATCAGAAGGACCTGAGTTCGGAGCAGGCCTCCGACACCTAATCCGCACAAACAAAAAAAAACCTAGCCGTGTAACCTTGGGCAAGTTACTTAACCCCAATTGCCCTAAAGGGGCGGCTAGGTGGCGCAGTGAGTAAGAGCGTCGGCCTTGGAGTTTGGATGACCCGAGATCAGATCCGGCCTCAGAAAATGAGCACCCATGCATAAATCAAATGACTAGCCGTGTAACCTTGAGCAAGTTACTTAACCCCAATTGCTTTAAAAAAAAAAAAATCTGGTTCAGCAAATACCTATAAGACCTTGGACAAATCATTAGAACTTTCAAGGTCTCTGTTGAGGCAGATGGCTTCTCACGGGGTTCCTTTCTATCAAAAAACTTTATTTTAATGAATTACAAATACTATAATTAGAATGCAGTGAAAATATCCAAATCTCTTCAAAATAAACACCATTTTATTTTAAGGTGCTTCTCTATGTAAGTGTGTGTCTATATGATTTTTTGGCACAAATAATCTAAATTCAACTTAATATGCCAAATAATGTCATGGTATTACCTTACTAGGATAAAAATATGTAAATCTTTATATATTTCAATAAAAAATCTGAAATTAAGTTAATCCTCAAAAATGTTTAAAATTGTTATGACATTCTATTGAACTTGATTTAATAATAATCTGGATTAAGAATATCTAAACATAGGGATGGCTAGGTACAGCACTGAATAGAGCACGAGCCCTGGACTTAGAGGGACATGAGTTCAAATCCAGCCTCAGACACTTAACACAAAAACTAGCTGTGTGACCTTGGGTAAGTCACTTAACCCCAATACCCCAATTGTCCTCTAAAAAGCAAAAAAAAAAATGTTTAAACATCAGTAGAAAAAAAAAGATAACCATATCCCAAACACAAGCAATACAATTAATTGTAAAAAATTATAACAAATTAGTATATTTGAATATCTTATCCCAAAATTTCTCCAGCATAATCAATATAAATTAATTGCCGCCCTCAAGTAAATAACCAATAGCCATAGAAGAAACAGTTAAATATATACATGGAGAAGTACAAATTGCCTAGATACTATATGGATGCATGGATGGGTGGATGACATCACTAAATAATAAGCATGGTAGATATTAGGAAAGGGTCAGATTATTGATTAAAATTCTATTTACATTTTCATGGTCAAGTCTGATTATTTGTTCAAACTAAATTATTCTCCTTCCATTACACTAATTAGTGCCTGCCAGTAAGGAATAATATGTTAAAGATTAAATCCATTAGAATTTCCTTTTGGGGTTGAACAGGATTCACTGAAGATTCACTCTTTATAAAGTCACTCTTTATAAAATATTGACTCAACTATGGTTAGCATCATGACACTGATATCTTCCAATTCTAAGAAAGAAAGAAGGAAGGAAAGAAAGAAAGAAAGAAAGAAAGGAAGGAAGGAAGGAAGGAAGGAAGGAAGGAAGGAAGGAAGGAAGGAAGGAAGGAAGGAAGGAAGGAAGGAAGGAAAGAGAAAGAAAGAAAGAAAGAAAGAAAGAAAGAAAGAAAGAAAGAAAGAAAGAAAGAAAAAGAAAGGAAGGAAGAAAGGAAGGAATGGAGGGAGGGAGGGAGTAAAGATGAAAGAAATTGGAAACAAAATAAGAGAGAGGTATATAAGGGGTTGACTGGTTTAAATTTTTGTTTTGATGATTCATGGGAAAACATGAAAAAGAATCACAATAAATGTGAAGACATGTAACAAATTGCTTTAGTGGAAAGAAACCCTTCAGTTATACAAATCCATCAAAACAAAATATCTAAATGTACTATATGGCCTACATTTATATAAGATCTTAAGCTTTGTAAAGCCTTTTATAGATGTTATTTACTTGTGTCCCTACAACAGACCTGGAGAAGTAGGTGTTATTATTGTCCCTATTTTACAAATGAGAAACCTGAGGACAACAAGTTTAAGTGACTTGTACATAATCACACAGCTTAGTAAATATTTGGGGCTGTATTTGAACTTGTGTCTTTTTCTCACTTTAAATTGAGAACTCTATTCCATGTACCACCTGGGTGCCTCAATTTTTGCATCTAATCAAGGCATAAATAGAAGGAGAATTTACTTAAAATAACAAATGGTAACCCTTTTAATATAAATGGAATTCTTGTATTTGCTACTACTTCTTACCCACTGCAGATATTAGCCATCTTGGGTCAAGAGCACATTGGAAGTCATTTAAGTATCCATTAATCATAGTGGGAGGTAAATGTGCATAAGGAGAATGAATCCCCTTAGGTATTTAAAATGAGTTCCCATTACTATCCATCTGTTGATGTAGCTTGGTCAGGTATTTTCCCACTTTCAAAGAACTGCACCTTTTGGCAAGATTAAATAAGATCGCATCATATGAGAGCATCTTTGCCAAGCTTCTGAATTTCAAATGCTCTTGAGAACTCTGGGAAGAACTTCATGTACCATCTGTAAAATACACATGCAGGTCTGGGAAAACTATCCAGACTGCCTGCACTATAGGTAACTTAAAGACACCCAATAGACAACTAACTCTCCCTGCCAACTATTCACTGTCTTTCTGTTCTATCTCTACAAGGAAAACAAGAGCTGCACACAAAATGCAAAAAATGGGAAATCTGTCCTACTGCCAAGCTTATGTATTACAAAGGATTGAGTTGTCTCATGTATTTTTTTCAAATTATAGTTAGTAAGTTCAGTTTGCTGGTCCTGCTCATACACTTGAAGAAGCAGAAGTTTTCCCAAATGGAAAAGAACCCATTTCTAGGAGTCCAATTTAATTAATTGTCTAAATCATCTAATAATACTATTCAATTTGTTTTATTCTGTGAAATAGGCACAAATACTTAGGAAACATTGATTACTAGACTCATTTCCTATTTTATTGGTGTAGAAAACTCTCTCTATGAGACCAGATATCAACTATAGATAGCCACTTAGGAGTTCTTCAGAGAAGTTGCTCAGGGTCACCAAAACATGACGTTTGGACTCCATGCCCATCCTTCATAATAATATGCCATGCTGTCTCCATATTTCCTTAGAAATAAGATCTATGAAATGCATCAACCCAAATCTAATTTTAATCCTCTGGCTGGAGGTCATGTTTTACATAAATTGTGGCTAGATGTTCTGTTGCTGATCTTATAGCTACCTTTTGAGCCAGGTAGCACAAGTATTATTCCTTTTTCTATAGATGAGGGAGCTAACTCCAGGAGAGAATAAGTGGTTTGTAAAATAAGACACTAAATATCAATGGTTAGTCTGCACTGGGAAATAAGACCTTCTGCCTTTAAATGCAGCACTCATGTGTCTGCAATACCATTCTTTCCTTAGAAAGAGGAACAGAAATAGAGGATGGACCACAGCAGCATAATTTTAAAAAATAGCTTGTAAACTGCATATCAACAGTTGTAAAATTACCTAAGGTATCATAGGATTTTAATCATTCTCCCTCAGTGGATCCCAATTTTCTCATCTAAAATTAAGGGAATGAATATTCAAACATAAACTATGATCAGATGATTCTGTGATCATAATGGTGAATTTGTGATAGGAAAAACATAGAAGAGAACAGAAGTAGAGTTAAGTGGGCATTCTAATAAATTATTTATTGATGAAACTAGCCTATAATCTGTGGCACACCAGCTTGAAGGCATGTACATGCCAGGAGAACATCAGATTCATGGTCTCATAACTTTATTACCCATCACAGTACTCAGTGGTAAGTTTCATGTCTTTGTCCTGGCCAAAACTGCTACTTCATAAATCTCAAAAGCAGCAGCTTGGGCTCCCTTGGACAGTTAAGTGAAATAGTGGATAGAGTACTAGTCCTGGAATCAGGAAGACCTGAGTTCAAATCCAACCCGAGGTACTTACTAGCTGTGTGATCTTGGGCAAATCACTTAACCCTGTTGGCCTCTGTTTTTCATCTGTAAAATGAGCTAGAGAAGGAAGTGGCAAGCCATTTTACTAAGAAAACCCCAAATGGGGTCATGAAGAATCAAGCACTACTGAAACTGACTCAATAACAGAGCTACCTTATTTGTTCTACCAAGCTCCCAACTATAGGCATTATATTGTTCAAAAATAGTTTTAGTGATTCTGGTAAGGTCACCATTATACCCTTTTTTGACCTCCACTTCCACTGCCACCATTTAATGACATGCATGTGAACTTCAGGTGTGTTGGCTTCTCCTTTCTTCATTCTCGACTCCCATGAAGAGATACTGACCAAGGGCTCATAGTTGAGTCAATCAAACCTTACACTGTAGTTGAAAGATAGTCAGATTTAGAACTGTGAGCACTTGGATTCTCTAAATGTTAATGTACAACCGTGCTCTCCAGTTCCTTTCAGACTTTGGGTAAATTGAATAACCTCTCTGGACCATAGTTCCACATCTGCAAAATAAGGTTGCACCAAAGATCATAGAATCATTAATGTAAACTTCTTTCAATGATAAATGTTAAGATCCTATAATATGATCCTGTGATCTAGGTTTCACCACCATTGTCAATCATTTCCTGATACCAATACAACTATAGGGATCAGTACCAGAATCTAGAGTCAGCTGCTTGCAGGTCAAACCAAACAAACAAGAATCATCTATTTTTGCTAAAGTACAGAACACATTGCCCATGCATCAACATATAAATTCATGGCATATTCTCAGAAGAGGTTCATGACTTCTCCCAGAATTCCTGATATTAATGCATTTGTCCTTCTAATATTTTATGGTTAGTAGTATTCAGTCTTTTTTCCATTACCTTTATCTCTTACTACATGATCACCTTTCTCTTTTTCTAATCTCATTCTATCTCACATGTGAGTAGTGCACATCCCCATCCCAATTTGAACCTTGGCCACCAACAGGACTGAGAAATGCATTCAGGATTGTGAAAGTAATAGAGATGAATTGTTGTTGATGAAGTGAGCAGAACCAGGAGTACATTGTAGACAGTAACAGCAGTGTTGTATGATGATCAACTATAACAGAATTACTTCAGCAACACAATGATCTGAGACAATTCAAAAGGGTCATGATGAAAAATGATATCCACATCCAAAGAAAGAACTATGAATTCTGAATGCAGATAGAAGCATACTATTTTCACGTTTTTTTTTTCTTTCTTGTGGTTTTCCCCTTTTGTTCTGATTCTTCTTTCATGGCATGATTAAAATGGAGATGAGATTACTGTGATTGTACATGTATAATTTAGATTGCTTGCTGTGTTGGGGAGGGGGAAAGAGAAAAGTGAATTTTTGGAATTCAAAATTTTATGAAAGTAAATGGTGTCAAGAAGACTTTAGCTCAAATCTTGTCTCTGATACTTACTAACTGAGTGACCTTGGGTTAATCATTTAACTTCATTCAACATTATTTTTCTTATCTATAAAAGGGAAATCAATAGGAACTCCCTCAAAAGCTTTTTTTATGAGAATGAGATAAGATAATTGATACAAGCATCTTTGCAAACTTTAATGTGAAATATCAGCATTAGCCAACATTATTATGAATATCACAGAAGATTTCAAAGCACTCCCACACAGAACACTGTTACTATATGACATTATTTACCACTGTTAGCTCTAGGCTTGATTGTGAATTTTCTTTATGTTTTTTATGGTTTAATTTTAACTTTCTTAGTCGGTCATTCACCTAAGGCAATGCATTTTATATGCCCACCATATTAAGGGCTCTCAGAAAAAAGATCAGCAAAATTTGATATATTTCAAGACTCCCCTTGAAAGGGGCTTGGCTGAACAAGGTCCTCAAATTTCTGGGAGCAGTTTGTGTAGCTTTCCTTTAACACATGCCATTCTGCTTTGCATTGTGTTGTCATAGAGTCTGGGAATACTTGGTGAGAGAGGGATAGACTTGAACTCAAGGAAAGACTTCAAGGAAGTCTTCTTCTAGGAAGACTTCTTTCTACATAAAAAATGCAAAAAGTTTTGGATAACCCAGTGGAAGAGGAAGAGGAATGAAGGCTTCAAGGCTGAGTAGTACTTAGAAGTCCAGCCATGGGTTCATCTCCTCCTTCCATCCATTTCTGATGGCAAGGCCCTTTGGCAATGCTATTATCACTATTAGTTGAGAGGAGAAAAGGAGAAAAAGTTCATTTAGCTTTTTGACATCTTGAGGAATTATAGGACCTTTTTTAAAAAAATAGTTGTTTTATATATATTAAGGACCAGTTAATAGTATGCTTAATAGGAAATGTGTTCATATAAATTATTCCTAAGAAGTTATTTGTTCCCACTTAACAACCACAGAACAAGTCTTGCTGTGAACTTTATTTCAAAAAATCAAGTTAGATTTGTATATATTCAGGGGTATGACAAAAATGATAATATATCCCCTTCAGTGATATGATTTTCTTTTAAAAATTAAGTTAAGGTGTATATATTGAATTAAGAGTCTCTTTAGATTCACTGACATTTATTTTATCATTTTCACTGCTATAAAGTAAAAAAAAAGTTCTTATACCCACAATCAACCATGAGGCAATATGTAAAACCATGAAAGAAAAATGAAGTAATCAAAATAAAGTATAAAACACTATAAATCATGCCTAATAAACACTTATGTTCTAATATAAACCTTTTATCCACATCTGAACCACTAATATATACTGATTCTACATTCTAACATATTCTCTGAAAGGGCCCCAAATCTGATTTATATCTCTTGTTCCAATTAATACAGAAACCCTGCCAAACTGGCTCCTCAAGTAAACGCCAATGATCTAATATGTTTCAACCAGGTGTATTGAAATAAATGAGAGAGAAAAGATAAGTCATTATTTCTCTGAACTCTCAGAAACTGGTTAGTGTCAGGATACTGCTGAAAGAGTGAGCTTTGCAGAGTAATACTTGTTTCCCAATTCAAAAGTCAAGTAATACAAAGAAATTATGGAAGAATGTGGGGAAAAATCAGTACAGGAGCTGTTATTCACTTATTTTTTTTTCCTAAATGGTTTATTAACTTCTGTTTTGCTTCATTCACTTGCACAAGTTTTTGTGTTACAAATTTTCTTCCCGTTTTTCCCCTACCAACTCCCCAAAATAGCAGTCCCCCAGGATATCCCCTCCTTTTATTTCCCAATTACATGTAAAGTAGTATTAATAATAGTAAATATACATACACACACACACACACACACACACACACACACACACACACACACACACACATATATATATATATATATATATATATAAATAAACTTTGAATTCCAAATTCATTCCCTTCCTCCCTCATCGCCCACCCTTACTGGGAAGATAAGCAATTAAATATAGGTTGTACATGTGTAGCTAAAAAAAAAAAATTACCATAGTAGATATATTGTAGAAGACTGATTGTATTTCCTTCCCCCCTTCCCACCTCCCACTTGTTCTATTCTTTACTTTGGTACTGCCCCTTTTCAAAAGTGTGTGCTTCCTACTTCCCTCCCACCCAGCATGCCCTCAGTTCCATAACATTATCCCCCCTCTCATCCCCTTCCCTTCTCTCCTGTAGGGTGAGATACCCTATTCTATGTGTATGTCATTCCCCTCCCTGAGCCAAATTCAATGATTATAAGGTGGACACATTCCCTTATGCCTTCCTGTTCTTCCCCTCCATTTTACCCATTTCCCTTGCTTCTTCTATAACAGATAGTTTGCCCCTTTCTGTTTCTCCCCATCTCTTCTCATTATATTCCTCTCTCACCTTTTGATTTCACCTTTAAGTAACATCTCTTCCTATTAAATTGGTGCTATGCCCTCTATCTATATATACCTGTAAACATTTATATATATATACATATATATATACACATTCACATATGTATTCTTATGCCTATATACCCTGCAATAAAGACTATATAATATATATATATATATATATATATATACACATACATACATATACACAAACACACACACACACACACACACACACACACACATATATATATATATATATTCCCTTCAACTATTTTCATATTGAGAAAAGTTTCCTCAGTTACAATGATCGTTTTCCATGTAGGAATGTAAATAGTTCAACTTTGATAAGTTCATTATCATTTCTTTTCCCTGTTTACCTTCTCATGCTTCTCTTGCTTCTTGTATCTGAATGTCAAATTTTCTACTCAAGTCTGGTTTTTTCTTTAAGAATGCTTGAAAGTCCTCTATTCCACTGAATCACCATATTTTCCCCTGAAACATGAAACTCAGATTTTCTGGGTAGGTGATTCTTGGTTTTAATCCCAGCTCCTTTGCCCTCTGGAATATCATATTCCAAGCCCTTCCATCCTTCAGTGTTTAGAAGCTGCCAGATCCTGTGTTATCCCATTTGTATTTCCACAATATTCAAATTGTTTCTTCCTGGCTGCTTGTAATATTCTCTCCTTGATCTGGGAATTCTGAAACTTGGCTATAATATTCCTAGGAGTTTTCTTTTTGGGATCTTTTTCAGGAGGTGATTGGTGCATTCCTTCAACCTCGCTTTTGCCTTCTCGTTCTAAAACATCAGGGCAGTTTTCCTTGAGAATTTCTTGGAAGATGATTTCTAGGTTCTTTCTTTGATCATAGCTTCCAGGTAGTCCAATAATTTTTAGATTATCTCTCCTGGATCTGTTTTCCAGGTCAGTGGTTTTTCCCATGAGATATTTCACATTACCTTCTATTCTTTCATTTGTTTGTATCTGTTTAACAGCATCTTGATTTCTCACAAAATCACTAGCTTCCCTTTGGTCCATTCTAAATCTGAAGGAAAGATTCTTATCAGTGAACCTTTGAGATTATTTTTCCATCTGGCAAATTTGGCTTTTTGAGGCATTCCTCTCCTCATTGCCTTTTTCAGCCTCTTTTGCCTTTTGAGCTAGTCTAATTTTAGGACTTTATTTTCCTCAGTGAGGCTGTTGACTCTCCTTTCATAATTTTCTTGCATCATTTTCATTTCTCTTCATAATTTTTCCTCTCCTTCTTTAATCTGCTTCTTAAAGTCCTTTATGGCCTGTAATCAGCTCCTATTGTCCTTTGAAGCTTTTGGTGCAGGAGTTCTTACCTCACAGTCTTCTTCCTGTTCCATGCTTTGATCCTCTTTGCCCCCAAAATAGGAGTCTAATGTTGAATTTTTCAGTTTATTTTGTTTCCTTTGCCTAGGCATGTTGCCACTCAATTACTTGACTTTTGGGTTTGTTGCCACAGTAGAACTCAGCTGCCAGATAGGGGAGCTTTCATCCCAAATGCAGGGGTTTTCTCAGCTGATGGAGGTATTAGTTGGGTGCTATCTCTGAAGCCTCTGCACAGTCTGGAAAGTTGGTCACATACCCCAAGATCCCCACCCTAGACTGCAATCCAGATCCAAGAAGGTTAAAGGAAGAGTGATTACCCCCTCAGACTGTTTGCCTGGTTTCCCTATAGTTCTGCAGGCCAGGAGCCGAAGCTGCAACTTGGCACCAGCTGTGCTTAAGCATCTCAGTGGCTTCTCGCCCTGTGGGAAGAGTCCAACATGCTCTCCCAACTAGTGGGTCCCAAAGTCCACACTGCACTGACCTCTCACTTTGTCCTTGGCATCTATCTGTTGATAATTCTGGAAAGGGCCACAGCTGCTGGTCTTTTGGAGTCCCTCCAGCCAGCTGCTGGTCAGGCCATCCTGGGGCTAAAACCTTTGGCTCATGCGGGTCTGGGGTCAGTTCCGAGAGTGCTTTGCTGGCCACTCCCTGCCAGGCTGCCAGGCTGCCCTCAGCAAGAGGTTAGCTTCTCTGTGTAATATTGTGGGTTCTGTAGCTCCAATGTTTGTTCACAGTCCCCATTTTACCTTGACTGGTGAAAGTGTAATTTGGAGCTCCTTGGAAGTGCTGTTTCTCCTCCACCATCTTGACTCTGTCCCCCATTCACTTATCTTTAATATGGTCATCAGAGTGACTAGTTTTTCATCTCTTCATTTTTTTCCCTTTGAGTTAAAAGGAACATTATTTTTCAGATAAAAGAAAATAAGGGAACTTTTAAAAGCTATTAAAATATAAAAAGTAGAGGTGTGCATATTGATTGCTGTTGGACTGGCATTCAGTGAGCTCCTGCCTGAATTAATTGATGATTCACTATACATTTCAAAACATTTGAGGTTCTAGAAGTTGGGTGTTATAATTGGGTGGTTCAGGAGCCTTGCTAAAAGCTTCAATTATATCATGACTTTTTTTCTCCCCTCCCTTTCAAATACTATCTTACTTGACATTCTATGAAAATTATATGTGAAATGTACTCAAGGAAACTACCTCCTGTTTCCACACAATTATATATTTTGACCTAGAAGCAACCTTGAAGGTCATCTCATCCAACCCCTTCATTTTATAGAAACAACACTAAAGTTCACAGAGATTAAATGAATTTCCATGAATAGGAAGTAGACCAGGATGGATTTGAATCTAACTCTTTTATATACAACTTGGCAGGTTTTACTTTGTATTATGAACAATGAGATCAGTTTGAAGTACTTTGTGGGGATAATGGACTTAATAAAGCTAGATATGTGTTTTACCTTTGCTCTCTGCTAAGTGGTTTGTTGTCCTATTCTATGTCAGTTTCCAAGATGCTGAATGATTGGGAACAAGATTAGGGGCATGGGGTCAGACTTAGCTTACATGCCATCTGTCTTTGAAAATAAACTTTGCTACTTGACACCCCCTTCTCTTAAAATTGTCATCTTTATACTTACCTTTTTATATGTTGTAGCTCCTTCCCCTGCAAAATTTAATTTCTTGAGGACAGAAGCAATTTTTCACTTTGACTTTGTTCCACAGCATCTAACGTACTGCCTTTAATAGAATAGGCATTTAATATACATGTTCAATTGGATTTGATTGGATCTGGGTTCAAAATTTGCTCTTGAATCTTCCTTGCTGTGTGACCATAAGCAAGCTACTAAATTTCTATCAGCTTCTGTTTTATTGTCTGTTAAAGAAGGATAATAGTAGCCCTGTGAGAACCAGCTCACAAACTACACTGTGCCTGGCTCATAGTAGGCATTTAATAAATCCTTGTAGATTGATTGTTGGGGGGAATCATATGAGAAAATTATGTAAAAACACTATATAAATATCAGTTATTATTCATATGTGGCACACTGCTAAGTGGTATAGAGATCTCATTCAGTTCAATTTATGAGTCAGACTGCCCCCTTGAAACAAAATGATGACCCAAAGAGTTCTCAGATGGACATATTTTCTCTGATTGTACCTGAGTGAGCTCTACAAAGCATAGAATCAATATTTTATGTAACACAGGAGACATGCATTATGTTGAGTTATGCTTCCTGTCTAGTTTATCCACATCTGTGGTGAACCATTATTTTTCTTAGAAAATGAAAGCTAATTTTATATAACTAAAGGTAGACCTATGTAATGAATAGAGAGTGTTTTTTGAAAAGGAAGAATTTCAGGGCCTTGTTAAGATCTGGATTAAACCTTTGGGGATAATGTGATAAAGAGCAGAAGAGCACAGGATCCCAGAGAATGGTTTAAAATAACAAAAACAAATTAAAACTATACTTATATGCAGATTTCTGATTAGATAGTTTTCAGATAGAACATGACTTGCCAAACTGGTTACATTAAGTCCTATATCCTTTAGAGTAAGGTAACTAAAATATTGAATATCCACAATTTAAATAGTTGCAGAGCATTGCTGCTCTATGGTCATCCATTCATATATGAAGAGGTAATAAATAGACACCTTTTGTTAAAGTAAATTTACTATAGAGAATCTATGAGTAGAGAACTGGGCCTTGAGGTTCATAGAAAAAAATTAATCAGTTAGCATTTATTAATAACCTACTATATGCCAGGGATACTCTAGGTATTGAGGAAATAAACAGAAAGAATAGCACAATTCCTTTTCACGAGAAGTTTCCATTGTAATGTGGCAACCAGAAATACACAAATAAATTTAAAGTGAATGAAAATACAAATTAAGCAAACATTAATTGCTAAGCAGAAAGGTAGAAGAGTTGGGCATGTAGTTTGCAACTTACAATATAAGATGTACTGCCACTGATATGTTTAAACTGTTTCTATAAAACTATCATTTTGCTTTTTGTTTTTTATAAACTTATTGTTGATTATTTTTTTAAAATGGAAAACTATTTCTCTATCTATGATTTTATGCTATATACCTATCATTCAGAAATCTTTCATTTTCAGGTTGGAACAGAGGAAATGCTGACTTGGGTTTCTAGGTCATTTTAAAAAAATAACCTTCTTTCCACTGGTCTTCATATGAGATCTTATTGGTCATAAGCCACTTACTTGGTTTCTCTTGACAACATCTCCATTTACAAAATTATCAATAAACAGAATCTTAGAATTCTTAGGGAACTTAAATATCATTTAATTCCACCCAAGTCTGAATAAGACTCTTCTTTAGATAAAAAAAATAAATAACAACTTGCCATTCAACTTTTCCTTGAAAATCTCCAGTTAGGGAAGAAACTGACTGGATAGGTCTAAATGTTAGGAATTTTGTTTCATTTTTGTTCTTATTTCATTGGGTTTAAATTGGACCCCATATGACATCTAACTCTTGCTCATAATTCTGTCTTCTCTGGCTAAAAATAACATACTGGATCCACTTTGCTCATGATATTCCTACAGATAATTGAAGACAGTTGTCTTGAATGCACTGTTTCCCTTCTTGATGATAAGTATACTAAGTTCCATAAGCCGTGCTATAGAATCATAGATTTAGAGTTACAAAGACATAGAGGCCATACAACACAACTTTTTCAACTAGTCTTTATAGGTCATATCACCCTTTTAGGACATATGTTGCCCTTCAACATCATAGATTTCTTCTAATGTATGTTCTCCAACTTATTGGCCTCCTTACTAAAATATGGAAACCAGAGTAAAATTTGAATGGGAAACACAGGAAATTTCTTTAATTATAAGAAGGGCAATTACATGGAAAAATAATTAGACTTTTCTTTCATGACCCAGAGGAAAGAAGTAGGAAGAATTGTTGGAAAATGTCAAATCAATCAATTAAGGCTTGATTTTGTTTAAGTCTCCAAGTAAATGCTGAGAGGTGGAGTGAGAGAGATCTGGTCATAGAGCCAAGAAGTCAGATGTTTAAGTCCTGTCTTTGAAACATGATCATTGTTTCCCTGGGAAAGATATTAAAATTCTCAGAATTCTAGGAAACTCTGACAGAATATTGCTAACAAAGAAGATGCTGAACTGAACTATTAAAGTGGTGAGTTATATAGAAAGATGTAATTATAGGTCTAGTCCCTATTTTCTAACCAAAAGTTCCCTTTCGTGGGGGCCCTTCAGCTAAAAGATTGCTGAGCATTTTCTTAAATTAATGGTCACTGAAGTCCATTTCAACTCTCAAAATGTCTGTTCCAATAATTTTAAAATTTAGTTTGTCTGGGCCTGCAGTTGTTCTCTTAACATATCCTAAATTATCTTAATGTCTAAAACCCATCTTGTCCATCTTAAACTTTCATTTACAATCCAATGTTGATATTAATTATGATATAAAATAGATGCAAAACAATATTTAAGTGATTATGTTTCTTCATCATCTTTTGTTGTTGTTGTCTCCTTTATCCAAGCAACAATCCTAATCTTTTTTTAAAGGTGTTATTTTCTTCAGTATATTTGTGCCACTTTTACCAAATTGTTCACTGTCTTTTCATGATTTTCTTTCTTTGTTCTCATTTCTTTCTTTCATTTTCTGCTGTAACTCTTATTTGATTTTAAAAATCATTGTTTTAAATCTACCAGGAATTATTTTTAGGCTTGTGCCCAATTCACAATTTTCTTTGAGGCTTTGTTTGCAATTGTTTTGATTTCATTGTTTACTTTTGACTAAATATCTTGATGTTCACTGTCACCATAGTAATTTTTGATGGTCATTTTTTTTTGTTTGCTCATTTTCCCACCATATTTCTTGATCTGGAAGTTTATATTAATGTTGGGCTCTGTACCCAGTATGTGGGGGGTGTGGTGAAGAGTTAGTAAAGAAGCACTATCTCAAATTTCAGAATTTTTTGTCCTATTGCTTTCAGAGGAAGCTCCACGAGTCTCTATTTTTTTGCTGCTTCCAAGCTGGTATAATCTAAGGAGATGTGTGGTGACTGCTCTCCAAATCTGTACTCTGGTTCTTACCCAAGAAGAACCTCTGATCCCTTGCAATTGGTACTGTTGTCTCAGGGTTCCTGATGCATTGGAACTGGAAGTGACACTTCCCTTCAAGGCTTCCACTTCCTCTTGACCCAAAAATGTTCTTCCCTGTATTTGACCTATTAGCTAGAAGTGGGCATAGGCCATAAAGTTGCTGAACAGCATTTGTTCCTGAATCTAGTGCTAGCACATGTCCCCTGTAGTTACTTTCTGACTATTTGCCAGAT
The DNA here is from genome assembly GCA_011680675.1 of Gymnobelideus leadbeateri. Taxonomy (NCBI): domain Eukaryota; kingdom Metazoa; phylum Chordata; class Mammalia; order Diprotodontia; family Petauridae; genus Gymnobelideus; species Gymnobelideus leadbeateri. The sequence continues at coordinate 198,731 of WOXC01004847.1, read as the reverse complement.
CTCCTTACCATCTGTAGCAGCAAGCACCCCAACATCCCCAGGGTAGCTGCCAATATAGGTTCTTAGATCTGCTTTTCAAAAGGAAAGCAACTCAAAATGGGTTAACAAGCTTACTTTAATCAAACATATATTACCTAGTTCAGGGGGAAAAGGTCAGCACCCTGAACTTCAGAGTTACAGAACTTAAAGATCAAACAGGCTTCCAAACTGTCCACCTATTATATCAATACCAAATCAGAGTTACCAGAAAGGGAAGCATCAACATCTGGGTTTTCAAAGCCGGGGGGGCTCTCAACAATGGCTGACCAGAGTCTCATCTGGTCAAATCACACAACACTTCTCAAAGTGAGCCCCAAAGCAAAGCCTCTCCTCAAGGTTTATATAGCCTTCTCCTGGCTCAGAGAATGTAACAACCTTCTGGACCCACTGCCCAATCACAAAGTATCAAGGTGTGGGCTTTCCTGAAAAACAAGCCTCCTACCACAGGCTCCAGGTGCACTTAAGCTAGGGGCAGGGAAGATCTTTAAATTTGCATTTCCATTACACCATCTCCAGCTTGAGAATTCAAAAAATTGCTACTTATCTCACCATTACCAAGTTCTACCATTGATGTTTCATTCACATGGGCTCTGGACCAGCCTGAATGCCCATCACAAAACTCTTTCCAAACTCCTAAATTGTCTTGGGATAGAAAAATGTCTCACTTTGAACTTTCATTGGCTTTGATACTCCAATGTTTTATTTGAGGTGTTATTTAGAAGTTATTTGCAGTATTACAGTGGAAGAGTTCAGCTGAGCACTCTCTCTACTCTGTCAACTTGGCTCTGCACCCAGAATTTCCCAGAGTTTTACATTTATAATTTGTTAATATCCCTCTTCTCCCAAGTTCTGTACATCCTTTAAAAAAATCTAAATAGGTTATTGCACTCCTAGTGGATCTATATCATTTTCTTTGTTCATCTTGCCCTTTTCTTATTCATCAAAATATTTTCTCTTTGTCTTCAGAGTTTTGTGATTGAGAGTTGTGCATCTCTCCCCTAAAGTCTTTAGATAAATAAAGTCAGTTTGTTTAATTATATTTAGTCTTTCCTCGTGCTCTTTGAAATCGACCCTTTCCATATCTGAGGTTCCTGTTAAGTCAAGCTTTACACTTATTTCTTTTTTCACCCCACATCTTGATAAGAAGATAACTCATGAAATGGGGAAGTAGCACAAATATATTTGTGACAATTTTATTAATTCATTATTTTTATATATCTTTCCCCTAATATTCTGGAAATCCTTCTATTGTGACAAAAGGCTATGGGTTGTTTTGTTTTGTTTTCTGTGTGGGGTAGGGGAGAAATGGCACATGTCTACACTCCCAACTGAAACTCAACTTCTAAAACTATTCTTCCCATTTACCCAAATCAGTAAGAAGGCCATCACAAACTCTCAGATATGAAGGATTTACTAATAAGAAAAGAGCAAAAAAAGTAATCATAACACTATTCATTAGTAGGAATAGCAAGAAGAATATTTAAATATCACTGAGAAAAACATGAAGAAACCTAGGTAATATTCTATCACCATTACATGAAGTGTCTGAAAAAGGTGAAAGGGAGTTGGAGAGAAACTTAAACTTTGTATGAGGAACATATATAGGGAGGCAAATATAAAAGTGATGTATGACTCTTTATTATAGCCCTTGATGTAAAATAAAAATAGTAAACAAGAAAATAGTTATACTGCACTCTTTCAGGGACAGGAGTTAAAGTATGCTCTGTCAACTATGGTGATGATTTCCTTTGCTGTCCAAAAAGAACAATTAAATATATTTCATTCAACACTTGGTGGTGTTTCCCCTTTCTAAGTTGTCAATGATGCTAAATAGCAAAGTGCATAAGCCCAGTCAGATTTTAATACTATAGAAAGTTGCCTTTTTGTTTTTCCAATGTGCTCCCCAAATCAGAACTTTCCTCCAAACAGCTCCCAGCAGCAAAGCCTGTCTCATAACCTTATCAGTTCGGTAAGAAAGGGGCAGCTAGGTGGCTCAGTGAATAGAGCCCCGGCCCTGGAGTCAGAAGGACCTGAGTTCAGAGCCGGCCTCAGACATTTAATCCACACAAACAAAAACCTAGCCGTGTAACCTTGGGCAAGTTACTTAACCCCAATTGCCCTAAAGGGGCGGCTAGGTGGCGCAGTGAGTAAGAGCGCTGGCCTCGGAGTTGGGATGACCCGAGATCAAATCTGGCCTCAGAAAATGAGCACCCACACACAAATAATGACCAGCCTTGTAACCTTGAGCAAGTTACTTAACCCCAATTGCTTTAAAAAAAAAAAGAAAGTAGTGTAACTTTTATGTTCTAATCTCAGCAATCAGTTTAATTATTCTTCTCTTTTTTGTCATTAATTGCTTTTCCACTTCTTCTGGCTTTTGTTCTTCTCCATTTATGATTTCTCTTAATCATCAAGCCTTGGATTCTGTTCTCTGGTTACTGTTAATTCTGTGTTGAAGCAGTGCTTACCAGTGTGGAATGGCTCATCTCTACTTTATAATGAGAAAGTTTAAAAAATATTCCTTATAGACATGATGCATATAATTAGTAATCAAAAGATCTATAGTCCCAAAATAATTCTTGGATGTAGAATTTCCCAGGAAAGTCCTGAAAAATGTCATTATTTAAATTATCTGGAAAGAAACTATGTAGTATATCCCTGTCTATAACAGTTTAGTGTTATTAGCATCTCTAAGCTACTTTTTAAAGGTCTACTTAGTGCATTTATCTGAGGACTTATTCTCTCTCAGATCCTAAAAACTGTTTAAAATCTTTTCTATTTATTTTCTCACTCTACTATCTATATTTTTGCTTTTCTTAGTAAATAAAATAGCCATATAAGAAGTGCCATTTTTTTCTAATATTGAATGAAAATATCTAGCATTTATATAGGTCTTTGCTGTTTGCAAAGTTTACAAGCATTTTACAAATATTATCTCAGCCACCTGGGAAGTAGGTGCTATTATTGTATAATTTTACAGATAAGGAAATTGAGACTGATGGGATAAGTGACATGCTAAGGGTCATATGACTAGTAAATATCTAAGGGTAGAGAGATACATTCAAATATAGATGCACAAATGTTTATATGTAAAATAATTGAGGAAAAGTAATATCATGGTCTATCATATTAATCTGAAATTGATTCTTTCTATATTTGGTCAGACCACTTTTTTCAGTTTAGTTCACCAGACCATTTCAGAAGGACATGATCTGATCACTCCCTGCCCCCAACACATCTGCTCTTTAGAACAGATTGGCCTGGGGCCCATCCAAGCAGAAACTTTGGTTCCGTTTACTACATAAACCTGGAACCAGATTGGGCTAAGACCTCCTTTGGGGAAAAGTCTCCTGTACTTGCTTTCACTCATAAAAATTAGGAGCGACTTGGTCTCAAAGGAAGAGGCCAAACTGGTGGTAACCTGATTGATATTTTTTTTCTTTTTCTAGTGAAGATTGCTTGAGACAGCTGAGTCTCATAAAAGAACTAGAATTCCTTAAGTGTCAGAGAGGGGTGTAATCAGGCCAGTACACTTTCCCTAGAGGCAGGCTAATTTTATCCTGAGGATTAGTCCTACCCTCTCCCCAAGATAAAGTAATAAGGAGGAGCTAAGAATTCTTAAGCCACCTCTTCATTAAATTATCTACCAATTGGTATTGCTTTTCCTTTGCCAAATATCCAAATAGTTTACTGTCAGACCAATTAGAAGGAAGACATGCTTATGATTAAAAGACCCTGTTGGCCCTCACTCCTTCAGTCATTGAGAAAAAGAGAGGATATAGATCCAATTTCTTTCTACTGCCAGTCTAACCAAAAAATTGATCATGCTCAGGTCCCTGGCTGTTGCTGAGGTGGCAGCAAGACCCATTTTACTAGGGGTTCACGTTTTGCTATTATTAAAATGATACCTTACTGTGGAGAAAACTGTGCCTTTGTTGCAATATTACTAGTCACAGTATTCAAGATCTGTATTCATTCACTCAGTCAAAAAGCATTTATTAAGTGCCTACCATATGCTAGGTACTCTTCTAAACAGTACAATTACAAGGAAAGGCAAAGCACAGTCCATGACCTCAATAAGCTCACAAACTAATGGGGAAAATGATATGTAAACAACTTTGTGCAAACAGACTATATAGTGAATAAATGGGAAATAATCAACAGTGGGAAGATGTTAGAGTTAAGAAGGATTGAGAAACACTTACTTTAGAATCTCCATGCAACTTTTGACTTAATGGACAAAGCATGTCTCAACATAAATGAATTTATATGTTTACGTTAATGAATTTATAAGTTTACTATAAATGATAATGTACATATATGCATATATTTATATATGTATATATGAGTGTGTGTTTGTGTGTCTGTGTGTGTTTATGTGTGTGTGTGTATTTTATAAGTGTGGGGGAATCAGTAACTTTGAGTAGCATGTAGAGAACACTGTAACGACATGCATATACTAAGCTTGAAAAGTATAAGTCCATATGGTTGAACTTCCTACAATTGTGCCTTTAAGGCAACTAGCTAGTATTTTTCCGAGATGATCTTGTCACTAAATCCTTCCTTCCACAGTCATCATTATCATCATCATCATCAACACCACCACCATCAACATTACATACACACACATATAATTATTTATATTTATATATATATATTTATATACACATATGTATTTGTATGTATGTGCATGTACATGTATATATTATATATTATCTGGGGTTAGCATTTTGCTTTGGGGCTCACTCATTGGAAGGGTGTTCTTATGATTTGACAAGATGAGACTATGGGTAGCTGTTAAGGAGCCCTTCAGATTTGAAAAAAAAAAAAAACAGATGGTAGTCATTCTTTCTCTGGTAAGTATGTATGTATTTCCTTGGTCAGATAGTCAGATCTCTTTGTTGATCTGTGCTAATTTCTCAGATAGTTAAAAGTCCTGTCTGTTGGCCTTTATTTTTCTGCTTATATTTTCTCTGAATTTCAGGGTACTAACTTTTCCCCTGAACTGGTGAATGTAATTTATAAAAATTATTGACCCCTTAAACAACTATCTTTCCTAGTAAAGCAGATCTAAGAACCTGTGCTAATAGCCATCCTGGGTATGCCAGTATAGTCACTGCTACACCATTGGAGAGTGTTGAAACACAGAGGATACAGTTACAATTCTATTATGCAACCCAAATCCAGTATATTGAATATTGCTTCCACCTGTATGCCTATTTTCTAAAGAACAACATGAGTCTATATTTTACAGTGTCTATTACAGAAATGCTCTTACTGGGGTAACTCTTGGATAGAATGTAATACAGTATATATTCATTTCATATAAAATGTTCAGTTGATAACATAAAATATAAATCAACATTCATTCATTTTAAAATGCCAATTCTTTTTTTTTTCTATCTTAAAAAGTAAATATACTGTATAGACAATATCTGCACCTATGTGGTAATACAATGGATAGAGACCTGGACCTGAAGTTAGGGAGACTAGAGTTCAAATCTATCCTCAGAAAGTATTAGCTGCATATTCCTTGGCATGTTAGTTGATGTCTGTTTAACTAAGTTTACACAATAGGATAATGATAATGGATAATGGTTAATAAAGGATAATGATAGCACCTATCAGAGATTTTTTTTAGAATAAAATGGGATACTATTTGTAAAAAAAAGTATTTAGCACAGTGTCTGGCACATAGTAGGTGCTATATACATGCTTATTCCCTTCCTCTTTTCCTCATGTCAAAAATATTGTAGATCCATGGTAAATACTGATTGTGCTTAATACTCTGACTTCTCATTCTTGCTTGCCATATATTCTTCTTCTGCTTATTGCTCTAAATATATTTACATATTTAAATAATTCATTAAATTTCCTACTTTCGAACTGTCTCCCTATAGCCTAGATCAGTGGTATTAGGTCAGCAGTGCCAGACAGTCTGAGAACTGGGACACAACCCTTGATGCATCCATTACTCTTTTCATAAACAGGCAAATTTTCATAAGATTGGAAGAACACAAAATTCACCTGTGTTTTCATGACCCACAATTTTGAACTCAGTATGCATTATTAAGTTATGATTTATTCTTCCCAATTGAATAAGTTCCACAGGGACTAATAAAATAACTAATATGTTAAAGTAATTCTTTCCAAACCCAAAGAACTAGCTAAAGAAATGTTTTATGGAGTTTGTGTATTACTATAGTGTTTTTCATCATCATTTGTATTTTCAAGAATATCACATGGAAAAAATGAATAGCATATACAAGTAGATTTATGAAGTGGACGAAGGGATGGCTGAGGAAAACATTCCCAATTTCTTAGTTATTTGGATGACCAGTAATGATATTTATATTGACTTCTAGAAAACGACAATATGACCTGTATGCTAGCCATCCTTCAGGCATGTGGTAAAGACTAAAAGGCCTTCTATGAGGGGGGGAAATGAATATATAATAAACTTTCAGTTTAATCAGTCCCTTCCTTATTTCCTTAAATGCAGACAATCAGCAAAAAAACAATAACAAAAATCAAGCCCTAATTGTAGCATTCTTTGATTTTAAAGGTGTAAATGCTCAAACTGAAAATTTAACAATTGACTCTTATCAGCTGGTTTAAACAGATTCCAGTAAATCACTTATTCACTTTATTTACCTTCCAAGAAAACACTGGACTCTGCCCCTGTAACACCCTGTTTTTTTTGATAGGTTAACTTTTGCATGATTCTTCTTAAGAACAGGTCTTCATGTCAGTTCCTGGCCATTTCTGAACCATACTGAAACGTATATAATCACTCCAGTTTTAGCTACCCTTTATATGTTATCTTCTCAAAATCAAATATAACCTATTTGTGGGAGAAGATTATCTCACTTGCTTGTATTAATAAGTATTTTCACTGCTTACCATGGTACCTGACATATAGTTAAGCACATAAAGTATTACTGGTCAATGATTCCTATGTCACTTCATCTACATGGGTACTCCTTTTAATGATGCAGGTAATAGTCTACCCATTTTTTCTTATCTTTTCCATTTCTTTTCCATGACTTCTCTTCCATCTTCCAGGAAAGTTCTACCATTCGTCCTTGCCCCATTTCTTTATTTTTCTTCAGACTGAGTGGATAACATAAGTGTGATTCAATGACTTAAAACATTACTTTAGTGTCATACATTATCACTGATGATATCTTTTTCAGTTTCATTCGATCTGTTCTTGATTAATAATGTTTCACAACCTACTGATACCCATTTCCCTTTAGGTACAATTCAACTTTTTTTTTTAAGACTGAAATTCCATGACAGAAGCATTAAATAGCTCTGGTAGAATATTGAAGTATAAAGGATTGGCCTTTGCTTGAAAGAAAAACTTTGGGTCATAAAATGCACCACATAATTTCCAAAAGGGGAATTTCCTTGAGCTTCTTGTACATTGATCTATTCTGGACCTGGCTAATAATCCATTCATCGTTGCCTGTCCCTATTGAGGGAGCAACTCTACGTACTGTCCACCCATCTGCATATTATGGCCATCAATTATACCTTCCAAAAATTTCCAGTCATGCTTCAAGGATTCCTTTTAGTACCTCTCTAAACTTTATGCTCCTTGGAACCACAAACACATATTGAAACTCCTAACTATTATTTTCATTAAGCTTGCAAAAGCAGATTTTCACCATCTGTTAAACCAAAATTCTTTACCTTCCCCACCACTTTGTTGCCTCACATTTGTTGACCATTCATTAAGGCAATCTAATTCATGAGTCTACCATCAGAGGTAAAAATGTGAACCTCCTTCATCCCATATGGTAAATTGATTGATATTTCAGTCTTTCCCAAGTTCCAGTTGCCTGGATAGCTGGTATTCAAATCAAAATCAAAATGCTCATGAAAACCAAATGTAATCTAAAGAGCAGCTGCTTTAATCCTCTGGAATTAATGTCTCTGATTTTTTAAATTGTTAAATGATGTTATTTTATTAGTATAATAAATAATTCATGATACACATATATACTTGTGAAAAGTAATCTGAACCTATATAGCTTTCCAAAACAGAAATAGAGAGGTTTTGTGTTGATATGTGTATAAATGTATATTCTTTAGTAAAGTGTAAACTCAATGAGGAAAGGGGTGAATTTGTTTTTACCTTTATATTACCACTTCTTAGAACAAGACCTGGTACACAGTAAGAACTTAATAAATGTAGTTTGAATTGAATAAAATTTGAGTTTTCTTATCTATAAAATGAGGAGGCTTTGTCTAAGCCTCTAAAGTCCCTTCCAGCTCCTAATGTTTGATCCTATGAATTTTCTCCAATTAAAGTTTTCCCTAATAATATTCCAGATTTGATTATTCATGAATTTTTAATTTGAACAATGCTTTAGGTATCATTTATAAACATTTAATATATCTCACTAGACCCCTTACCTTTTCTTTATAGAAGATATATGGCTCTTCTGGATGGTTGTGCTTGTGTTAGATCTGCAATCTATTCCTCCACTAATGACCTCATACTATCTTTCCAGTGCCTAAGCATAATCTTCTCTTTCACCATTAAGCTTCTAATGAGGGCTATTTGGCAGATGCATGAAAAATGTCGCTTCTGTTTGGAAAATGTGAGTTTTACTCAGAAGAAGAAGAAAACACTTTGTAAGGGGCTTTCCTTTGACCAACAGTGAAGATTGAATGGAACCATGTCAGTCTCATCTTCCAAGTCCATTCTGTTGGAAGACTCCTAGATCTTAGCATGCTTCCATTAGCAAATGGTATCAGTCCATTATCAAAAGTGTAAAAATACTCCAAAAAAGCATCATATTCACTTGTGATAGACTCAGATGCAAATCAAGGCAGGCACTGAGTAGGAGCCATGCAATTTGCGGGTCTTTTTTAGCCAAGAAACTTTTTGTCTTCTTTCTGGCCAAAATTTCCAAGGTATCTGACAATATAGGCTCTTACTTTGTTCATCTGTAAGGACAATCCTTTTGCGACTCAATGGGAAAACAGCATGACATATTATTCAGCCTCCATTGTGCTTGGCTTTAATAAGTTTACTTTAGGTGGCTGCTCAGTGAATATGCCTCATTCAGAAGCCTCATGGAATCTGTTAATTTTGACCTTTGGGTAGACTCCCAGCTGCAATCACCTATCTTATTCTTTTCCTGTTGAATAAAGTTTTAAAGAAATAGTTTCACTGGGTGGAAAACATTTTTACTCAGGTCTAAAATCAACTAAGTGAAAAAAATCAAAGCTCTTCTATGGTCCATTCACCTACAGGGCATTTTCCAAGACCTTGATAGGTTCTGTAACATAAATCATCTATAAGGTGTTAGGTTTTAATATAGGATTTTGATGTTTTTGCTCAGTTTCTTCTTTTTAATCTTGGTAGAGTTAATTCATTCAAATTAAGAGGCAGAAAGCAAGTAGAAAGGGTATTAAAAGAGAATGCAACTAAATGGATTTTTAACTATTTCAATGTTAACCAAATAGGAGTCTAGTTTGATATTAAATTATATGATTGTAACAATAAGTGATCAAACAGTAGTTTCTCTTTGAGGTTGGGGGGAAAAGACTAGGTAATAGAAAAAAAATTCCATCACTTCATTGGGGATGAGAGGTTTTAACAATTTCTTATAGTGAGACAATGTGCTACAGACCTTACAGTTAAAATGTTTCTCATTTTGGTCCAAGACACAGTTGAGTAAGGCAACTGGACAGATTTTTTTTTGAGGAAGATTTTCTACTAAGTTATGAGTTTCATCTCGGGGGGGGGTACTTAACTTTTTACAATGATGCATATGTGGCATTACCTGAAAAAAAATAACCCCAATAATCTACTCAAAGTTTTTCTCAATAGCCAAGTCCTTTAACTTGACACAAAGCACCTATCTCTTGCTTATAGGAGCTCTAGAGAGAAAGATATAACTTGAGCCCCAGTAGGGTCTTCAAATATGATCTTTTTTTTCTTTTTTTAAACAAATGCTTTATTAACTTCTGTTTTACATCATTCATTTCCACCAGGTTTTGAGTTACAATCACTTCCCCCCTGTTATTCCCCTACCCAACCTCCCAGAAGAGCAGTCCCACAAGATATCGCTTCCTCCAATCTGCTCTCTCCCATACCTTCTCCCATATCCCCTTTGACTTTTCCATTAGAGGAAGGTGAATCTTTGTGTCCCACTGCCTGCACATCTTATCTCCCAATTATAAGCAAAAGAGTATTAATAATAGTATTTATATATATTTGAAACATTTAATGTTAAGACCTGTCTCTCCCCATCTCCTCTTGCCACTTTCCTCTCTCTCCTCATAATTTCATCCCTTGAGTATTCTCCCTTCCCATCAAATTCAACCTATGCCTTCTATCCATATATAACTGTAAGCATATACACACACATTCACATATGTATTCATATGACCACACCCCCTTCTTCCATTATTTTCATAGTGAGAAAGATATCATCAGTCACAGTTATTACTTTTCCATATAGGAATGTAAATAGTTCAACTTTGATAAGTTCCTTTTGATTTCTTTTCCTGATTACCTTCTCAGGCATCTCTTCCTTCTTGTGTCTGGATGTCAAATTTTCTATTCAATTCTGGTTTTTTCCTCAAGAATGCTTGAAAGTCCTCTATTCCACTGAATGACCATATTTTCCCCTGAAACAAAATACTCAGTTTTGCTGGGTAGGTGACCCTTGGGTTCATTCCCAGTTCTTTGCCCTCTGGAATATCATATTCCATGCCCTTCGATCCCTCAGTGTAGAAGCTGCCAGGTCCTGGGCTATTCTGATTGTGTTTCCACAATATTGAAATTGTTTCTTCCTGGCTGCTTGTAGTATTTTCTCCTTGATCTGGGGATTCTGGAACCTGGCTATAATATTCCTGGGAGTTTTCTTTTTGGGATCTTTTTCAGGAGGTACTGCCTGCTCCCAGACTGCTGCACTGGTCCTTCCTGCAGGGCTCCTGGGCTGTCCTCAGCGGGAGGTTAGCTTCTCTGTGTTGTTCTGTGGGTACTGGGGTTCCAGAAGTTGTTCAGAGTCCTCTTTTACATAGTTTGGGGGGAATCTGGGGGCAGAGTGGCTTGGATGAGCTGTTTCTACCCAGGAAGAAACAATTTCAATACTGTGGAAACACATTCAGGATAACACAGGATCTGGCACCTTCTACACTGAGGGATGGAAGGGCTTGGAATATGATATTCCAGAGGGCAAAGGTGCTGGGATTAAAACCAAGAATCACCTACTCAGCAAAACTGAGCATCATGTTTCAGGGGAAAATATGGTCATCCGGTGGAATAGAGGACTTTCAAGCATTGTTGAGGGTAAAACCAGAGTTGAATAGAAAATCTGACAATCAGACAGAAGAAGCAAGAGATGCTTGAAAAGGTAAACAGGGAAAAGAAATCATAAGGAACATATCAAAGTTGAACTATTTCCATTCATACATGAAAAAATAACTGTAACTGATGAAATATTTCTCAGTATAAAAATAGTTGAAGAAGGGTATATGGGCATATGAATACATATATGAATGAGTGTATATATGTGTACAGGTATATATAGTTAGAGGGCACAGGTCGAATTTAATAGGAAGGAATGATACTTAAAAAGTGAAATCAAGAGATGAGAGAGGGGTATAACAAGAGGAGACAGGAAGAGGGAAGAGATAGTATGTGGTGGACTATCTCATACAGAAGATGCAAGGGAAAATGGTTACAAGAGAGGGGAAGAACAGGAAGGCAAAAAGGCAAAACTTTATTCTCATTGAATTTGGACCAGGGAGCAAATGACATACATACTAAATAGGATATCTCACCCTACAGGAGAGTAGGGGGGAAGGGGGGATGAGAGGGAAGATGATGGAAGGGAGGATGGGAGGCAAGGGAGGGAGGGAAGTTGAAAGCACCCACTTTTGAAAAGGGACAGGATCAAAGTAGGTAATAGACCAAGTGGGAGGTGGGATAGGAGGGAGGGAAATATAGTCAGTCTTTTGCAATTCATCTACTATGGTGGTGTTTTGCAGAGCTACACATGTACAATATATACTGAATTGCTTGTCTTCCCAGTAAGGGTGGGTGACAAGGGAGGAAGGGAATGAATCTGTGTACTGAAGTTTTAAAATCAAATGCTTTAAAAATATATAAATACTATTATTAATACTATTTTACTTATAATTGGGAAATAGATTATACAGGCATTGGGGCACAGAGATTCACCTTGCCCTACTGAAAAAGTCAAACGGGGTATGGGAGAAGATACAGGAGAGAGCAGATTGGATGAGGGGATATCCTGTGGGACTGATATTCTGATGTGGTGAATGGGCGAAAATGGGGAAAAATTGTAAGTCAAATCTGGTGGAAATGAATCATGTACAAAAGTTAATAAATCCCTTCTCTTGGGAAAAAAATAAAAAAAATTAATGTAAAAAGTGTGCTTCAATCTCTATTCAGACACCTCTTCTTTCTCTGAAGATAGACAGTATTTTTGATCATAAGTCCTTCAGAGTTGTCTTGGATGATTGTGTTGCTGAGAACAACTGAGTAATTCATAGTTGTTCATCTTACAATATTGTTTTTAGTACAGGAATTTAGTACAGTAATAATACATTGCACTTTTCACTAGCTCATGTAAGTCTTTCTAGGTTTTCCTGAGAGTATCCTGCTCATCAATTCTTATAGCACCAAAGTATTAAATCATAATCGCATAGCCCAATTTGTCCAATCATTCCCTAATTGAGGGGCATCCACCCAATTTCCAATTCTTTGCCACCTGAAAAAGCTACTATAAATATTTTGTACATATGGGCCCTTTCCCTTTGAAAAAAAAATCCCTTTTGTGATACAGATCTAGCAGTGCTATTGTTATGTCAATGAGTATACATGGTTTTAAAGACCTTTGGGCATAGTTCCAAATCGTCCTACAGAATGGCTGAATCAGTTCACAACTCCACTGACATGTGTTAATGTCTCATTTTTTCTCCATCCCCTTCAACATTTGTCATTTTCATTTTCTGTCCTATTTTCCAATCTAATGGGTATGAGATAGTACCTCAGAATTGTTTTCATTTGCATTTATCCAATCAGTAGTGAGTTGAAGTACCTTTTTTTAAATATGGCTATAAATACCTTTGAATATTTCATCTGAAAACTCTTTGTATTTTTTTATTATTCATCTAGTAGGGAATGGCTCTTGTTTTTATAAATTTGACTCAGTTCTCTATATGTTTGTGAAAAGAGACTTTTATCTGAGAAACTTGCTTCATTTTTTTTTTCAGTTTCTATTGGTAACTGTATTTCCCTTCATCATATTGCCTGCCCCATTTGTTTATTCAATTCTCTCCGTCCCTTCACCTTATTCCTTCTCAAAAGTGTTTTGCTTTTGATTATTCCATCCCCCAATCTGCCCTCCATTCCATCACACACACACACACCCATCTCTCATTCCCTTTCCCTCCTATTTTCCTATAGGTTGACAGAATTCTATGACCAATTAAATGTGTCTGGTATTCCCTCTTTGAGCCAAGTTTGATAAATGTAAGATTCTCTCACTCCCCCTCACAGGTTCCCCTTTCCCTCCACTGCAAAAGTTTTTTTCTTACCTTTTAATGTGAAATAATATACCTATTTCCTTTTTTCTGTCTCTCATGTCCCCTTTCTCCCAGTACATACTTCTCTCACTCCTTAATTTTATTTTTTTATATCATTCCTTAATAGCCAACTCACAGCTGTTCCCTCTGTCTATATATACCCTTAACTTCCCTAATAATGAGAAAATTCTTTTGAGTTACACTTTTTCATGTAGGAGTATAAACAGTTTAACATTATTAAGTCCCTTGTTTGCCTTTCCCAATTACACTTTAATGCTTATCTTGAGTCTAGTCAGACTTTCCATTCAGCTCTGGTCATTTCATCAGGATTACTTGAAAGTCCTCTAATTCACAGAATATCTTTCCCCTGACGGATTATACTCAGTTTTGCCATATAGATTATTCTTCATTGTAATCCATATTCCTTTGTTATTCAGAACATCATATTCCAAGGTCTATGATCCTTTAATGTAGAAGCTGCTAAATATCATGTCATCCTGTCTGTGGCTCCACAACACTTGCATTGATTCTTTCTGGATGCTTGCAATATTTTCTCCTTGACCTGGAAACCCTGGAATTTGGCTATAATACTCATGACAGTTTTCTAATAAAGTCATTAACTTACATTTATTCAATTCTAATTTAAGGGATTATTTTCTTTAATAAGTTTGTGCATCTCTTTTTCTATTTGGTCAATTCTATTTTTTAAGGAGTTTGCTTTTTTTTTATCTGTGAATTTTTGTGCCTCTTTTTCACTTCGGGCAATTCTTCTCCTCATTGGCTTTTTTGACTTAGTCTTTTTTCCCCTTCAGTATTTTTTGTGTCTCCTTTACCATGATGTTGACTCATTTACATGATTTTCTTGCATAACTCTAATTTCTCTTCCCACTTTCCACCCCCCAACCTTGATTTTCAAAATCTTTTTTTAAGCTCATTCATGGATTGAGAATAATTTACATTTTCCTTGGAGACTTTGAATGTAGTAGCTTTGACTTTGTTATCATCTTCTGACTGTATGCTTTGATCTTCCTTGTCACCATAGTAACTTTCTATGGTCAGAATTTTTTTCTGATGTTTGAGTGCTCATTTTCCCAGTCTATTTCTTGGCTTTGAACTCTTTGTTAAAGTAGCACTCTACTTCCAGGGTGGAGAACACACTCTTTCTCCCAAGCTTTGGGGATTTTGTGCAGTTATTTTCAGAGATACTTCTAAGGAACTGTAAATTTTCAGTTCTTCCAAGGTGGTATGATCTAAGGAGAAGTATTTACTACTCTCCTGGCCTGTGCTCTAGTCTGTGATAGACCATCAGTACTTCTGACCTAGAACTGTGAGGAAGCCCTGTGCTCCACTGGGGGCACAAGGTCTTGTGTAATAGTGCTCCTCTTCCCCCAGGAACTTCCCCCCAGATCCAGTATTGTGACCCAGATACAAGTATTTGCAAAGCAACAGACTACTGCCTCAGTGCTAGCAAAAAGACCCCAGTAATCTCCTTCTAGACATTTTTGACCACCTTACATTCAGTGAGCTGACATCTCTAGAAGCAGTTGCTGTTGCTGCTGATTCTCCCAAGGCCTGCTCCTGGTTTTCTGGGTCTGGGTCTGTACTGGCAAGTCCTGTACTGAACTATGCTCCACTCTCACTCAGGTGTAAAATACTTTTCCTTCTGACATTTGTAAACTGTCTTTGGCTGGAAAATGATTTCACACCATCCTTTTATGTGATCTGCTACTCCTGGAATTACTTTAAGGCATCATTTAAAGGTGTTCAAAGGGGTTTTGGGGAGAGCTCAGTTGAGTCACTGCCTTTTCTTCACCATATTGTCTCATTTGTTTTCATATTTCAATTGTTATAGGCCCATAAGGATAATGATGATGGTATATTTAGATTATACAGACCTTTAATATTTAAGGCATTTTATATATAGTATCTTACTTCAGCATCACAACAATCCTGTAAGATAGGTGTTATAATCCTCATTTAAGATACAAGAAATCTAACTCTGAAAGATAGCAATTAATTTACACAGGCTCACAGAACTACATATGTTTCTGCCTCCAAATGCAATACATTTTTCACTAAATATACTGTAAAACATCGATGTAGTAGTATAGACCAAAATCCATCCATGCCTTATTATGTTATTCAATGATTATCTCTTTCTTTCTATGAGACATTCATAGAAGAAAGTCAAAGTGATCTAGAGGTTTTCCCAATGATCTACTAACATAAAACTGACAATACCAGTATAGACCCTTTGCTATCCATTTATGACCTCTCAATAATCAAATGATGAGCCTGCCTTCTTTCCAGTCATTTATATCCTTGATTATAACTTTGCCATTTCTTGCACATAGATTGTCATTGGAAATATTCTGTTAAGATCTTCCCCCTAATCACTTCTTTTTGAAACTTTAATTTCATAAAAAAATGCAATTAAAATTTTACTTCCCACATAAGGACTTTTTGGGTACTGCTTACCCCAACTATTAGCAATTCCCTACTGTTTCTATCTTATCTATCTTTATATCATTCATATCTTTTTCTTTATCTAAACAGATCTATTGTTATCTATATATGTGCATATTTAGACACATGTATAGATATAAATATCATTTACTTAACTGTCTATGCATCATTATACAGTAGAATATTAGCACATTGAGTGCAGAGATTCTTTACATCATTGGCTTTGTTTTCCTAGTACCTCTACTATATTATATACTAGTACAATTTTGTTGGTATATAGGAGATCCTTAGAAAATATGTGTAGAAATACATTATATTGAATTCAGTGTTGTGGGTTATACACCAGCTCAGTTGCCTTCTATTCTCCTTTAGATTATGAATTATTTTTTTAAATTTTTCTGATATGAAAACGTTTCATGATTATCAATTATATAACATAGATTTTACTTGCTAAAATATTAGCTTTTTAAATGAAATCCATTGAGTATTATTGTTGTTACTATGCACAATGTTACTAAATGTACAATTTACTCATTTTAAATATTGGAAATTTCTCCTTGAGACTATCTATTATCTATCCATTCAATCTATTTAGTTTTTTCTGTTTGTCTATCATCTCTGTCTGTTCATCCATCCATCCATTCATCCATCCATCCATCCACTTATCCATCCATCTATCCAGCTCTCTGTTGGACAGTGTATCTGTCTTCCTATTTATTATCTGTCCATCTATCTAATCTCTTTAAGATGAATATACTTCAGGTAATTCTACATAACTATGAATTAGACCCTGTTGCTATGGAGAGAATAAAAGAAAGAAAAGAAACAGTACCTGCTTTCGAGAAGCTTATATTTTCGTGAGGAAAGATAACATGTACAATAATAAATAATATAAAACAGGTGACAATGAGAAAGCAATTCCGTTAGGGGGTGATAGTGATTATGGAGTGGGGTAATAAGATCAGGATTAGACTAATATTGAATGAGTTAATCAATTAAATTAAGTTGATTCCAGAAAGAAGTTTGGAATCTGTGGACCAATGTTTCTAAGATAGCTTTCAAATTTTGATTCCTATCACTTGTGGAGCAGTAGAAGAGTGACTATTCAAATTCTTTATGAAAAGAAGAGGGAAGACTAATTTGTGGTTGGGAAGCTTCTTGTAACATATTACAGAGAACCACATATTCTGGTTTTTGTGGCAACATGTTTTGCTTTCATGATTTTAATGTTTAGGATTTTTTCCCCATCAAGTCAAACCATTTATCAGAGAAGCCTTTTAGTTGACAGTCAGTTGATAAAGGGGTGAGTGGGATGTGAATGCTGTTAGAGATCTCAAGTATCTAAGAAATTTATACTGTGAGAAAAGACATTTAACACATTGACAAAAAAGTTATTCATAGACTAGCATTACAAGGAAAAATCGAATAAAAATCCAGGTGTGAAACCTTAAAAAGATAAAAGCACAAGATATGGAACTTTATCTATAGGCCTCCTCCCTAGCATGGAGCCTAGCTCTTTCAGTCTAGACCTATTTAACTTTAGGTTCCAGTCTTATCTGACAGAGTGCTATCCTCATCCATCCAGGTGTTTGACAACTCAGAAATGTTACATTTACTGTCATCTATCAGGAGCTCCGTTACCTGATTCCTGACATCTTTAATAAAGACAATGTATGTTTCTTTTTAGAAAAATGTCTATCCATAGCTACAACTTCCTACCACCCACAGCCCTGTTGCACTAGTTCAATTGTGCCTTAAGCAACATCTTGTACAAAATTCCTCTTGGTCAATTCAGTCAAAAAGAAATCTATTTGCAGATGTTCAAAAATGTGAAATATTTTCTAGGTCTGACATTTTTACTACATTTTCCCTTCAGAAGTTAATTCAATTTTACTGTTGAGGAAAACTGTCATCTTACCATGGACCAAAAAAAAAAAAAAGCAAAGAAAAATGCTTTGCTATGAAAATGGTAACATTTTCTCCCCAGGGAAAAATGGTGACTTGTGTATTCCCTCCGAGTGAAAACTGAGACATGACATGAAGCCATCATTTTCATACAAGCAGCTTATTCTGGGTTTCATTTATTGATGGGAGAGGTCTTTATGAGTTCGATGATAAAGCTATTTCTCTGATAAGCCCAGGCTTTCCTAGGAAACAGATCATAAGCCCTGCTTTCAAGCAAGAACAGAGGAACAAGAGGGCATAGGAACCAAATCAAAAGCCTGATTCAAAAGGCATGGATAAAGTAAGTCTCTCAATTGAATATAGGAGGTTGTTCACTCAAACAGGCATGGTATTATTCACTTTGTTCATCCAGTTTTGGAGAGCCAACATTTTTCTGACATTCAGACTATGTGGTATAACTTCTACTATTCTATAGGGAGAATCTGGCCCCATATGAAATAAAAATTTGCTTTAAATTCTTTGGAGAATGGCGATTGTCATTTGGATTGAAAATACCTTGGTCAATTACAATGAGACTAAATTAAAATGTAAGATATGTGAAATCAACTGCTCTTTCAGAATTTTCTCTGTGTACCCAAAATATTCCAAACAATATGACCACCATCCATTACTTATAACTTTCTTCTTTCTGCTTCTGTTCTAGGAAAATTAAATAGTCACACAAGTCCTGGCAACCATGCCCCATGGTTCCTTCAATTTCATTCCATTCTTTTCTATTACAATCTCTTCATTCTGTCCTTTTCCATTTTATTAAAAAAAAGATTTACAATGCACTCATTTGTGTAGAATTGACTCTGTAGACAAAGTAACTGGTTTCAAAACCCACCTTTGACTCTTACAGCAAAGGTGGAATTGAGAAAGGAATTTAACTTCTCTATGCCTCCATTAAATGAAGGATTTTATCTAGATGACCTCCAAAGTTTCTTCTAACTCTAGAGCTGTGATTCTCTCTTTAGGGCACTGGGTTAAGCATGGGGGTGAAAGGAGGGAAAATAAAACCATCCTCTCCATGTTCATATGAAACCTGATGTCTAAGAGAGGGGCAAAGTATATAGATATAAATCTAGATATAAACACACTCAATGCAAATCACACACCTAAAATTCAGAAGAGATGTGTATGCAACATACTTTAATGCTGTTGGGAGAATTCACTTTTAGCCAGGAAGATCAAATAAACCTACATGAAAAAGGTGGCATTTAAAATTTTATGGAGGAAAGAGAAGGATTTAACAAGAAGAGAACAGGAAGTGAAGAGAGTAAAACTTTTACAGGCCTGACAAAAGCTTCTCAGTCACAGAAGCTTCTCAGTTAGAGGACTATCATGACCATATCCTCTTTATTAGGAAGATTATTTTGGAAACTGATACCTAGAAAGTTTAAATAATTATTAAGTATCTTGCCCATAGTCACATGACTAACAAATATATTAATATGACATTTGAAAACAGCCCTTCCAGACCCTAAGTCCAATTCTCTTTCCACTACACCATATTGACTAAGTTATAGTATCTTTGATACAGTCATTTCATTCAAGCTTCTTTATTTTTTTTTCCCAGTTACTATGCCTTCCATTTCTTTTCATCCTCTCTGCTACCTACATTATGAATACTTCTACACTGGGGCAATAGTGAGTATGGAGATGGTATTGATTGATTGACTAACATTTAGACCAGATGAATAAGCTTAGGAGGAAGTTTTTGCATCTCTCTCTGGCACCTCTCGTTCACCTGAATCCTGATACTTCCTCCAAGAGACAACAGATAGATAAAGAACTACAGTGGCATGGTTGACTGGTGGCAGGATAGACCTGAAGACTAAAGAGCAGAAAAAGAGCTTCAGGGTAGAAAATCAATGTATAAGCCAACAGGTCACAATACCCTCAATATCTGTCCTTTCCCTCTAGCACTGAGAGAACCATTGAATATGTTGTGAAGTGCAATGCGTTCCTTTGTGAGAGCCTCACAGCTCCACTGTGGATCATTGGCAATGCCTCTGTTCAGTTTCTGCTGTATTTCCACTTGTTAGATTTAAGTGTAAGTTGGGGGATGACAGTGGGAAAGCTATGAATTCCTTGAGAAAAATGTTTATACTAGCTGATGCCGGCCTAGAGAGATTTTAAAAATAAACAAACAAACAAACGCCAAAGCATTACTCTCTGATCGACCCTGATATTGAGGATATTGATTCTGTCTGTGGGAGTGAGAGTTAATTAGAACTTATGAACATGGGCTGAATTTACTTTAGTCTAGTCTATATTATTCTAAATGAGTTCTTAAATGCCTTTTGGATTCAGAGTTTCTTTATGTAAGTGAGACATTTTAATGGTCTAATTCTCGTAGATTCTCCCTAACCTGATTGGGGAAGATAAAGCGGTCCTCCATTCAATTATGTTCTATTGAAAATTTTCACCCAATATAGATCATAGTGTCTTTGTTTAAGATCGACTTCCAAATTATTCTTCCTCTGTTAGATGTTTAATAAATGAATGTTCACAGGTTGATTCCTCAAAAAAGTAAGAACATAGCTCATCATTTTCCTCACTTTATATAAGAGGACTTCACCATTTATGACATTGTTCCAAATTCCTCACTTCCTTTAAATTCCAAGATCAGCTCCTGCAACTCTAACCCATCAATGGCCTAGGGTGATAATAGCCTACTTCTCACCATTACACACAAGTGTTTCTTTATTTGGTCAAAATCTCTGACATTGCTCCAACTATGCAACTCCTTTATCAAACCCCAGAGATTCCCTATTAATACCGGGACCAAATATCAAATTCTCTATTTGGCATTTAAACCCATTCACAATCTCGATCCTTCCTACCTTTCAAATCTTTTCACCTTTTAATTCCCTCTACCTCTTCTACTTGCCTTCTTCACTGACTGTCCTCATACATGTCATTCCATTTCCTGACTATGCATTTGTACTTGCAGTCCTCCATGTTAAGAATGCTATCCCTCATTACCAATTCTGATTTTCTTGGCTACCTTCAAATCAAAATTAAAATCTGACATTCTGCAGAACTTCTCCCTACCCTGACCCTTAGACCTTATTCCCTTTCCTCTGAGGCTACCTTCCATTCATACTCTTTTAATTTCATGTAACAATTATTCACATGCAATCTTTCACATAGAAAGGTAAATTCCTTGAAAGCAAAGACAATGATTTATTTTTCTTGGTAGCAGCCAAGTTGAGCATAATGTCTAGCAAGTTGAAATACTTTGTATATTCTTGTTGAGTAACTGTTACCCAACTGAATTTTATTATTGTTCTTTACATGGGACATTCTATATTTGTGCCTTTATCAAGGTTACACCTCATGCCTGGCTTCTATTGCCTATTGCCTTTTGTCTATTAGTATCCAGGGTATATTTTGAAGCTCCCGTAACAGCTCAGCTTCATTCCACATGAAGCTTTTCCTTATCCTTTACAACTTTGTCATGCCTTCGATGACACAAAAAGTTTCACATTCATTTGCTTATATGTACTATATCGAGGAAAGTGCAAGTGGATTAAAACACTTTCCATAGATGATAGATAAGACAGATAGGCTTGTACACATTAGATCTATGGGGAAGGATATATGTGCATTGGCCTCTTGTTAAAGGACAAAAATGATGAGCTACTTGTTGGTTGACTGTTCCCTGTAATGTGGAGATGGAAATGAGGTGCGCACAAGAACTATGGACACACCCAGAAAGATCTACCTACTCTGTGGGTCATAAGAAGCGAGTAGCTATATATATATTTTTAATTTCTTTAAAGGTGTTCTTTTTGTTGGACTACAAGAAACATCTGTTCTCCCTTGAACTTCTTACAAGTATAGGGAAAAGAGCATTGTCCCTTCTTCATCCCCAGAAGCAGTTGTTTTTCTTTGAGTAAATGGATAAAAATATGAAAATGTTTGTGTGTGCCTTGCCATGATTTCTCAAGCCTCTACCAATCTCTCTATTTTTATTTCCCTGAATGCTTCCCCAAAAGCAGTTCTGAAAGACAAACATTTCCATCCTAGGTAGTTACTTCATGAGGCTGAGAAGCTCCTATCCCTTAAATGGGATACTGGTTACCTAGCAGGATGTGCTTTCTGTAAATAAATCCTTCTAAACAGAGAAGGTGACCACTGCCAGGAGAATAATCCATCCTCTGACTGGACAGAATACTGGGGTCTTGAGTTTCATCTCTGATAGTGGAAAATGAGAGAAAAGTGAATTCTATTCACTAGTTCCCCAAATTCCCCCAGTCTTTCCTAACTCCTGGAAGAGAATAATTAAGGTAATAGGCTATAGTTCATATTTTAAGGATGTATGAATGTGTGATTTTAAGTCTTTAAAATACATTTTTACCTGAAGGAAATAAAAAAGCTGTCCTATAATTGATATTTACTACTTCATACATTAAGTAACTTTTCTATAAAAATTATTTTTGGGAAAGACTCTTGGGAAAACACTAGACATCAATCATACATATGTTTTAGCTTAGAGAATTTCTCTGGAATTCTGAGGGGTAGGCATGATGAAACAAAGACTGTGAAGAAAAGTCTGACTTATTTTAGTTGTCAAGCTCTCTCACTCACTCAACAAAGGCTGCTTGAACTAAGAACTGCGACCCTTTGTAGGAGCAGGTACCCCCTGGGTCACAAGCAACAGACTTGAGTGTGCTTGTGTCTGTGTATCTGTATGTCTGTGTTATCTCTCCTGGGAGAATGTATGCTCCTAATAGGCAGGAACTATTTTTCCTTAGTATCACCAAAGTCTAGTACAGTATTAGCTTTTCCCCTGAGCACTAGTTCGACATGACAAATGTCCTGGAAATTTAAAACTAGATGTTCTATTTGCATCTTAATAGATTCTTTTCCCAAAACATAACCCTTTATTGAATCTCTATATTAGTGTATATGTTCCCATCATGGTCATAGTCACCCATGAGGATCCATGATCACAACTATAACATTCTTCTCAATTCCTCACTCTCACTCACTTTAACTGTCTGATCATTACCAAACCACCTTGGTTCTGTCTCCACATCACTTCTGTATGACTCCTTCGCTTCACTCATACAACCAAGGCCTTGGTTGCGGCCCTCATAGCTTCCTTCCCAGACTATTGTAAGAGCCTCCTATTTGGTCTCTACACATCTTCTTGCATCTCTAATCCAGGCTTCACTCAGCCATCAAACTGACTTGTCCAACCAGTCACTCACCAAACTTCAGTGTCTTCCATTGACCTCTACGATCAAGTATCACCTTCTACTTTTCTGGTATTTAAGGTTCTGGGCAACTTGTGCCCTTCCTATTTTCCAATCTTATTACATGTAACTCTCCATAATCTCTACATTCTAGGGATAGTGGCTTGTTTCAGACCCAGGGAATTCCACATCTAAGTACTGGGCATACCCCTTGCCTAAAATACCCAATGTCCACCTTGCATTTCCTGATTCCTCTGGCTGCTAGTGCCCCACTTCACAAAACTACCATGTATTTTTTTTAAACAAATACTTTATTAACTTCTGTTTTACATCATTCATTTCTTACAGATTTTGAGTCACAATCATTTTCCCCCCATTATTCCCCTACCCAACCTCCCAGAATAGCAGTCCCACAAGACATCGCCTCCTCCAATCTGCTCTCTCCCATACCCTCTCCCACACCCCCATCGACCTCTCCATTAGAGGAAGATGGATCCTTGTGTCCCAATGCCTGCACATCTTATCTCCCAATTACAGGCAAAAGAGCATCAATAATAGTATTTATATATATATATTTGAAACATTTAATGTTACTACCTTGAATTTCAGATCCATTTCCTTCCTCCCTTGTCACCCATTCCTTCTTGGGAGATAAGTAATTCAGTATATGTTGTACATGTCTAGCTATGCAAAACATTATCATGGTAGATATATTGTACAAGGCTGCTTGTAATTCCCTCCCACTCATCCCACCCCCCACCTGGTCCATTCCCTACATGATCCTGTCCCTCTTCTATAGTGGGTACTTCCAACCTCCCCTCACCCCAAGGATGCCCTCCCATCCATCATCTCCCCTCTCATCCCCCTTCCCCCCATCCTGCTGCAGGTTGAGATATCCCATTTAATATGTATGTCATTTTCTCCCTGAACCAAATTCAATGTGAATGTGGTTTTGCCTTTTTAGCCTTCCTTATTCTCCCCCTCCTTTGCACCCACTTCCCCTACATGATATAGTCCACCCCACCATGTCTCTCCCCATCTCCTCTTGCCACTCTCCTCTCTCACCTCACAACTTCATCCCCTGAGTACTCTCCCTTCCCAACAAAATCAACCCATGCCCTCCATCCATATACAACTGCAACCATATACACACACATTCACATATGTATTCATATGACCACACCCCCTTCTTCCATTATTTTCATAGTGGGAAAGATATCATCAGTCACAGATATTGCTTTTCCATATAGGAATGCAAATAGTTCAACCCTGATAAGTTCCCCTTGATTTCCTCTCCCTGACTACCTTCTCAGGCATCTCCTACTTCTTGTGTCTTGATGTCAAATTTTCTATTCAACTCTGGTTTTTTCCTCAAGAATGCTTGAAAGTCCTCTATTCCACTGAATGACCATATTTTCCCCTGAAACAAAATACTCAGTTTTGCTGGGTAGGTGACCCTTGGGTTCATTCCAGTTCTTTTGCCCTCTGGAATATCATATTCCATGCCCTTCTCTCCCTCAGTGTAGAAGCTGCCAGGTCCTGGGCTATTCTGATTGTGTTTCCACAATATTGAAATTGTTTCTTCCTGGCTGCTTGTAGTATTTTCTCCTTGATCTGGGGATTCTGGAACCTGGCTGTAATATTCCTGGGAGTTTTCTTTTTGGGGTCTTTTTCAGGAGGTGATTGGTGGATTCTTTCAACCTCTATTTTGCCCTCTGGATCTAAAACATCAGGGCAGTTTTCCTTGAGAATTCCTTGAAGGGTGATTTCTAGGTTCTTTCTTTGATCATGGCTTTCAGGTAGTCCAATAATTTTTAAATTGTCTCTCCTGGATCTATTTTCCAGGGCAGTAGTTTTTCCCATGAGATATTTCACATTGCCTTCTAATCTTTCATTTGTTTGGATCTGCTTAACAGCATCTTGATTTCTCATAAAGTCATTAGCTTCCATTTGCTCCAGTCTAACTCTGAAGGAATGAATATCCTCAGTGAACTTTTGAGATTCTTTTTCCATCTGGTAAATTCGACTTTTAAGGCATTCTTCTCCTCATTGCCCTTTTGGGCCTCCTTTGCCATTTGAGTTAGTCTATTTTTTAAGGTGTTGTTTTCCTCATCAGGCTGCCCTCATTTCATACTTTTCCTGCATCCTTCTCATTTCTCTTTCCAATTTTTCCTCCACTTCTCTTATTTGATTTTTAAAGTCCTTCTTAAGGTCCTCTATGGCCTGCAACCCATTCATGTTTTCCCCTGGGGCTTTTGGAGCAGGACTTCTGACCTCACAGTCCTTTTCTCGCTCTATGCCCCCAAAATAGGAGTCTAGGGTTGCATTTTTCTGTTTCCTTTGCCTTGGCATGTTGCCCCTTAATTGCTTGACTTTTGGGCTTGTTGCCACACTATGGCTTTAAGGCCAGCTAGAGGAATTTTTGTCCCGAACGTGTGGGGGTGTAGCGGCAAGCACCCCAATATCCCCAGGGTAGCTGCCAACACAGGTTCTTAGATCTGCTTTTCAAAAGGAAAGCAACTCAAAATGGGTTAACAAGCTTACTTTAATCAAACAAACATACATTACCTAGTTCAGGGGAAAAAGGTCAGCACCCCAAACTTCAGAGTTACAGAACTTACAGATCAAACAGACAGGCTTCCAAACTGTCCCAACATTATATCAATACCAAATCACAGTTACCAGAGAGGGAAGCATCAACATCTGGGTTTTCAAAGCCGGGGGGCTCTCAACAACGGCTTCCCAGAGTCTCATCTGGTCAAATCACACAACACTTCTCAAAGTGAGCCCCAAAGCAAAGCCTCTCCTCAGGGTTTATATAGCCTTCTCCTGGCTCAGAAAATGTAACAACCTTCTGGACCCACTGCCCAATCACAAAGTATCAAGGTGTGGGCTTTCCTGAAAAACAAGCCTCCCACCACAGGCTCCAGGTGCACTTAAGCTAGGGGCAGGGAAGATCTTTAAATCTGCATTTCCATTACATTCGGCCCCAAGATCTTTCATGCCTATAGCATACACAATTTACATTTGAATTAGCACTAAAACATCTCTTAGGTCACATTTTCCAGGTACATAAGAAAATCACAATATAATCTCAAAATACAATAGTCCAAGTCTTCCACTCATGGGGCAAATGTTAACTCAGTCCACTTATCAGTAAAATCAAAAAATAGTCACTCTTAAGTTAACTCGATCAGTTACATCAGTTTTCAAAGTACAAGTCTTCCACTCATGGGGCAAAGTCTTGATTAACTCAATTAGTCTCTTATCTGTAACAATATCTCAAAGTACAATTAGTCACTTATTCAGTAAAGTCTTACTAAGTATGCCCATAGCATAGACAATTTACATTTCAATTATCACTAACCATCCCTTAAGTCACATTTTCAAGGTACATTTAAAGTTACCAAAGTGGCCACTGGGTCTTAAACAAAGTACATTGCATTTTCACATCAATTCACAAAATACAA
The DNA here is from genome assembly GCA_011680675.1 of Gymnobelideus leadbeateri. Lineage (NCBI taxonomy): Eukaryota > Metazoa > Chordata > Mammalia > Diprotodontia > Petauridae > Gymnobelideus > Gymnobelideus leadbeateri. Next base: position 172,021 of record WOXC01004847.1, on the reverse strand, counting down.
AGCATTATCACATAAAGTACTCTTGGGAGGGGGGGCGGTGTCCTTCCCATAACACTGCTCCAGCCCCTGCTTCCAAATCCAGAGAGGGAGCTGGGCAACAAAACCAAAGTGGGGTCCTTGGGGTCCATGGCACTTCACCCCACCCACCAGTCACAAGTCCATCCTCCCCCTGGGTCCCAAACTGTGGGATGCAGCAAGGAAACACAATCAGTGCCCCTGCTTTGCCTCACAGTCCTTATGTCGTCCTGTGGCTGAACTCCAAACTCCTGGGTTCCTTCTCCTCCAGCAGAAGGCAGCAGCTCCAGGCTTCTCCATAGGTCTCCATGCAGGCAGCTCACCACTCCTGCTCTCAGCTCAGTGAAGTCAGCATGCAGGCCGTTCTCTCCTGCTCCATGGCTCCACAGAATCACAGCTACCACAACTGGGAAACAAACAATTATCCCAGCCCCCATACTTTCCTTTTACTCAGCAGATCCCATCCCTCGTCGCCATTTGTAGCGGCAAGCACCCCAATATCCCCAGGGTAGCTGCCAACACAGGTTCTTAGATCTGCTTTTGTAAAGGAAAGGAACTCAAAATGGGTTAACAAGCTTACTTTAATCAAACAAACATACATTACCTAGTTCAGGGGAAAAAGGTCAGCACCCCAAACTTCAGAGTTACAGAACTTACAGATCAAACAGACAGGCTTCCAAACTGTCCCAACATTATATCAATACCAAATCACAGTTACCAGAGAGGGAAGCATCAACATCTGGGTTTTCAAAGCCGGGGGGCTCTCAACAACGGCTTCCCAGAGTCTCATCTGGTCAAATCACACAACACTTCTCAAAGTGAGCCCCAAAGCAAAGCCTCTCATCAGAGTTTATATAGCCTTCTCCTGGCTCAGAGAATGTAACAACCTTCTGGACCCACTGCCCAATCACAAAGTATCAAGGTGTGGGCTTTCCTGAAAAACAAGCCTCCCACCACAGGCTCCAGGTGCACTTAAGCTAGGGGCAGGGAAGATCTTTAAATCTGCATTTCCATTACAGGGGGGCAACTTCCGTTTCTGGCAAGCTATAAACCCACCCACAACTTCCACCCTAGATCACAATCCAGATCCAGGGAGGTTAAAGCAAGAGCGATTACCCCCCAAGACTGATCGCTGGATCTCCCCACGATTTGTAGGCTGGGAGCCGGAAATGCCTCTGAAAACTACACAGTGGCGTGTCTCCTCAGCAGCTTCTAGCCCCCAGGGGAGGGAGCTGACGCATTCCCCAAATACAGGTCCCAAAGTCCATAGGACACTAACCTCTTACTTTGTCCTAGGCAAGTCTATGTTGATAATTCTGGCGTCTCCACAGTTCCTGGTGTTCTGGGGTTCCTCCAGCCGGCTGCTGGCCCTGCCGCCCTGGGGCTAAAACCTCGGCTCACGTGGACCTGGGCTCGGCTCGGCTCCTGCGCTCTGCACGCTGCAGGCTCCCAGACCACTGCGCTGGTCCTTCCTGCAGGGTGCTGGGCTGTCCTCAGCGGGAGGTTAGCTTCTCTGTGTCGTTCTGTGGGTGCTGGGGCTCCAGAAGATTTTCAGAGTCCTTTTTTACATAGTTTGGGGAGAATCTGGGGGCAGAGAGGCTTGGACGAGCTGTTTCTACTCCGCCATCTTGGCTCCGCCCCCCCAAAACTACCATGTATTTTGCATTATAGATGGAGCTTTCCTTATTATGTAACATATATTTATATGTATATTTGATAAGGAAAGCTTCATCTGTAATGCAAAATACATATACATAATTTATATATGTGCATATGAATATGGAGGTACATATATACACACAAATATATATGATAATGCCACATATGTATACACACACACACCATATCAGAAAGTTCCTCATGAGCAGGGATTGATTCATCTTGTCTTTGTATCCTCATCACTAAGCGCAGGGTCTGACATATGGTATAAATATTTGTTGATTTATAGACTGATTTTTAAGACTTAAGAGGGAAGTGGCTGATTAAGTTGGAATGCAAATACGAGTCAGTGTCAAAAAGTCCCTTCAATGCTGTGTGTATGTATATATATACACACACAAGTGTATCTGTGTGCATGTATACATGTGTTTGTATATATATATATATATATATATACATAAATATATGTATATCTACACACAGATATATACACATAAACATATTTGTGCATGTGTGTGTGTGTAGACATGAGAGTGAGAGAAAGATGGAGACAGAAAGAGACATAGAGAGACAGAGATGGGGGGGTAGGCTATGTGATTGAGTGGAGAGAATTAGATCAGAGCCACATGCTTGGCTCTATATAGGAGTTCTGCTTCTTACTATTGAGTAAACATGGGAATATCATTTGACTATTTGGAAGCTTAGTTCCCTCATTTGTAAAATGAAGGGATGCAACATACTACCTCTAAGTTTCCTTCAAGCTCTAACACTGTTTCTCTGAACAGAGAAAAAAAAGTAGAAGTGTGTGGATATTTGTTATATCTATGTCTTTCACTGTGAAGGAATAAAAGGATTATGAATTTGATCAAGATTATAAATCCCTTGCAAAGTACTTACTAATGTATATAAAATTATGATGATAGAATCTCTGACTTAGAATTCTTAAATGTTACACATCAAAAATGATAGAAATATTCCCTTTATATAATGTGAGACATGATGCAAACATTTGTTGCTATAAAGGAAAAGTGATCTTAGTATACATGTTGTTGAGTTATTTGGTCATGTCTAATTCCTCATGACCCTGTGGACCATGATGTCCACAGGGTTTTCTTGGCAAAGATGTTGGAGTTGTTTTCCAATTCCTTCTCCAGTGGATTAAAGACTACCAGAGCTTAAGTGATTTGCCCAGGGTCACACAGCTGGTGTCTGAGGTCAAATTTGAACTCAGGTCTTCCTGTCTCCAAGTTTAGGACCTTATCTGCTGAGTCACCTAGCTGCCCTTGGTACACCTACTGACCAGTTAATGAAGTTTTACTTTTTCTTTGTTTGGACTGCCTTAAGCACTGCAATTCATCTAAATGAATGTACCTTTCTAGGATTCAAATGGTCTTCTGTTTCTTAATCGGCTATTTGTCTCTATGTTGCCATGCCAAGACCCTAGCAACTTGTTGCAAGGCATATACATAAAGAAATTCAAGGATCAGGGGTTTGTAGACTCCTTTAATAATTCCTACATCAACCAGCTCCGTGGTCCTGTTTTTTTTTTTTGGTAAATGATACAACACATTGACACTTGGCCAGATTGTGAAGCAACATGATTCTAATGGAGGGGGCATCAGATGTGCAGTAATGAATATAAGACTGAATCATACTTTTCATGTTCATACATCATAGTAGTCTGGGTAAATTACTTAATCTCTAAGACCAGTGTCCAAATATAAAATGAAGAGAACAGACTATAGAAAGCTTGAATTCCCTTTTAGTGCTAATAGTCAATTATTTTATGAAGAGAAATAACTATTCACATTTCTTTAGCACCATATGTTTTACAGCCCTCTGTTGCACTGTTGTGCAACATAGCACTGTTGTGACATAGAAAGCATAAGCATTATTATTTCTAATTTATAAATGAGGAAAATGAGTTTTGGAAGGGTTAAGTGAATTACCCTGCAAATAAGCTATTGAGAAAGAAGCAGAGGGGGCTCACTTGGAGAAGTGTTGTATGAGTTGACCAGATGAGACTCTGGGAAGCCGTGGTTGAGAGTCCCCTGGCTTTGAAAATGCTTCCCTCTCTGGTAACTGTGATTTTGATATTGATAATGGTTGGACAGTTTGGAAGCCTGTCTGTTTGATCTGTCTGTATACTCTGAAGTTTGGGGTGCTGACCTTTTGCCCTGAACTAAGTAATATATGTTTGTTTGATTAAAGTAAGCTTGTTTACCCCCCCAAAAAAAGAAAGAAAGAAAGAAAGAAGCAGAAATATAATTATATCTATTTAACAGGTGAGAAAATCTAGTCTTAGGTTGAGTTATATAAAGTTATAGAACTATTGAACAGGAAGTATATTAATAATACTTACCAATATTTAAAGCATTATAGGTGAAAAAGAGGTGACCTTAAAAGCAAAATGACTTAGGTCTAATTCCTATCATGGATACACATTGGCCAATTGACACTGGAAAACTAAAAGCACTAGTCTAAGGCTATAACTTGGGCGATAAGTAAACAATTGTATTGAATTACTAGAGAGAGTTTCTCACTGAGAATTCCATACATGGATGAAATCACATAAAGTAGTAGCATTACCAGCAGCAGCAGCAGCAACAGTAGTAGAAGTAGTATTTGTTATTGTAACAGTACTAGTAGGCATTGTAGTCATAGTAAACATAGTAGTCATAGTAGTAGCAGTAAGCAGCGTGTATTTGTATAGCACTTTAAGGTCTGCAAAAATTTTATATATGTTATCTTATTTAATCTCCATAGGAAACATATGATATTATGAGCTCCACTTTGAAGATGAGAAAACTGAATCTGAGAGAGGTAAAGTCATTTGCCCTGAGAATCATACAGCAAGTAGATGGCAGGGGGATTTTGCAGTATACTTTCCTTTGTACCACATAGTTGCATCCAGTTTGTATGCCTGTGTATATGTGTACTACAAATGAATTTATGTTTACATGTACATTGACTATGTATGTGTACATATATGTACAAAAATGTGGGTACAAAAATAGGTTTGTGCACATGCACATAGACATTGTTAAGACATTGTTAGTGAACAGTGTGTGTGTAAGTACACACACAATTAGACTTGTGTGTATATAAATACCTGTTAAATGCATAGCATATGCATTTTGAGTACATATACTTAATATATATGTACACAATATGGTGGGCCAGTGTGGTGCATGCATGCATGAAAAAGTTAATACTACATGCACACATATATGTACACATATGATAAATATGCACATAGGTATATATATATATATAAAGTGTACATGTATTATTTTCCCCTTTTGAAAGAAGCAGCTTCTGGCATAGTAAATAGAGAACTAGGCCTGGTGTCAGGAATGTCTGAGTTCAAATCTAGCCTCCAATTCCTGGTAGCCATGTGACCCTAGGCAAGCCGATTAACCTGTTGGCCTGAATTTTCCCAACTGTAAAATGATGATGATAACGGCACCCACCTGGCATGGCTGTCTATACCAAATGAGATAATATTTGTAAAAGGGCTTAGCACAATGCCTGGTACATAGTAGATACTATATAGATGTTTTGTTTTCTTCTCCCTTTACAAATGCATAATTTAAGATACATGACTTGTCCAGGGTCACAAAATTAGCAAGTTGGATTCCAAGGTTTGTGATTCTCATCACCTCCCACTACTCAATTAATATCATTGTTAACATCATTCTTTGATTAACAGTCAGTGTTTTCAGGGTCACAGATTCTGACTTCTCAAATATTGACAATTAGCTAAGCATTTGACTTATGATTGTCAGAAATTTCCATATGGTAGTTTGGCTGCATTACTTCAGCAGTGAGTTGGGCAATGTCCAGTGTATTTGGCAAATATATCAGAGAATCCTGCTGTCTCCATTATCTTTCTCTAACAACAATTTCATCTCCTTATAATGCCTGGCCTGTGTATCAAGCCAGGCATGTTATTCCTGGGTCCAGATAGTTTTGTTTCAGTTGTATAGTCATATAAATTCCTCTTACATCTAAAATCCATTACAAATAAGATCTCTAAAGACTCATTCATTCTTCAAATATTTATTGTGCAAAGTAGCATTTGTAGAGACATTAAACTAGGGTTCATCAGTATTACTTTGGATGACAAAAGATAAATTCAAGCCAATTCAACAAACATTGTTTTTAAGGACCTACCGCATGTATAACACTATGCTACATACAAGTAAACAAAGATTTAAAAACACATACACACCAACTGGCCCTCAATGTGTTCATAAGCTATTGGCTGATGAGATATATACAAAATAATCCTAATACAAATTAGAATGTAATAAATGCATGGGGAGGTCCCATGGGAAATTTAGGGAGGGACCACTTTCTATGAAAATCAGAAAAGATTCTATGAAAAAGATGCCATCTTCCCAAACCTCGAAAAGAAGAAAGTATTTCAAAGTGCAGATGGAAAGGATATAACATAATCTGGACATGAGGACTAGAATTTAGAAAATTTCAGAGACAAGAGAGGGTAGACTAGATCAAAGAAGATGTAAAAGTACAGTGTAGGATGAATAGAAACACTTAAAAATTTAAAAATCAGCTGTACAAGAAATGTGTACAACTCCTTAAACAACTATTTTTATGGAGATATGTACTGACAATTCATATGAAAAAGAAATCTAATTAATGATAAACTGACACATGCGTAGTAGTATAAAGTGACAAAATGTATATAAAGTGCATTTCAAAAATTAAAGAGCTATGTAAATGCCAATTAACATCATTAGTAGTATTATGATACAGTTGTTCCAAAAACCAGTTTATTAGCCAGACCAATTAGTCCAAGTATAGTAGTCCAAGAAAAAGAACCTTCTTCTATTTTTCCCTAGCCAGCCCATATATGAATGCCACATTTTCACTAGAGCATTAATAAAATGGATCAGTCTACTAATTTCACCATGTTTCAGTAAGTCAACAAGAATTTATTTAAGATCTTGGTAGTGCCAAGCACTTTGCTAAGCATTAGAGACACAAAAAGAACAACAAAATAAAGGAATTCGCATTGTACTGGGGGATCACATGCAAATTATTATGTATATACACAAGATATGTACAGTATAAATTCAAGGCATACTAGGTCAGTGGGAATGATGAAAAGCTTCATATAGAAGGTGGAATTTGAGCTGTCTTTAAAGAAGAAGCTTTCTCTGAATGTGGAAAGCATTTTCCATCATGAGTCTTTTGAGCTTGTCTTGGATAATTGTATTGCCGAGATGAACTAAGCCAATCATAGTTGATCATTGTATAATGTTGCCAATACTGGGTAAAATGTTCTCCTGGTTCTGCTCACTTCACTGTGTATCAATGCACATAAGCATTAACGGGTTTTTCTGAAATATTCCTGCTTTTCATTTCTTATAGAACAATAGTATTCCATTACATTCATATACCACATCTTGTTTAGCCATTTCCCAATTGATGGGCATCCTCTCAATTTCCAATCCTTTGCCACCACAAAAAAAGAGCTGTTACAAATATTTTTGTACATGGAGGTCCTTTTCCATTTTTAATGAACTTTCAATGAGCTCTTTGGGATATAGATGTAGTACTATTATTGCTGGGTCAAAGGGTATGCACAGTTTAGATGCAAAATGCTCAACAGAATAATTGGTTAAGTTCACAATTCCACCAACAATCCATTAGTTTCCCAATTTTCCCACATCTCTCCATCATTCATCATTTGCCTTTTCTGTCATATCAGCCAATCTGATTGGTGTGAAGTGATACCTCAGACTATTTTTAATTTGTATTTTTCAAATTAATACTAATTCAGAGTATTTTAGAGTAATGCTTTTCTTTCTTTATCTAACATCCTTTGAAAATTTATCAATTGAGAAATGACTTATATTCTTAGAAATTTGAATCTGTTCTCTATACATTTGAGAAATGAGTGAAGAGGCAGTATTTAGAAGAACAAAACTATCTATGTGTTCTAAATCACTATTGATTAGAGAAAATTAAAAGAACCCTGAGATGCTATCTCAAAGCTATCAGATTGGTTTACATGACAGAAAAGGAAAATGACAATTTTTTGAGGTGATATGGAAATGTGTGTACACTAATGCACTGTTGGTAGAATTGTGAAGTGATGAAAGTGAATGATTTGGAACCATGCCTAAAGGGCTATTAAACTGTGTATACCCTTTGATCCAATAATACTACTACTAGATCTGTACCTCAAAGAGATCAAAGAAAAAAGAAAAGGACCTATATATACAAAAGTATTTATAAAAACTCCTTTTTTAGTTTCAAAGAATTGGAAAATGAGGGAATATTCAGCAATTGTGGAATGGTTGAACAACTCATGGTTTATGATTACAATAGAATACTATTGTGCTATAAGAAATGAGAAGGATGCTTTAAGAAAAACCTGGCAAGACTTATATAAACTGATGCAATCTGAAATAAGCAGAACCAGGAGAACATTACAGGTACAGTGACAGCTATAGTGCACAATGACCATTTTTGAATGATACATAGTTTCAGCAATGCAATGATCTAAGAAAATTCCAAAGGAATTGTGATGAAAAATGTTACCTACCTCCAGAGAAAGAATCTATGGAGTTCTAATGCAGATTGAAGCGTACCTTGAAATTTTTTATACTTTTTTTTTCTGCAACATAGCTAATATGGAAATGTTTTATATGACTACACAAATATGATCTATAAAATTTCTTACTTTCTCAGGGAGGGGCTTGGAAAGTGACAAGGATATAGAACTCAATTAAAAATATATTTAGGGGTGGCTATATGGCGCAGTGAGTAAGAGCGCCGGCCTCAGAGTTGGGATGACCCGGGATCGAAACTGCCCTCAGAAAATGAGCATCCACACATAAATAATGACTAGCCATGTAACCTTGAGCAAGTTACTTAACCCCAATTGCTTAAAATATATATATATATATATATATATATATATATATATATATATATATATATATTTAAAGTATGTGTTTACATGTAATCTAGAAAAACTAAAAAATTGTATGTAAAAGTAAAGAGTAGGGACATTGGATGTCATGGTGATGATGAACAGTTAGATATCATACTGAATAAATAAAGATAAGATAAAAAGATGATAAGAAAAAGTGATTTCAAAGTTTTTGAACATGGAAATGAAACATTGCTGGGGATAGCAAACTCAAGGGCATTAATATCTCTGTCTATAACTAAGGTGGTTGTGGTTTTAGTCTTTTTTTTTTCAGTTGAATCCAACTCAATGTAACATCTCTTGGGGTTTTCTTGGCAAAGATACTGGAGTAGGCTCCTACTACAGCTCATTTTATAGATGAAAAAATTGAGGCCAACAGGGTTAGGTGACTTGCCCAGAGTCATCCAGCTAGTGTGTGAGATCATATTTGAACTCAGGAAGATGAATCTTCTGACTCCAGGCAGAATACTCTATCCATGGCACTACCTAGCTACCCATAGATAAGGTAGATTTAAATAATGTGTTATGGGAACTGAATAGATTGAGGAATTTGACATTGTGGTTGTTGATGGAACATTAATATGTGTGTTGGAGCCCTGGCATAAGAGTAGAAATTGTGCTGTAAAGTCTATGATGCAATTATTGAACTCAATGTAGAAAGAAGGATACTGTTTTGGGGCTTGTTAACTAAAAGTTACCTGGATCTAGTTTGGATGATAGTTTTGAAATGCAGGAATATCAAAGCAAGAGTGAAAGCTTAATGATGGAGGTAGAGGTTAGACTGGACATATAAATGGCCAATAAGAATATCTTTGGAATACCTAAAATATCTATATTCCTTTCATGAAGAGGTAAATTATCTGAGATCAGGGAAATTCTATGGCAAATAATTTTGTGTGAAACATTCTTTCTCTAGTATCGATATATAACATTGGTGCTCTAAAACTAATGAAAGTCGAATTCCCATTATATTATCTTCCATCTACTCTCTCTATATATAAATATATAGATATAGATATATAGATATATATACCATGTATATGCCGTGAAACATATATATATATATATATATATATATATATATAAAATCTTCCCCACTAGCATATATACTACTTAAAGAAAGGGATCACTTTGTTCTATTTTTCATTTTTCACTTCTTTGTATCCAAGAGCTTATCCCATGGTCTGACACATAGTTAATACATTTAATTAAGAATTATAAACATTATGTATAAGTATATGTGATATATATGGGTATACATGTATATGTGCCTAAAATATTTAATTTTCAATTGATTTGTTGAACTATTGAGGTCTCTAAAGTATAAGAACATAGCAATAAATGGTTGATTACCTTAAATTCCTCTCCATTTTCATCTAGTAATTACTTTTCATCTTTGTCCTTTAAATAGATCAATCATATCACCTCCTGTTTCTCTTATTACTCAAGCTGTACCAGTGAGCATTATTTCTGTATCTTGATGTATCTTTCAAGGTAAAAATATGATTTCTATCAATACATTATTTTTTGAAATCCAATTCAACAAACCTACTTGGGGAACCTGGATCAGTTACTCTTCTAATCTCTATCACTTAACAAGAGATTGTGAATAGTAGGAAACACCTGTTCAACCCACCCAGATATACCCAAAGTCTCTTACCAGTACTTAACCATATGTGTGGCACTCCAATGCATGGATAACCTCCATACAAATATTTCTTTGGAAAACCTTCTTCAGAGTAATTATTAATTAGTGATTTCCATTGAAAGCAGAAGTGGACTTAGAATGAATATCATTAAAAAAAACTATATAGATTCCATAATTATATGTTAATTTAAAGGTAATTAGATCAACCTATAAAACAAACTAGTGATAACTAATGGCCATTCAGCAATGTTAGGTATCAATGGAAGTTATCTAACTATTTATTTTGTAAAAAAAAATCCTCCTTGTCACCACTGTTCTCACTAGAAACATCATCGCCACCCCTATGACTAGCAGCACTATCATTATTATCATCATTAATATTTTAATTTTAAATGAATGTACCATGATCATAAAAATCAAGAACAAAAAACAGACTCAAGGTACTAGTGAACAGCACCTAGCAAACAAGGATGGTGCAGAAAAAAGAAGTTTGTTGTTTGAAATTATCTTTTGCTATTTAGGATAGGCTTTATTCCATTGGTGGCATAACAATGGAAGAATATTTTCTAAAAATAATTTGGTTAAAAAATGGCCCAGAAATGAATGAATGAATGGATGGATGGAAAATATTTTAAATTAAATTTTATGTTTATTTTTAGTTTACATCATTTTACATCATTTACACCATTTTACAATTTACATCATTCATTTCCACAAGATTTTGAGTTACAAAATTTCTCCCGATTTTCCCCTACCCATCACCCCAAAACTGTGATCCAACTGAATACCCCCTCCCCCAATCTGCTCTCTCCTATATCCTCTCCCATGCCCCCTCCAACTTTTCAGTAGGGCATGGTGGATCTCTATGCCCCAGTGCATATATATATATATGATAAGCAATTCGATATAGGTTGTACATGTATAGCTATGCAAAACATTTCCATAGTGGATATAGTGTGAAAGACTGATTATATTTCCCTTTATCCTATCCCACCCCCACTTATTCCATTCTTTGATCCTGTCCCTTTTCAAACTTGTGGGCTTCCAACTTCCCTCCCCCAAACCTTCCCACCCTTCCATCATCCCCCTTCTAACCTGCTTCCCCCCTACTCTCCTGTAGGGTGAGATACTCTATTTAGTGTGTATGTCATTCCCTCCCTAAGCCAAATTCAAGGAGGGTAAGGTTGACTCATTCTCTTTTGCCTTCCTGTTCTTCCCCTCCACTGTAACAGTTTTCCTTTGCCTCTTCTGTATGAGATAATTTACCCCAGCCTGTCTCCCCCATACCTTCTCATTATGTTCCTCTCTATCCTCTCAATTTTACTTTTTAAGTATCATCCCTCCCTATCCAACTGTTCCTGTGCCCTCTGTCTTTGTATATCTGTACACACACACACACACACACACACAGACACACACACACACACACATATATACACACTCAGATATGTATTCATATGCCAATTCACCCTCCTATACAGACATATAAATATGTATATGCTTGTATACATATACATATATGCATGTAAATGTGTATGTATGTATATATACACATACATATATGCATATCTATATTTCTACATGTATATATATATATATATATATATATATATATACACACACACACACGTATTTCTATTCCCTTCAACTATTCTCATACTGAGAATATTTTCATTAGTTAGTATTATCATTTTTCCATGTAGGAATATAAATAGTTCAATTCCGATAAATTCCTTTTGATTTCTTTTCCCTGTTTACCTTCTCATGCTTCTCTTGCTTCTAGTATCTGAATGCCAAATTTTCTATTTAACTTTGGTTTTTTCATCATGAATGCTTGAAAGTCTTCTATTCCATTGAATGACCATATTTTCCCCTGAAACATGATACTCAGTTTTACTGGATAGGTGATTCTTGGTTTTAATCCCAGCTCCTTTTACCTCTGGAATATCGTATTCCAAGCCCTTCCATCACTCAGTGTAGAAGCTGCCAGATCCTGGGTTATCCTGATTGTGTTTCCTCAATATTCAAATTGTTTCTTCCTGGCTGCTTGTAATATTTTCTCCTTCATCTGAGAATTCTGGAACCTGGCTATAATATTCCTAGGGGTTTTCCTTTGGTGATCTTTTTCAAGAGAAGAACAATGAATTCTTTTGATTTCTATTTTGCCATCTGGTTCTAAAATATCAGGGCAATTTTGCTTGAGAATTTCTTGAAGGATGATTTCAAGATTCTTTTTTTGATCATAGCTTTCAGGTAGTCCAATAATTTTTAAATTATCTTTTCTGGATCTATTTTCTAGGTCAGTGGTTTTCCCAATGAGATATTTCATATTGCCTTCTATTTTTTTCATTTGTTTCGATCTGTTTAATAGTACCTTGATTTCTCATAAAGTCACTAGCTTCCCTTCACTCCAATATAGTTCCAAAGGAATGATTCTCTTCAGTGAGCTTTTGAAATTCTTTTTCCATCTGGCAAATTCGTGTTTTTAAGGCATTCTTCTCCTCATTGGCTTTTTGAGCCTCTTTAGCAATTTGAGTTATTCTATTTTTTAAGGTGTTATTTTCTTCAGTCAAGCTGTGGACTCATTTCATAATTTTCTCACATCCTTCTCATTTCTCTTCCCAATTTTTCCTCCCCTTCTCTTATTTGGTTTTTAAAATCCTTATGCTCCCCTATGGCCTGTAACCAGCTCATCTTTTTCTTGGAAGCTTTTGGCACAGGAATTCTGACTTTGCTTTCTTCTTCCTGTTCCATGCTTTAATCCTTTTTGTCCCTGTAGCAGCAAGCACCCCAATATCCCCAGGGTGACTGCCAACACAGGTTCTTAGATCTGCTTTTGTAAAGGAAAGCAACTCAAAATGAGTTAACAAGCTTACTTTAATCAAACAAACATACATTACCTAGTTCAGGGGAAAAAGGTCAGCACCCCGAACTTCAGAGTTACAGAACTTACAGATCAGACAGGCTTCCAAACTGTCCCAACATTACATGCATCAATACCAAATCACAGTTACCAGAGAGGGAAGCATCAACATCTGGGTTTTCAAAGCCGGGGGGCTCTCAACAACGGCTTCCCAGAGTCTCATCTGGTCAAATCACACAACACTTCTCAAAGTGAGCCCCAAAGCAAAGCCTCTCCTAAGGGTTTATATAGCCTTCTCCTGGCTCAGAGAATGTAACAACCTTCTGGACCCACTGCCCAATCACAAAGTATCAAGGTATGGGCTTTCCTGAAAAACAAGCCTCCCACCACAGGCTCCAGGTGCACTTAAGCTGGGGCAGGGAAGATCTTTAAATCTGCCTTTCCATTACATTCAGCCCCAAGATCTTTCTTGCCCATAGCATACACAATTTACATTTGAATTAGCACTAAAACATCTCTTATGTCACATTTTCAAGGTACATCTAAAGTTACCCAAGTGGCCACTGGGTCTTAAACAAAGTACATTGCATTTTCACATCAATTCACAAAATACAAAGCATTATCACATAAAGTACTCTTGGGAGGGGGGCGGTGTCCTTCCCATAACACTGCTCCAGCCCCTGCTTCCAAATCCAGAGAGGGAACTAGGCAACAAAACCAAAGTGGGGTCCTTGGGGTCCATGGCACTTCACCCCACCCACCATAGTCACAAGTCCATCCTCCCCCTGGGTCCCAAACTGTGGGATGCAACAAGGAAACACATTCAGTGCCCCTGCTTTGCCACACAGTCCTTATCTTGTCCTGTGGCTGAACTCCAAACTCCTGGGTTCCTTCTCCTCCAGCAGAAGGCAGCAGCTCCAGGCTTCTCCACAGGTCTCCATGCAGGCAGCTCACCATTCCTGCTCTCAGCTCAGTGAAGTCAGCATGCAGGCCGTTCTCTCCTGCTCCATGGCTCCACAGAATCACAGCTACCACAACTGGGAAACAAACAATTATCCCAGCCCCCATACTTTCCTTTTACTCAGCAGATCCCATCCCTCGTCGCCATTTTGTAGCAGCAAGCACCCCAATATCCCCAGGGTGACTGCCAACACAGGTTCTTAGATCTGCTTTTCAAAAGGAAAGCAACTCAAAATGGGTTAACAAGCTTACTTTAATCAAACAAACACACATTACCTAGTTCAGGGGAAAAAGGTCAGCACCCCGAACTTCAGAGTTACAGAACTTACAGATCAGACAGGCTTCCAAACTGTCCCAACATTACATGCATCAATACCAAATCACAGTTACCAGAGAGGGAAGCATCAACATCTGGGTTTTCAAAGCTGGGGGGCTCTCAACAACGGCTTCCCAGAGTCTCATCTGGTCAAATCACACAACACTTCTCAAAATGAGCCCCAAAGCAAAGCCTCTCCTAAGGGTTTATATAGCCTTCTCCTGGCTCAGAGAGCTTCTGGACCCACTGCCCAATCACAAAGTATCAAGGTATGGGCTTTCCTGAAAAACAAGCCTCCCACCACAGGCTCCAGGTGCACTTAAGCTAGGGGCAGGGAAGATCTTTAAATTTGCATTTCCATTACAGTCCCCAAAATAGGAGTGTAAAGTCGGATGGCTGTGCTTGCTTTGCTTCCTTTGCTTGCTCGTATTGCCACTCAATTACTTGACTTTAGTGCTTTTTGCCACAGTAGAACTTTGCTACCATAGAGTGGAACTTCGTCCCAAATCTCTGTGGTTTTCTCAGCTGCTGGTATGATTAGTTGGGTGCCCTCTCTGAAGCCTCCACATGCTCTGGCAAACTGGTCACACACCCCAGGACCTCCACCCTAGACAGTGATCCAGATCCACGCAGGTTAAAGCAATAATGATTACCCCATAGACTGATCGCTTAGTCCCCCTATAATCTGCAGTCCAGGAGCTCAGAAGCAGCCACACCGCTGTGGCCGCCTGGCCCCAGAGCCTCAGAGCTTCTTGCCCGAGGGGCAAAAGCTGGACCACATTCCTGAACTCCATGTTCCCAATGTCCATACTGCACTGACCTCTAGCTTTGTCTTTGGCATTTAGGGTTTGATAATTCTGGAATCTGCCACAGCTTTTGGTGATCTGAAGTCCGTCCAGCCAGAGGCTGCTTGTTTCTGCCCTGAAGCTAAAACCTTGGGCTCATGAGGGGCTGGGCTCAGCTTCCATCACTGGCCCCTTCCTGCCAGCCTGCCAGACTTTCTTCAACAGATTAGCTTCTCTTTGACATTTTGTGGATTCTGTAGCTCCAAAATTTGTTTAGACTCATTTTTACATGAATTGGAGGAAGAGGAAGCAGGAGCCCCATAGAAGTTCTGTTTCTACTCCACCATTTTGGCTCTGCTTCCTCAATTCAATCTTTTTTAATACTTATGTTGCAGACACTGGGGTAGGTGCTAGAACGTAATAGTTCTTTACTAAAGTGAAGCAATTTTTGACCTCAAATACCTTTCAATATAATGGGAGGAGACAATAAATTGAGGGTATTGGTATCTAAGGGAAGAATGGTTTATTTGCTTGTTTTGTTTTCTTTTTATTTTGTCTAAGCAGTCACAAGAAAGGTGGTTAGAATTATAAAACTCAAATTCATTGTCCTGTTCTTTGCAGAACCAATCATATTATTGATTAGTTTACTGCTTCCAGAGCATAAGATGAATAGTAGAGGTGAGAGTATAAGTTGGTAGGAGGGAAGAAGACAAGATTTTACAAGATATCTAGCATAAATACTTGTCTACCATGGTCTTGTGTCAGCTAGATACTTTCTTTTAGGGGAAGTTTACACTCAGCCCCTAGTCAATTAAGCTCAGCCCTATGGCAGAGGTCCAAACTGAATGGATTAGTTGACTCAGGGAAAGATGTGTAGTTGTTGGTGCCAATGGGCCTGATTCACATAGTAAATGGCATGTAGCAAAAGCAAAGTAGATAGCCACTGACAGCCAGAATGCTGATCTAATAGATATGATTTATAAAGAGGTTGAGATGAAACCATTTAGCATGTGGGACAAGCCTTTTCTGGATGATTTATAAGAAAACATGGATCAAATCAAGGAGGATATGGAGGTATCACTGAGTTGCAATTTATACCAGTGGAAGGAGTGCCCACATCAGTCAGATTATAGATTCATTGAAGTATTATATCATAAAGTAGACTAAAGCCACCAGAGAACAACTTCACCATTTTCTGTGCTACTTGCCTTTGGGGAGAGAATCACCATCAACTTTGGAAGTCTATTCATTGGTAGTTCCCTCAATACTAAATTCTCCCTGAATTAATTTTTAGTAAATTTTACTATTTATGGCAGTCTTTTTTTCAACATTGTACCTTGAAAGTCTTGCTGACAGGAGGTCCAAAAATATAACAGAAAGCATCTTCCATTACATGCCTATGTTCTCCTATTTAATTTTCTACAAAATTAAAATTTAATAGCATCATAATCCAATGAATTGCTGTCATACCTGTGGTCAGCTTTCATTAGGCCAATTTCATGGAGAAGCTGCTTTGAGTCGGTCATAAATCATTATCTGTGCTCCTCTAGTCAGTGCACTGGGACTGGCCTTTAGTCAGTATACTGTGTATTCAAATATGGTAATGAGTTTTCTTATCAAAAATTAAATTATATTAAATACAAATCTTGGCTTCAATTACCAGAAAAAAGACTATGCCAACAAAATGAAAGCTGGCAGGATGACAAATTTATTTCTGCCTGATTTATAAAGGAAACCTTCAACATATTCACTGTAAAATCCACATTGTTGGTTGTTTTCCAGGGTGACATCATTGTGCTTTTGTTGGCAATGACTGAGAAATAATGGGAGAAAACATAAAATTTGGGTATGCAAACCATATTTAATGCCATTTTTCTCCTTTTGTCTTTGAGGAAATGATGACCCAGAGAAAGTGGTCTGTGAGATCTGACATTATTGAGCCCTCTAGAGTTCATTAAGTAGGGTAAAATGTTAACAGTAACTTCCCACCTCCTTCTGTCCAAATCAGCAGAATATTTTAAATTTCTCTGATATACTTATCACACATTGTATTCTATTGTAATTGTCTGTGTCTTCTTCCATGCATAGATGGTAAATTATGTAATACCAGAGATCATAATCTTCATATAATTGTCATTGTAAAATATTTGTTGAATAAAAATGGAAGACTGACAAAACTCAAATATGTCACTGCTTTTAATCTGAGGACTCCTCATCTTAAATCTGATCAATTTCTATTTTCAATGATAAATTCTGTTCAATTACCAATGAATTTTTTGGGTGACGTGGGAGAATTAATGTGTGTCACTCATGTTTAGTTCCAAATTCAATTATTAGGTGGAAAGAAACTCTGCTATACAGCTTTGAAGAAAAAGGAGCAATAGTTATCCATTAATCAACCCCAATCTCACTATTATGATTTTACAATGTTCATTAGACAATATATCTAAGGAAGAAAGAAATCAGAGAGCAGATCCATATGTCTCATTATGAAAGTGATAGTTCTGCCTGTTAAGTTTTCTTCTGGCTATATTACTTGTCATCATTTCCAGGCACCACAGCTAAGGAAAAGGCATTGATAAACTATTGTATGTCCAGAGAAGATAAACCAGAAATGGTGAAGGGTCATAAGTAAAGACTGTATGAGAAGTAAGTGAAACACTGGGAATATTTAGTACACAGAGAAAACAAAGAGGGAGAAATGTTAAGTCTGTAAGTACATAAAAGGTTGACATATGGAAGAGATGCTAAAATTGTTCTTGCTCTCTGAGTTAACAAGGCAGAAACTTAAAAAAGACCAATTTGACCTAGATATAGAGGAAAAATTTCCAACCAATCAGGACAATCCAAAAGTAGAATAGGATACCTCTGTTTCCCTCATTAGAAGTAGTTTATTGTTGTGGATGAAAATGAGAGAATTGGAATCTGGATCACCTCAGTTGCATTTCCATCTCAGACATTTGCTAGGTACTCTTTTTTTTTTTTAATCTTTGCAAGTTACTTTACAAATCTCAATTTTTCATTGGTAAAATGAGGGTAATAATAGTAGGATTTGGGGGAGCATCAAATAACAAAATTTTTGTAAAATGCCTTGCAAAACTTGCAGTGCTATATAAATGTTAACTATTATTATTGTAATTATTGTTATAGGATTTTAAGTTTAGATCTGAAAGAGACCTTAGTGGAATTAAATCAAGCACTCACATTTTAAAGAAGAGGAAACTGAGGGGCAGCTAGGTGGCACAGTGAATAGAGCACTGGCCCTGGAGTAAGGAGGACCTGAGTTCAAATCCAGTCTCAGACATTTAACAGCTACTAGTCCTTAGGCAAGTCACTTAACCCCAATTGCCCTGCCTTCCCTCCTCCAAAAAGCAAAAGTAAAAACAAAAAGAAGAAGGAGAAGAAGAAGAAGAAGAAGAAGAAGAAGAAGAAGAAGAAGAAGAAGAAGAAGAAGAAGAAGAAGAAGAAGAAGAAGAAGAAGAAGACGACGACGACGACCCTATTACAGAAAGGTTAAGTAACAGGAAGGGTCTGAGGAAGTATTTGAAGACAAGTTTTCCTGATTCCAAATCCAGCAGTCTATCCATTACTTTTCACTTATTTTTAAGATCTTTTGATCACATCTGCCAAGTGTATTTTTATTTTTCATAAATTCATTACTTTTATCAACTAGTACATTTTATTTTTTCTATAAATTTTATTACTCTTGCCTTTGATTTTTAAGATTTCTATTTTGGTTTAAGTTGGGGATTTTTAATTTGTTGTTTTTATAGGGGTTTTAGTTGCATGTTCAATTCATTGTTATGTTCTTTCTCTCTTTTGTTGCTGTAAGTAATTAGGCATACATTTTTCTCCTAAATCCTGCTTAGTCCATATTCCACAAGTTTTAGCATTTTCCTTCATTGTTTTCATTATCTTCAATGAATTTATTCATTGTTTCTTGAATTGTTTTTTGACACACTCTTTAGGATTAAATTATTTACTTAATTTAGATTAATATGTAATATATGCTTTAAAGACCCTTTACTGAATATAATGCTTATTGCATTGTTGTCTAAAATAGTGCATTTAATATTTCTGCTTTTCTGCATTTGTTTGTAGGCTTTTTATACCCTAATACTTGGCCAATTTTTATGGAAATGTCATGAACAGCTGAGAAAATGTTGTATCTCTTTCTTTTCCCATTCATTATTCATAATATGTCTATCATATCTAACTTTTCTAAAATTTCAATCATGTTTTAACTTCTTTCTTATTTATTTTATCATTAGATTCATTTAAGTCTGAGAGGGGTAAATTGAGGTTTCCCCACAAGTATAAATTTTATCTGCATTGTCTACTATAACTCGTTTAAATAACCACCAAGAATGTGGATGCTAAGCCATTTGGTGAAAATATATTTGTTGTTGATATTTTCCATTCATTGTCCATGGTACCTATGAACAAAATGTAGTTTTCATGGTTCTCTTTTGATTACACCAGTTTTTGCTTTTGCCTTCTCTGAGGTCATTATTGCTACCCTGACATTTTTTGCTTCAGCTGAATCAGACTCCAGCTGAATCAGAGTAGATTATGGTCCAACCACTTACTGTAACTTTATGTTTCTGTTACAGGCAGAGTTTCAAGCTTTTTAAAAATTTTCTTTAAATATATTTTTAAAATTATTTTTATTTATTGCTATTTCCAATTAACGATAAAAAATAACAACCTTTTTTTTTTGCATTTTAAGTTCCAAATTCTCCCCCTCCCTTCTGCTCACCCCTACTCTTTGAAAAGACAATTTGATTATGTTTTTTATACATGTGAGGTCATGCACAATATATTTCCATATTAGCCATATTGCAAAACAAAAGTCAAACAAAATAAAAATATAAAGATAAAGACTTTTTTTTTAAAGTATGCTTCAATGTGCATTGAAAATCCATCCGTTCTCTCTTTGGAGATGGATATATGTATATATACTCACACACACACACACATATATTCACGTGCATATACACATACATACACATACACACATACATACATACACAATACATATAGACACACATATACACACATATACACACGTACATGCACGTGTGTGTGTGTGTGTGTGTGTGTGATATATCCTAAGTCCTTTGGAATTATCTTGGATCATTGCCACATCACTATATATTATGGGGCAGTTAGGTGGATCAGTAATAGAGTGCTGGACCTGGAGGCTGGAGGACTACATTTCAAATCCAGATTCAGGTACTTACTATCTCTGTGACCCTGGGAAAGTTTCTTAACCTATGTTTGCCTCAGTTTCTTCTTCTGTAGTAAAGGGATATAAATAACATCTAACCTACATGGTTATTGTAAGTTTCAAATTAAATAATGTAAGTTTCAAATTAAATAATAATTGTAAAGCACTTAGTACATATCCTGGAACAGTGTTATGTAAATTTTAACTTCATATATAAATTTGGCCTCATCAGCTCCTTTCAACTCTAAATGTATGACTCTAAGAATGAAAAATCATGTATTAAATACTTATTATATAACAGGCATTGTAATAAGTGCTGAGAATAAAATGAAAAATTAAAACACTGCTTCCCCTCAAAGAATTTATGTACTAAGAGATAAATATATTACATATGGGGAGCTGTCATCAAGAATGAATGTTTTGGTATGGGAAAGCAAGAGTATATTATTATATTAGAGAAGTCAATCAACTCATTTTTTTTCTGAAACAATTATGTTGATTACAGAAGCAACTGGTCTGATAGCATATCTCAGAGCAAGAAGTGAAAAAAGGGGGAGAGGGTATACATATAGTAACACATAAGAAAATTCTGACTTGACTCCACGTTGCCCGGCTCTGGTTCTTGCTTCAACAGTGTTTGGACAGAACAGATCTGGGGTCACCCCCAGCCACCCTCGCTTTTTAGCTTCAGCCTTCTGCAGCCCTCCAATCCGTGGGACCAGCCCCAGCCTCCAGGACCAGCCGCCTCCTCCCTCAGCCATCGGTGCCATGAGCTCTAGCTCCCAGATCCTCCAAAACTTCTCCGAGGCCGAGGCCACTGTCAACCGCCTGGCCAACCTGTTCCTTCAGACGTCCTACTCCTACCTGTCCCAGGGTTTCTATTTCGATCGTGAGGATGTCGCTCAGCCTAGGGTGTCACTTTTTTTTTTTTTTTCTGGGAGCTGGCAAAGGACAAACACGAGGGCGCCGAGAGCCTTATGAGGCTCCAGAACCAGAGTGGGGGCCGTCTCCTCCTCCAGGCTGTGCAGAAACCTGCCCAGGATGAATGGGGTCGCAGCTTGGATGCCATGCAGGCAGCCCTGAACCTGGAGAAGGGCCTGAACGAGGCCCTCCTGAAGCTGCATGCCCTGGGCTCGAGCCAAGGCGATCCACACCTCTGCGACTTCCTGGAGAGCCACTACCTAAGTGTGGAGGCGAAGCTGCTGAAGCTTATGGGAGACCACCTGACCATGCTGCGCCACGTGCAGGCAGACCCCCAGCCTGGGCTGGGCAAGTACCTGTTTGACAGGTTGAGCTTGAAGGAGGACTAGTAGAGCAGCCCAGGCAGGCGGCCCCAGGGCCCAACCAAGACAGCCCTCAATAAAGCTAGCTGCTCTCCCTGGGGGAAAAAAAAAATTCTGACTTGAAAAATCAGAGTAGGGATGGGATGTGCTTACAGATAATGCGGTCTCACCAAAGCTATTCATAAAGGATTAGAAAATGCAAGTGTTGAGAAAATGCAAAACCCCTTAGTTCAATGTTAAAACCTTCAAACATCTACCCTACAAGGGAGGCAGGCCTTCCATTTTTCATTATCCTGAGGAATCTGATGAGTTAAGAGGCATCAGAAGATCCAAGTTTCAGAACCAATTGCATGAATAGCTCTGCTGTCCTACTCGATGTCCCAAAGGACTTTTACTCTAACCATTCTCCAGGGAGATAGGTAATAGCAAGGAGGGATGCCCTCCAGTCAACTCTAATTATGTCCTTTAAGAAATACGTTAAGCAGAAACTAAGCTTCCTGGCTCTGGAGGGGCCATCATTGAATCCAATTAAAAATCTTACTTCTTCCATGCTGCATGTGAGATCAGCAGACCCTCTTTTCAAGCAGTGCTGGTCTGCAGGTTAGTTAAATGTCTCAGTTGACATGTCTAGACCTCAGGTGGCTCCCAGGACAAATTCCCTCAACCTCAGAACCCAGACAGAGATAACTTTCATTTCCCCATTCACATGTAGGTTTGCTCCTCCTTAGAAATAATAAGATAACAAGAAATAGAAATGAAGGAAAGTAGTACAGGCATTTATGTCCTCTCATGGGTACTTTCTGATTTTTCTGCCGAAAAGGAAAAAAAAGGCAGATTTTTTTTTTTTTTACACTGTGTTGGGGGGGAAGATAAATGAGTGGTAAAGTAGGTCATGAAGGAGTTCAGCTCTACAATCTGCGAGTGTGCCAAACATTTCAGCAGCACTTCTGATTTGTAAAAGTAACTTTTGAAGAAGGGTCAAAGCCAGAATCTAGCCTAATAAAATAATTAAAGGCGGTTTTCACCAGTCAGCATTTATTTTAGTTTCTATTTCCCCCTCGGAATGGAAGCCGTGCTGGCAATTAGTTTAAATGAGACTATGCGGGGATATTATTTGTGGAACAAAAAATAAGTTTCTCTTTGTAATTAAATTTAATGGTGCTGCATTGGAGGGAGCTGCACAAGTTTTCTACGACTAGCAAAGCTCCAATCATTTGAGAACTTAGAGGTTCATGCCTAGAACAAGGCACTGGGCACCTTCCCTGAAGTCTTATCAACTTTGAACATGCTTAGTAGGCAATCACTAAAAACTCTGTAATTTGAAGAAAACACCTATTTCTAGGGCTTATCAATATTCTATTTCAATATGACATTAAGTTTAAATGCTCTGAAATAAAAATTTTATTATTATTTTGATCTGATTTGATTATTTATTATTTGGATTTATAATTGTCCTGAGAGGGTCATACAGGTCCTGGTTAACATTTCTGAGAGCCTTAGAAGAAGTGCTGTGATATACTGGATAGGAAGCCAGTCTCAGATTCAGTAGTACCTGGGTTCAGCCTCTGCCTCTTATTCAAACTAGCTGTGTGACTATCAGCAAGACACTTAGCCTATTGCTACCTCCAGGACATTCTCTAAAATCTTAAGTTGCTAAAAAGACACCAATTCACATCAGTAGAAGGGATTTCCTCACCAACATTTATTTCTATTGATGAAAGTAAGTTCAGTGTGTCTATGCACAACTGTGGAAATCTATAATAGTTTCAGAGACAAGGAATATGAAAATAATTTAGGATAATTATATCAAACTCAAATAGAAATTGAAGTCACTAACCTGTGGGTAGAATATTGACTTAAGTTTGAAAATGTAATATTATCTATGTTTTATTGTATTTTTATTTATTTTGTTAAATATTTTCTATTTCTTTTAATCTGGTTATAGCCACCCTCAGGTCACATGTTCGACACACCTGGTTTATAGAACATTAAATCTGACACCCTCATATTATACTTGAGAAAACTGGCACCCAGAGAAATTAAAAAGCTTGTCTGAAATTATATAAGTAACAAGTAACAGAGACAGGTTTCAGATTCAGGCTCTTCCAAATTCCGTGCTTTCCACTAAACTCCTTTGTTTCTTGATCATATATTTTAGTGTTAATTTTGGTCCAGACCTATGATTGCTACAAAGAGTTCCCCAGTGAGGAAACTTATGCAAATGTACTTTTTTATAATGGGACATTGATAGGGCCTGTAGTCAAGAAAATGTGGGATCTGATCAGGTCTGTGAGACTTCCTAACTGCGATCCTGGGCAAGTCACTAAATCTTTGCTTACCTCAGTTTCTTTAACTTCAAAATGGAGATAATAATAGCACCTATACCACAAGGTTATTGGTAGGATCAAGTGAGATTTTTATGGAATGCTTAGCAGAGTGCCTGGATTATGGCAGGTACTTAAAAACTTGTTCCCTTCCCCCTCGTCTTCCCTTAAGTGAGTCATCTATTATTTCAGAAAATTGTAAAAGATAAGGTTTTAGTGAAACTATCACTCTCTTTGAGGGGGTTTATTTATCTACCAGTCAATCAGTCAATACACATTTACTACGTGCCTACTATGTGCCAAGCACTGTTAAGTGCTGGAGATGTAAAGAAAGGTTAAAAAATAAGAGTCCTGGTTCTCAAGGAATTTGTGACTATGTGCAAACAAAACACATAAAGGAAAAATTAGAAATAGTCAACAGAAAGAATTACATATGCTGTCCATTTTTAATAAGGATCTGAAACTTTTCTTTTGATTTATTTGTTTTTTCCTCAGTAAATATACCATTCCTTAAAATCCAAAATCAAGCCGTTTTTTAATCTTACTCCTATGCTTCTTAAGACCCTTCAGCTATCACCTAGTTCTATTTAGTAATTTAACATCAATTAATTTTAGAAAGAAATATTTACCTCAAAGAGATAGATAGAAAGAAGCAACCTATGGAGATTTCCTCCCAACATTTCAGGGTATAGGGAAGGCAACACACTCCCTATTGTGACTCAGGCTCTGAGGAAAATTGGCCCAGATTTTAGTTTCTACATAGAACTGGTAACACAAAGTTTCTATTCAAATGCAGCATCATTTAATGGATAGATCTTTTTCTTTCTTACCACTGATGAATTGGGAAATGTGTTCATCATGACCTCAAAGCTTACTACATAAATGAGCATGGACCTCCCAGACTTCTGAAAATTCACAGGGTCATAGGTTCCAATTTTCTTCACCTAAAATGGAAGGAAAAAAAAAGACATGACAGTAAAACGCTAAAGCACCTATTTGTGGACCTCATGTTCAAATTCCATAGGAAAGTAATCAAAGCCTCTAACCTTAAAGCATTGTTTCTCACAAGACTGGAAGAAGAATGTAGGGGTTTTTGAGTGTTTCTCTGGTTCTGACCAGACATCTGAAGACCATCAAAGGGGCCACTATTCACCTATTGCTTAGCATGCCAAAATCTACTACAGA
Organism: Gymnobelideus leadbeateri; assembly: GCA_011680675.1. Taxonomy (NCBI): domain Eukaryota; kingdom Metazoa; phylum Chordata; class Mammalia; order Diprotodontia; family Petauridae; genus Gymnobelideus; species Gymnobelideus leadbeateri. Next base: position 146,783 of record WOXC01004847.1, on the reverse strand, counting down.
GTATCTAAGCAGAATCCAAAGTCCCTGTGAAATAGACTTAGCTGAGCACTATGTGCATATTCATAAGAACTAGGCACATTAGCCAGTCCCCTGATTCATGTTCCATGTACTCTTGGCTCCAAGCCACTTCTGAGTAAGGAGCGGGAAACTGAGGACAGGCCCTGATAATCATAAAAAAAATTAGTTGAAAATAATAACCATGAGTAAACCTTTTTATTGAAAACCCTGACACCATAAAGGAGAGTTTCATCTCTCAGCACACTATGTATAAAATGCCGTATAATCTAGCAAATCTAGTATGTATGGATATGAAAAATTCTGGATGTTGTCTGTTCAACTCAAATTATATTGATCCATTTGCCAAAAGACTAACACCCAAGAATCATAACTGATTCTTTTATGGAACAAGTTCAAGGAACAATGATTTATGACATCTACAAAACAAACCTTGGTAGAAAACTTGGGAATAACTACATTTTTCTTAAAGAAAATTAAATTACCAAAGTTTAGAATACTTTGGATCTTTAATAGCCTTCTGCAATAGCTTAGCTATTCAGGAAGTGACAATCAGTGGAAGTATTCATTTAACATGTAATTTGTTTTATTCAATATTGATATGATTAAATCTGTGATTTATTTGATTCAGAGCTTGATATAAATGTACTGTCTTAATTAACAGGTGGTACATATGACTAAGTGAATAATGCATTTGATTTAATAGGAGATACGCTATATCTGGCTCTAAGGGTGATTGTTCTTTTTAGTAAGAGATTAATCCATTCCAAAAGGTGATGTATCCTTTTCAATAGGAGCTAAATCAAATAAATGTATAATGAAATATGTTTCTTTCTTCCATTTTTTATGTGATATAAGACAAGGAACAAGTTTGCCCTCAAGTGGACTTCAAAGGCAGATCACGGTTCAAAAGGAAAAATATATGGAACCATGGATTTTCTCTTTAGAACAGCAGGTATGGTGATATACCAGAGTCTCCATTCCCTTTACTAACTTCCCTTTTTCTTCTGCACCATTCATTTCTTAAGATTCATATTTGAATATGTCAGCATTGATGCTCAAATTGTAGTATGAATCATGATCAGAAGGTTTTTGAAAGTGTTTGTATAATGACCCAGGGAGTATACAACTAGATTATATAGTGGTTCTGCATTTTATCTCAATTTTCTGGTTTCAGGGAAAAAAAATTCAAAGAGTTTGAAGGCATCATCTATCCTCCAGCTGGCTTTCATTAGTATTAATAAATATTTATATAAAAGGGTCTTTGTGACCCCACATTCTCCTAGTGCTTCTGGTTATTCTGACTTTTCCTTTTTAGTCACATTGGCAGGATTGTTCCCCCACCTTGAGGGCAGAGACTGTTATAATTTTTTTTCCCTTTGGATCCTCAGTGGCTAGCATAATGCCTGAAATATATTAAACATTTGAAATATGGTTACTAATTGCTTAATTGATCTATGTCCCACTCCTTTTGTTTCAGAAACCCCAGAGTTCTCCCCTTTTTCCTCTTTACTCTCTACATTTCCTATTTCTTCAAATTCCACTCACATTGTTAGCCCCATTTGTAGAGGGACTTTTTTTAATCCCATTGCTAAATTCCTTTCTTCCATTCCTTTTAAAAATATACTCTAAATTTCTAGTAATTTCCTTCATTTTTTGAAAGTTGCATTTATTTAATGTCTTGGGCTTAAGGTGTTTGCAAGTAGAATAATATGCTAGTGTCACTTTTCATTTTGTTTATATTTTTCCAGGAATGCTTCAAATGTCACTTGTATTTAAATATATATTATTATTGATTAGGCTTAAGTTTGAAGGATGTGTCATCTTTGGGATGCATCTTGAAATCCTTTGCCATGTGTGTGCATGCATGCACATGTGCGTATGTGTATACATACACAAACATACATAATATTTATGAATACTACATATACATATGTGTGTACATATAATTGTGTGTACACATGTACACACGTGTATGTATTCCATTTCCTTCTTGCAGTATCTAGTGGATGAAACAAAATCTTGTGTTACTTCAAACTTTCCTTTCCTTATAATGGAATGCTGTATGTGTCTTTTTTTTTCCTCCTTGCAAAATTGATTATTTTCATTGGGATTCTTAAATTGAGTGACTATATGTCTTAGAAATTGAATGATAGTTTTTCTTTGTTTTCATCATGGCTATAGTCACATAATCTAGGTAGTTTTCTCATTATAATTACTACATTATACTTTAATATCTTTTGATTTGTCATGTTCTTCTGGGAGACCAATGAACTTTAAGTTATTTTTTACCTATCTCTAACATCAATGATTCTGGCACATTTGGAGATAATATTTTTGTTTTATTTTAATTGATATTATTGTGTTTTCTTTCTATCCTGTCAAAATTTCTTTCAGCTCAATATTTTATATGTTTCTACCTGTTATTTTTCTTTTGCATTTTTCTCAGAAACTTTCCATCATAAATTCATTTTTATTCCCTAATCTATGAATTAAGGAGTTTTTTTAAATTAATTCTGCTGTGTTGGACATAAAGTCTTACATCTGCCTATTTCTAATTTCTTTATATATTTCATTTCTTTTTAGATTCATTCTGTAATTTATTATTCCATTTTTTCTTCTTTTTATGTTACACAGGATTCTGTCTTTCACAGAAATTAATTCCAATCACTCTAAAAGAATTACAGGGAGGGCAATCTAAACTTAGTTTTATGGCGTTTTTAAGCCTTTTATGAGGATATCTAAAGGCCACGCAGAAGTCAGCACAGTCCTCCCTACACTTACTTTCTTCTTCTCAATGTCTGGGAAAAATCAGGGTTTTCCTTCAGGATGGGACTGAATTGAACCTGCAGTCTATAATAGGACAGAAATCCCACTATGCATACTAGAATGAGGCCAGGTTGGATTGCATGTCCTTCCTACGAACATAGAGACTGGTGATGAAGGGGTTCTGAGTGACTAATTTAGGGATTAGCATTCTATAATCCTAATTCAGGTCAGTACAAATCAATAAGTATTTATTAAAATTCCACTTACTGTGCTAAATGTAGAGAATACAACAAAAGTAAAAAACAACCTGTCTCTGATCTCAAAAAATCAGTTTAAAGGGTGAGACAACATGCAAACAAGTATGTACAGTCAAGATAGATTCAGGATAAAGTGGAGATTATCTATGGAGGGTTGGATCTAGGTGTTAAGGGTGTATTTCTAAGTTTACTTGAAGAAGATGGATATTAACTAGAACCTAAAGGAATCTAGGGATTCCAAGAGATAGAGTTGATAAAGGAGAGAATTATAGTCATAGGGAACTGCCAATAAAAATGTCCAAAGTTAGGAAACAGCTGTGATTTCAAGGAATATCAAAAAGGGAAGTTTACAAAGTGAATGGAGGGTAGTAAGGTACAAGAAGACTAGGAAAGAAAGATTGGGTGCCACATTGTTGGTCACATGACCCAGAAATCTTATGTCTACTCTATATTATCTCTCTTGATGACCACATCAATTCCTATGGAGTCAACTACTATTTCTATGCATATGACTTCCAGATCTACATTTCAAACCTTCTTCTTTCCCTTGAGCATCAGTACCATATCACCAACTTCTTATTGGACATATCCATTTAGATGTCTCATAGGGATGCCAAAATCAGCATAACAAAAAAGAAAGTTTTAGTTATCTCACTAACCTGTTCTTAATATTCCTTGTTTTTCTGTAAAAGCTACCACTATTTTCTCAGAAACCAAAGCTTGAAATGAAAATTTTATGTCTACCTATTCACTTTTACATACCCAAAACTGCAAAGATCCAATTAGCTCCCATGTTTACTTTTCTTATTCCATCTCCATTACTTGTCTGACACCCAGCCCCTTTTCTCCACTGACATGAGCATAATCTTATCCCATACATGCATACTTTCTTACTTGGACTATTTAAATGCCCTTATACTTTGACTCTTGACTTCAGTCTCCTCCATCTCATGACTGTCAAAATGTTATTTCTAAAACAAACAAACAACAAAAAAAACTTTAAACATTCCCCCATTCAGTAAACTTCAGTGTTGCCCTATGGGATATAAGATAAATACAAAATTTTCTGTTTGGTTAAGAAGCTCTTTACAATCTGACTTCAAATTATGTCATTGTTGTTTCTTAAAGTGATTTTTAAAAAATCATTCCTTATTACAGTTTGTGCTCTAAGTGTTCTGAATTACTTCCTGTTCCCTATAGGTATAAGTCAATTTCCCATCTCAATGTCTTGTCAAAGGCCATCCAACATGCCTGGAATACTGTGCATTTTCAGCTCTGCCTGTTGGAAATCTCAGCTCCCTTCAAGAGAGCCTGTGACACCTTTGCTCATTTACTGAGTTATTGGTGCTCTCCTTGAAAAAGACTGAATCAGTTAACTGAGAACGGAGTTTAAAACACTGGAATATAAACAAATCACCAAACTTAAATACAAAATAAGAATTTTTTTTTTAAAATCAGAGGAGAATTTGAGAGAGGTGAAAATAAACCACTGCAAGACTGATACAACTACCATCTCTCCCTCCCCCCCAGAAGACAGATAAAATGGATAAATCATCACATAAACATATGTAAAGCCAATCATAAGCAGGTCTCCTGAGGACTGCTGTGAATAACTTTAAGGATCTAAAAGCACAATATAGTGAACTCTCTATTTATTCAGCAATAAACTAAAGCAAAACATTCAAAAATCTAAAGCACAACAATCACAAAAACATAACACAACACCTTATCACTAAGGTGGCTACACAGTTTTAAAAAAACATATAATTCAATAAGTCGCAATCTCCTCAATCAATATAGAGTGCCCAAATCAAGTCTTCTTTCATCTTGACTCCAGGCTCTCTTCCAATCATCCTTAAAGGGATAGCAGAAAGTACAAAGGTCATCCACATCCTAGGTCTCAGTAAATTACATCATCATCAGTCAGCACTGAGTACGAAAGTAATATCTCCTTTCATCTTAACTCAGGCTGACTTCCAAACCCCATGGCTCCTCTTCCACCTCCCCACTATTGCCAGCCTTCACCCAGCTTTTGCCTGGATTCACAGTAGGCAGCTATCCCAGCTCTTGCCTGGATTCACCTGAAGGTTGCCTGGATTTATAGGTAGGTAGCTCTCTCCTCCTGTTCCATATTGTAGCTCACAGGGAGTGCTCCACCCCAAGCTCTTCACAATTTCTATTTCTAGGAAAACAAAGCTTAACAATGCTACAACAATATTTACACACATTGTTGGCACTATCATCTCAATTCACTTCCTTTCTGGGAAATCAACAGAGAGATTCTGTCTGACAAAGTAACACCAACACAGAACAACAGAGTGTGGATATCACATTCTCTCCCTTAGCTCTGCTTAGTCCTTGAGCTTTTATCTGCTCTGCTCCTTCCTGTTCCACCCTTTCTATTCCACCCTTCTTGTTTTGCTCTTTCAGCAAGCTCCTCCCACCATGGGCTCCATGTGATGACTTTGTGCTTATTAAGGACAGGTAAGGTGTCTAAACTGCCTTAGACCTCTTAAGGGCAAAACAAATTTACACTGTTTCCAACAAAGACTTGATACAATCAAAGGTGAGGTTCGAAGATGCTTGAATAGCTGAAACAAGGAGGAAAGTTCTACTTTGCTTGCCATTACATCATAAAAAGTGAAATGAATATCTCCAAAAATATAAATGTCCACATTAATTATCCCTTTAATGGGTATAAAGTCATTTTCCATAAAATTAAGGTGTAAAACTAGATGTCCATTGTCACTATTACTATGTGATATGGTACTGGAATTATAGTTCTAGTAATAATACAATAAAATAAATTGAAATAAAAAAAAACAACAACCCACAATAAGAGGTTAGAAACAAAATCATTACTTTTGTAGATGGTACTTAAAAATAGAGCAAACTAAAAATGACAAATATTGTAGGTGCTATAGGAAAACAGGCTAATTGATGCTATGAATTGGAAAAGTCATTCAGGAAAGCAATTTAAACCTGTACCCTAAAAGTTAATAAACTATGCATACTCAGTCCCAGAAATGACACTATTAATACTATATACCAAGTAGTCCAAAGAAAGAAGAAAAGGCCCTTTGTGTATACAAAAAAAATGTTTATAGCATTTTTCTGGTAGAAAAGTAATGAAAATTGAAATATGTAGTTGTTGTTCAGTTGTTTGTGACTACATTTGGGTGTTCTCTTGGCAAAAATACTGGATCAATTTCCATTTTCTTCTTCAATGGATCTGGTGTATCAGTTTTATCAGGCAATCAGAGACTGAGTGATTTGCCCAGGGTCACACAGCTAGGAAACATTTGAAGCTGTATTTGAACTCAGGTATTTCTGAACTCTAGGCCTTGTATTCTATCCACTGAATTACCAACTGCTTCTTTATATAGAGTTCCCCATTAACTGGAAAATAGCTGAACAAATTTTGGAATATGAGTGTAAATGGGTTTTAATTATGCTGTAAAAATGGAAGAGGTGACCTAGAAAGATTCTATAGAGTGAAGTGAGAAGAACCAGGGGCAAAATTTATATTGTAACAACAAAACTTAAACAAATGAATTTTAAAACTAATCTTAAGAACTCTGATCAAGACAAATATCCATCATATTTCCAAATATGTTTTCTACCTCTTGAAAGATAGATGATGGTCTGATGTTGAGAATGAGACAAAGATCTGGGAATTTAGACAATATGAGAAGTTGTTTAAACCATTCTTATTTGTTACATGGTTTCTCTTTCCCTTCCCCTTGCCAGAGGGGTGGCAGAAATGGAAATAAGAAAAATATTTAGTAACTATATATATATATATATATATATATATATATATATATATAATTAAAATGACCTCATGGCAGGAAGGGATTATTTCATTCATTGTACTTTTATCTCTAGCACCTAGTTTAGGCTTGGCACATAACAGGTTGTTGATGATTTCTTGTTAATGAATTGACTAAAGGCCAGTCTAGTTACATTGAGAAATGTGCAACAAAATGATAGATATTTTGCAACAATGTGATAAATATTTTGGCCAAGACAACTTGTAAAAAAAGAAAACCATGGGGCCAGCTAGGTGGCCCAGTGAATAGTACTGACCCTACAGTCAGGAGGACCTGAATTCAAATGTGACCTCAGACACTTAATACAAAAACTAGCCATGTGACCTTGGGCAAGTCACTTAACCCCAATTGGCCTGCAAAAAAATAAATATAATAAAAGTCAAGTAGCTCCTTTAAGGGGTGGCTAGGTAGTGCAATGAATAGAGCACTAGCTCTGAAGTCAGGGGGACCTCAGTTTGGATCCAGCCTCAGACACTTAATACACACACACACACACACACACACACACACACACACACACACAGAGCTGTGTGACCTTGGGCAAGTCACTTAACCCCAATTGCCCTCCAAAAAGCAAAAAAAATAAAAATAAAAAATCTATAAATTAAAAAAGAAAAGGAAAGAAACTTGTAATGTCGCTGGGAGCATTGTAAAAAAGAAAACATATATTTAAATAAAACTTACTTATAAGAGATACAATCATCTTTTTAGAGTGACTATCCTGACTTACTAAAAATAAAGTCAAGGATGGCAAAAATCCAAAAACTGAATATTTACCTAGTTCTTTATTTTTACAAGGAACACTATAAATATAACTCTTCTTGTAAGACTTTGACTTTCTGTCTTTTGAGAGTGACTCCCCAATAAAATGAATGAAATATCACTTATTCCATGCTTGAGAAAAGAGGAAGCTCACAGATCTGGATTAGAGTTCCTATTTTTGTACCTAGAGTGGGAGTTTTTAAGGATCCCTTAAAATGGAGGGAAGAGAAGAGAGAGAAAGGAGTTAGGTGCCCAGTTCCCAGGATATGGAGTAGGAGTGAGACTACTGTGTAAATGAAAAGGGCAAGCCCCAAAGTATAAAGAGGAGGCTGAGTCCTCAGGTGGTTGATGGATACAGGAAAGAAAAAAAGTAACCAGATACATTAACTGGAGCTTCTTGCTCCTGAACCCCTGCTTTATTTCAGATGGGTATAATGGGCACTTCTTTCTAAACATACTGTTTTATTTTGTTAAAGCCTTGTAGCAGCAAGCAACCAGCTTCCCTAGGGTGGCTGCCAACACAGGTTCTTAGATTTTTCTAAAGGAAAGCAACTCAAAATGGGTTAAAAATCTTGCTTTAATCAATCAAATATCATTTACCTAGCTCAGGAGTAAAAGGTTGTAATGGAAATGCAAATTTAAAGATCTTCCCTGCCCCTAGGTTAAGTGCACCTGGAGCCTGTGGCTGGAGGCTTGTTTTTCAGGAACACCCACACCTTGATACTTTGTGATTGGGCTGTTGGTCAAGAAGGTTGTTACATTCTCTGAGCCAGGAGAAGGCTATATAAACCCTGAGGAGAGGCTTTGCTTTGGGGGCTCACTCTGAGAAGTGTGTGATTTGACCAGATGAGACTCTGGGAAGCCATTGTTGAGAGCCACCCCCCACCCACCCCCGTTTTGAAAACCCAGATGTTGATGCTTCCCTCTCTGGTAACTGTGATTTGGTATTGATATAATGGTTGGACAGTTTGGAAGCCTGTCTGTTTGATCTGTAAGTTCTGTCTGTATAATCTGAAGTTCAGGGTGCTGACCTTTCCCCCCTGAACTAGGTAATGTGTGTTTGTTTGATTAAAGTAAGCTTGTTAACCCATTTTGAGAAAAGCAATCTAAGAACCTATATCGGCAGCTACCCTGGGGATATTGTGGTGCTTGCCACTACAAATAGTTGGACAGTTTGGAAGCCTGTCTGTTTGATCTGTCTGTATACTCTGAAGTTCATGGTGCTGACCTTTTCCCCCTGAACTAGGTAATATATGTTTGTTTGATTAAAGTGAGCTTGTAAACCAATTTTGAGTTGCTTTCCTTTACAAAAGCAGATCTAAGAATCTGTGTTGGCAGCCACCCTGGGGGTGTTGGGGTGCTTGCTGCTACAAAGGTCAGCACCCTGAACTTCAGATTATACAGACAGAAGTTACAAGACAGAGAAACAGATCAAGAAGACAGGCTTCCAAACTGTCCAACCATTACATCCATACCAAATCACAGTTACCAGAGAGGGAAACATCAACATCTGGGTTTTCAAAGCTGGGGGGCTCTCAATTTTTGCCCAGAGTCTCATCTGGTCAAATCACACAACACTTTTCAAAGTGAGCCCCAAAGCAAAGTCTCACATTATATAGCCTTCTCCTGGGTCAGAGAATTTAACATCTTTCTTGACCCACTGCCCAATAACAAAGTATCAAGGTGTGGGCTTTCCTGAAAAACAAGCCTCCCACCACAGCCTCCAGGTGCACTTAACCTAGTGGCAGGGAAGATCTTAAAATTTACATTCCTATAACAAGACTCCATCTGATGGATCTAAATTTATCTCTCAATTAAAAAAAAACAAATCTGTGTTTCACCCTGTCCTTTGAATTTCAGACACTAGAACATAGGGCAGACACTCTAGGAACTACACAGAAGAAAGTGACTTTTACTAGACCAGGGCTGAGATTTTAACCCCTCAGTTAATGTCTAGTTTTTGTTTGTTTGTTTTAATTTCCAGCTTTGGGCATGATCAGAAGCAATTAAAATATTTCATAATCATACTTCAATAGCAGAAATTCAAACTCCAGTTCATTTAAATGTCTCAACAAACTAAAGACCTTCCATTGCAAAATGATGGGTTACATATAAATATTCCCATGTGATTTCCAAAGCAACCCTGTCATATCAGGCTATTTTTATATCCATTCTAATAAGGAAACTGAGGCTAGAAGACATTAAATGAAATGATTTGCTCGGTGTCACATGGCTAGCAAGAAAGTAAGCTAAGTGGCACAGGAAATATAGTCCTGGACATTGAGTCAGGATAGGCTTGAGTTCAAATCTAGTCATTTAATAGGTGTGTGAAACTGGGCAAATCACTTAACATCTGTAAAAGGAGGATAATAGAATCTGATCCCTGGAATTTTATGAAAGTAAAATGAGTTAGTATTTGTAAAGACTTTAATTATTAACACAATATATTATTATTATTATTATTAATGAAATGAGATTACAACCCAGATTTCATTGATTCTACAAATTATTTGATATAAAGTACTAAAGTATCTATGAAAGATTGTATCTATGATCTGGTGATGTAAAAATGAAAAATAATACAGTATCTACCCTCAAATCTAATCAGTGGGAAAGATGATTTCATAAATATGATACTAAGTAGAATGTGGAAAAAAAACAGTATTAGAGTTCTAGATGAAGTTCCATAAGAAATATAACAAAAGTAGTATCACTTTTAAGAGATTAAGAAGTGTTATACATATGTCTAAAGTCTTGTAACATCATAGACTTAGAAGTGAAACTTTGTGACCTTTAATCTACATCCTTTATTTTATATATAGCATTGTAGTCATGATAAATGTAGTAAGAGTTTGGTATTTTTTTATGATTCTTGAACTAAATTTATTCTTGATTATTTGATGAAACCATTGTCTGACTTTTTTTTTATTTCAAAGGAAACTAAGTATCATCTCTTTCCCAAATTCTACAAATCATCTTTCAGTTACCATTGCCCTGAACTGAGTTCATAAGGTGATGTTCATGCTAATCAAAGGACAGTAAGAATTGAATTAGATTTCCAGACAAAATGAATACATAGTGAAATCTGGCATAATTACATTTAACAGATTGAGAAAATCTTAATATAACATACAGTGGGTGGCTATCCTTGCCCTTAGAATTCTGGTGTCTTGGAGAAAATTATTTGAGTAAAACAACTACAGAAACAACTTTTTTTTTTGACATCTGTATTTTGGGAATTGTGAAATAACTTGTCTTTATTCTTTTATTATGTAACGATTGCCCTCCACCCAAGGCACAACCCTGCCTTTTCAGCTTTATTCCACCTTAAATCCTCTCTAATGGAGTATTCTAAACTCTAATTTGGAGTGTGTATCAGTGCCCATACATATCCCACATTTTCCTGTGTTTGTTCAAAGAATTGCATGGTTGATCCTTATATGTGAAATCCTCTGTCTTACAATCATTGTCTGATAAAATACTATTCATCCTTTAAAACTGCAAATGGCATCTCTCCCATGAAGTTTTCCTTGTTATCTCTCTTGAAACTTATCTTTCTTCCCTTCCACAGAACATGGCTTTGTACTTCTCTTAATCAATGTTCCTTAATTAGTGCTAATAATAAATCTAGTCTAGAGGTTGCATGTATTTTAATTTGCACTAGTCTAATTTATAATTATGTAGAATATGATCTTGCTCGCAGCTTTATTGAAATGCATAGTGAAAATTCAAATAAGGATGAATGTTTCATGTGATTCAACATTCAGTAGTGGGGGTGGTGGTAGTAGTAGCCGTAGTAGTAGTAGTAGTAGTAGTAGTAGTTGTCGTCATCGTCATTGTAGTAGTAGTAGTAGTAGCACTAGCAGTAATTATATTATATACAAATAGAATTAAGGAGGGCCATTTGAACATTATTGATAGAAGAATCTCCATGGATAATATATGGACTTAAATTCACCCTCAGTCATATTAGATTTTTACATTTATTGTTACTCTCATAGGTATATAAAAAATCATAACTAAGAGGAGTCTTCTGAAATGTATGAAAATAAAATTGTAAGAATAACAGAGTCTTTTGGATTTAATCCCAGGCAATAGAATATGAAAAAAAAAAAGACTAGATAAGTAAACAACACATTACTCAAGTTGTCAGACACTAAATAATCATATAGAGTAGCATACTTAATTTGAAAATATAAACAAGGAGAAAACATGAAGATATGTAAAATAAGTCAAAACAAATCCTTTATAAAAGCCTAAAATCAAAAATTTTTATATAATTTTTTGTCTTTGCTCAGTCATTCAGTAGTGTCTGAATCTTTCTGACCCATAGACTATAGCATGTTATCCACCCCCCTTCCTTTTCTTTCCTCTTTTTCCCCTTACTTCCTTTAGGGTAAAATAGTTTTGTATACACAACTCTCTTTGAACCAAATCCAATGTGAATAAAGTTCAAACAATGCTCACCTTCCTCCCTTCTTTAACTCTAATGTAACAGGTCTTTGTACCTGTTCATATGATGTAATTTATGAATTTCTGTCTTCTTCTCCCAGTATAATCCTTTGGTTTTTTCACCCCTTAATTTTTTTATCATTATATCAAACTCAATTTATATTTACACCATTTCTCTATGTATGCCCAGTCTAAATGTCATAATAAAGATATAGTTCCCAAGAGTTACAAGTAACATCTTCCCATGTACACATGTAAACAGTTTAACCTTATTGAATAACATGTTGTTGTTGTTGTTTTCCTGTTTTTGTTTTTTTAAACAAATGCTTTATTTACTTCTGTTTTACATCATTCATTTCCGCCAGATTTTGAGTTACAATTATTTTTCCCCCGTTTTCCCCCTACCCACTCTCCCAGAATAGCAGGCCCACAAGATATCGCTTCCTCCATCTGCTCTCTCCCATATCTTCTCCCATACCCCCTTTGACTTTTCCATTAGAGGAATGTTGTTTTCCTGTTTACCTTTTTATGCTTCTCTTGAGTTCTGTATTTGAAAACTGGATTTTCTGTTCAGCTCTGGTTTTATCATCAGGAAAGTTTGGAAGTCCTCTTTTTCATTGAATGAGCAACTCCTCCCCTGAAAGATTAAGCTCAGTTTGCTGAGTAGTTTATTCCTGGGTGTAATCTGAGTTCCTTTGCCTTCTGGAATATTATATTACAAACCCTCTGATCTTTTAATGTAAAAGCTGCTAGGTCTGTATATTGTCACCTGTGGTTCCATGGTATTTAAATTGTTTCTTTCTGGTTGCTTGCAGAATTTTCTCCTTGACCTGATAATTGTGGAATTTGGCTAAAATATTCCTTGGAATTTTCATTTTGGGAATTTTTCAGGTGGTGATTGGTGGATTCTTTAAGGGATTAATTTGCCCTCTAGTTCTAGAATATCAGCGCAATTTTCCTTGATAATTTCTTGAAAGATGCTGTGTAAGCTCTATTTTAGATCATTATTTTCAGGTAGAACAATAATTTTAAGTTATCTCTCCTGGATCTATTTTCCAAATCAATTGTTTCTCTAATGAGGTATTTTACATTTAATTCTATTTTTTCATTCTATTGCTTTTGTTTGATCAATTATTGATGTCTAATAGAGACATTACCTTCCATTTGCCTAAGTGAATGATGTATATGTGTGTGTTTGATTAAAGTAAGATTGTTATCCCCTTCTGAGTTGCTTTCCTTTAGAAAAGCAGATCAAAGAACCTGTGCTAGCAGCCATTATGAGTATGCTAAGGTGCTTGCTGTTACAGTTCACTTATCTTCTTTTGATATGTCAGATAACTCTATGATCTCAGTGATTTGGTAGTTCTCTCCAATATTGCCACCTGCCCATGTCTCATCATTTTATGCTACTCAGCTTATATCTACCTATGAAGACTGCAGAAGAAGATCATAGCATTATATATTTAGATCTAGGTGACATCCTAGAAATCATCAAATCTGCCCCACTGATTTTACAGATGAAGAAACTAAGGAAAAGAGAGTTTGAGTGACATGCTAATGGTCACATGGCTGGCAAATGTCTGAGGCAGGATTCAAACTGAGGGTTTCTTAATGCCATCCTCCATACATTTGAGTATGACATGACTATCATTGGAGCACACAGGCTGTCTATTTTTTATCCTTCACATTGATTGCATAAATTTCCAATTAAATTTTTATCATGCTTTCCCCCTTGTGATAACTTAAGATATCTTCTAAACCATTTCTATTGCTTTGTTCTTCAATTGTATTCTTCCTAGGTCAGAAATAGCTGACCTATATATTTCTGACACATACATTTCTACTGATCTTTGCACAGCTTTCACTTTAATTCTTCAACATAATATTCCATTTCTCATGATCATAAGGCATAACTAGGTTAATATGTCAAAAATTGACCTTTTCTGGGAGAACTTTGTGTCAAGAAAACTACTGTATAGTTTACTACAAACACACACACATGCACACATGCATACATACACCCACACACCCACACTCACACAATTCAACCCATTCAGACATGAGAACAGTGCATTGTTCATGGAGAGTCTTTTTCTAAGAGAGATGTACAGATGATGTACCAGGCTTATATGTTGTCTAAGTACATGCTATAATCTAAATAACGGATAATCATGTACTCGATTTATCCTATGTCAATAGTCAGACCAAATACGCAATGAAACAAAATTCCTCACTTTCTATCCAAGGAGAACCTGTGGCCAATTCTTCAATTTAGCTTCAGATTCCTTTTATAATTTGCTTTAATTAACCAAGAGAACATTAAGGCTTACATTTCTAAATTTATCTGTTTTTTGTACAGGCCTTGGCTGCTGGAAAATTACTTTTTATTGAAAGTACCATGAATTAAATTAATATTTAGAGACGATTTAAAAACTATGATTCTTCCACCCTTTGCCAACATAACTAAAAGAGAGAAGGGATGCTAAATAGGACTCATTACTCTTTTATAATTTTCTTTGATTTTGGGTTTCCCTGAAAAGTGATTGATCACAAAGCATTCTCCCTATTGCACTTTGGCCTCTCTGTGGCTATCTAATCTAGTCCTTACAAAGGAAAAAAAGGTCTGTTCTAAGTACCATACCTGAAACCTGCAGAGTAAAATCTATGCAAGGTTGTCTTCCCCTTTCATCATCTTTGAATACCCAGGTTCTCCTCCACAGTGCAATATTGGAATAAATCAGTGTATTTCCTTTTCATTTATCCTTTGGATATTATGGGTGGTGTATATGTTTAGTAAAGGGGTCACTTTTAGAAATTTTGTTATCTCCACTATAAAAACAAATTAATTTTAGAGGTAGAAGGCATTGTAGAGTCAACCCTCTCATTTGACAAATAATTTGCTATTGAAATTCAAAGAGATCAAGTGACATTCCCAAGGTTACATAACCGGAGAGTGATAAAGTTTAGATGAGAATCCAGTTGCTACTCTCAATTAAGGACTTCTTCCATTAGACCAAAAGTTCTTAATCTTTTTTTTTTTTTTTGGATCATGAATCCTTAACCTAGTCTTGCATAGCCTCTTAACTCCTCAGAAAGTTTTAGAATAAAAAAAATAAAATTCTTTTGTTTACAAAGAAGACTAATTATGTTTTTAAAATTATCTATCATCTATCTACCTACCTACCTATCTATCTATCTATCTATCTATCTATCTATCTATCTATCTATCTATCTATATTTTTTTTAAAACCAGGGATCCCAGGTTAGGAATTTCTGCAATTAGATAATGCTTCCAGCCAACTCATTTATTCTGAGAAAAAAACTAGAGGAAAACAAACACTTCAAAAAAGAAAGAAAGAAAAAGAACTCTGTTCTCTAATATTTGCAAACTGTACCTTAAATTTCTATTGGAGACACAGGTTGCCTAGCAGTTTGGTTTTGCCATGACAGTTTAGATATAGATTTAATTTGAAGTTAGCATTAGCAACGTTGAATCATTATAGTTTTAATGGTGTATTATTCAGTTGAGGCTCTATTCTTTCTTCCCATAGAGAAATATGATTATTTCATTTAAATCATTTTGTGTGATTCTACTGGATTACACTGTTCTTAGACACTGAACAGCTTCTATTGAAATAGCCGCTCAGAATGAATAATTCATTGCTTTTTGTTTTGTTTTGTTTTTAAAGAGCATTATTGGAGAGGGCAGTAGCTATTTTGCTCATGGTGGGTCCCCCCACCCACCCTTAAATGGCAACAGCATCAAATCACATTCTGTCTGCAAAACACAGCTGTTGGCTTTCATATTTTTATCCCTAAGATGTGATCCAGAAGCTTTAGGATATGTCAAGAAACTCTCTCTCTACATCTAGCTCTGAAAAGGAAAAGTTTAAGCTGATACAAATGTATTAAGGTGTCTGGCTATGCCAAACTTCATCTTGAAGTACATTTCCATATAAAGTGGTCAGGAAACTAGACCTCAGTGCAGGCACCCTAGGTAAATTGGCCATTCCCGTCCTTGAGAATACCGTTTACTTTTTTTTTTTTTTAACTAACCTTTTACTGAGTCTCTAGGACAGGAATTTTGTCTCCCTTCATATCCAGCAACCCTCTCTTTGTCACACTTCTATATTGCTTTAGACGTTGATACAGTTTGTCCAACCATGATCAAAGGAATATGTAGATGAATCATGATCTTTAAAACATATACTCGTTGATTCATTGTTCTTATTGTTCTCAATCCTCATTGATTTTTAATGATAAATGCATTTAATGCTAACTGCATCATTTTGTAAGTTTTCTAGGAAACTTGGTTACCAAAAAAAAAAACTTAGTACAACAAAGTCGATGCCAATTCATTGTGTATTCTTTGCACATGTCAAATACCATCACTAATATTCCTTTCCACACATATTAAGCAGTAAGAATATTGTGTACTCCTAAAAGGAATGTAAAACTTGAAATAAATGTTTTAATAAATTATTTTAATTTTAGCACAAAATAATTTAGTCTTGGGAGTGTAATGGAAATGCAAATTTAAAGATCTTCCCTGCTCCTAGCTTAAGTGCACCTGGAGCCTGTGGTGGGAAGCTTGTTTTTCAGGAAAGCCCACACCTTGATACTTTGTGATTGGGCAGTGGGTCAAGGAGGTTGTTACAATCTTTGAGCCAGGAGAAGGCTATATAAACTCTGATGAAAGGCTTTGCTTTGGGGCTCACTTTGAGAAGTGTTGTGTGATTTGACCAGATGAGACTCTGGGAAGCCGTTGTTGAGAGCCCCCCAGCTTTGAAAACCCAGATGTTGATGCTTCCCTCTCTGGTAACTGTGATTTGGTATTGATATAATGGTTGGACAGTTTGGAAGCCTGTCTATGTGATCTTTAAGTTCTGTAACTCTGAAGTTCGGGGTGCTGACCTTTTCCCCCTGAACTAGGTAATGTATATTTGTTTGATTAAAGTAAGCTTGTTAACCCAATTTGAGTTGCTTTCCTTTTGAAAAGCAGATCTAAGAACCTGTGTTGGCAGTCACCCTGGGGATATTGGGGTGCTTGCTGCTACAGGGAGATGTTTGTATCTGAGAAAGAACTAATTAGGACATCTGGTACATGATTAGCATATATAGTTGTAGTGATTATGAAGTACCTAAAACTTCTATATAGGGCTTATTACAGAGAACTTATTTATTTTCTGTTTTGTTTTGTATTTTACTAAGGAAAAATACTGTTTTGTTAAACTATCTCTGCTGTGTAAAGCTATAGTTCATCTTTTGTAACATAACATCTTTTAGGAGTTTGTCTTTTAAAAAAAAATTAAAGCCCATTCACTTGGATGTTCGTATTAAATAGTTAAGCTTTCTTTTACAAATTCAAAAGAAGACATGTTATTTCTCAGTCCTACATCACACAGAATGTAAAACTGATAAAAATGGGGAGATACTGCTTAGAAACACACAGGTCATTATTTAATTTTTTAAAAAAGAGAGGTATGTTATTTGTTACATATAAATTAATTTGTATTAACATATATTATACATTTTACAATTATCATGAATGATTTTTTTAACCAAAGATAGTCTTTTACATCTTCTTAGCCATTTACTAAATGAGGATACTGATGGACTGCTAGTCAATAACTGTGTGTGTGTGTGTGTGTGTGTGTGTGTGTGTGTGTGTGTGTGTGTGTGTATACAATAGAAATTAAAAGCAGTGTCAGCTGGGAAGTCACAACACTCAGCTTAATATTAGGCCAAATTAAAATTACTTGAATTCTGTCCTGTAGAAATGCTGCTGGCTTACATTTTTCTGCACACATTCCATTTTTGTCAAGTGATATTTCTAAGGCATTAATTTTTAGGGTAAACTTTGAGATTACTTTCATAGATTTAAAGTTAAGAAAGAATGACCACTGCCAGAAATTACAATGACACAGAGCCCAGATGCCCAGGCAGAAATTCAAACAGGAAGTTCACCCTGATTCTTTTATTATTAGCCCAACTTGACAGCCAGGATGCATTTATACAACATTAGGAATTTTATACTGATTATTCTGTATATAAGTGACTTGTTTCGTTTACACACATACATTAATGACAATCTCAAATTAAGCAGTCTGAGCAAGTATTCGGCAAAACAAACACAGAAGTTAACAGTGCTGAGGGAAGTAAGAACACCTTTTAGTACTGTGTTTATAAGTAAAGAGACAGTGAAAGGCTTTCTTTCAAATTCTCATCTCCTTCTTCCACATCTTTCAAGCTGTGAACTTCCAAAAAAAAAAAAAAAAACAAATTTTCTTTTTGTCTCTCTCCACATCAGCTCATCAATTTCTCCAAAGCAGTCAGAGTCAGTTAGACACATCATTTCTAACTGGTCACCAAAGTCTCCACTTTCCATCACCTTGATCAATGGTCTGAGTTTTTCTTTTAGTTTTTTTTTTTCCCCTCCATTGCAGGTAGAATGCATTGAAGCCTCATGTGGGCCCACTCAATCTTCATGTCTTTCTTCAACTGTTTTATTACTGCTTTCTACTCTTACTGGGTTTGACGGATAGCCTTCATTGCTCTTTCAATGAGGATGACAGGGTATTGTCTCGTTTCAGGATTTACACAATTATCTGCTACAACTGTTGCAATATACCTAAGCATCTCCTCCAGCTCTGTGTGTCCTTTATCTGATACCTATACTTGTCCTTTTGTTAAAACCTGCTTACAGATTTTGGTTTGGTCATCTTCCAAAAGCACTAACATCTTCCTTTTTGGCAACTTGGACTTTAGGAACAGTTTACAAACACTAGTGGGTCTGAAAAGCTTCATCAAGATATTTTTTTTTTCCATGACCTGCACTAGCCCATGCCTTTGTTCTTGTAGCAAGTGATCTCAAAGTACTTCCCCTCTGACTTCAGGGGCACCACAGCCACATTTGTCAGGGGGATCTGGTTGGTGGGTATGAAAATCAACTTTGTGGCTGCCAGTCCCCACCCTTGACATCGGGCTTGCCAGTGGCCACACTCTAGAGCTTAAGTTATATTTGAGGACTAGAAGCCATCACCAATCCTACACCTCCCCTCCCCCGCACCCCCAGGTGTTCTTAATGCACAAGTGCTCAGAAAAGATTGGGGTGGAAGGGAAACAACTTTAATTTATAGGGTAGTGTGCATAGTCTGAACCAATCAGAAAGCTGAGCCACTTGATGGGGCCTTGGCTTCACCAATGAGAAATGTAATACTTCTTTTACTTTTATTCTTCCTTTCCTGATTGCTCTAGGCCAGAGGTTCCCAGACTTGTTTGGCCTACTGACTCCTTTTCAGCAAAACAAAACAAAATAAAACACCAAAACTCAGTGTTCCCTATGGAAATCTGTTTTCTTTACCTTTTTCTTAAAATTTGCATTATTTCAGAAAATATAAAATATTTTAAATGACATCTTAAATTTAATCATTTGTTGCAAATTTTCCCACTGCATTGAACTTTTGATGATGTAATATTGTATCATATAACTGTATAGTATCTTTTTCTAAACAAGTCTAATACACATATTCTTGCCAATGAATGGTGGATTTCCTGACAGTGACACCCTTGCCTGCCAATATTTCTTTGTTAAAACCTGTCGGCAGACTGTGACTGATTTGTTATAACTTGCATTTTGTGACTTTATTTAAAAATAATGTAATCACTATAACTTTAACTCTGTTACACAACAGATGAAACATATAGAACAGTTTTTCAAAATTTTCTTCTCTTCCTTCCTTCTGTTTCTACCACCCCTTATTTTTATTCACCACTCCCTACCCCAGTAACTGCACCAGAAGCTACTACCAGTTCATGGATCTATCCAGTGCCCTGCTTTGGGCAGTATTGTCCCCTATGGGAACCTATGCAGCTGAAATTGAACCACCCTGTGGAGCTGCCTTTTAATGACCTGGTGGAAACCTGTAGTGGGAAAAATGCAGTTTCGAGCAGGTGAGAGTCTATCTTCACTCCTTTTTGACCCCCCATCAGCTTTAATGTTTGGTGCTGTCAGAATGTACACATGAGTAGGGGTAGCTAGGTGGTGTGATGGATAGAACATATGGCCTGGAGTCAGGCTAGACCTAAGTTAAGTCCGACCTCGGATACCCACCAGCTGTGGGGTCCTTGGCAAGTCACTGCACCTATCGACCTCAGCTTCACCATCTGTAAAATGGGGATAGTAGCAGCACTTACCTCTCAGGACTGTTATGAGGATTGAATGACATAATTGTAAAGCACTTAGCACAGTGCCCAAGCCACAGTAGATGCTATATAAATGTTACCTGTTATTAAAGCTGTTACTAAAGCACTTTGCATAGTACCTGGCTCACAGTGGGTGGTTAATGAATGTTAGTTCTCACAACTCTATTTACACACCTGTTAAGAGCAAAATAGAGCAGCCTCATGAGCAGCAAGAATTGGGTTTGAACCCTGCCTCTGAAGCTAACACCCTCGGGCCTCAGTTTCTTCATCTGTAAAATGAGCAGACTGAACTATAAGATCTCTTTCAGCTCAAAATTGTATGATCTGGATGGGAGTTGGTCTGTTAGAATGTGAACTCCTTGAGAGCAGAATTCATGTCACTTTTCTCTTTGTATCAGCCCAGTGCTCAGCAGGGTGCACTGTGCATAGTAAGTAATTAATAAATGCTTGCTTCCTTCCTCCATCCATCCCTTCTGAGGTCCTTTCTAGACCCAGATATGCTACCTCTCTGCTCCGATTCTTTTGAGTTCCATTTCACTGGCAGGGAGATCATCACAAGAACTTTGGGGAGCCTGCTCTTCTATGGGGACATGGGAGCAGGGCTGGCAGCAGGAGTCCCCAACCCCAGGTGCTGGGGTCCTGTCCATCCCCCCTGCCTACCCACCAACAAGTGACAGGCCAGCTGTCACTTTCCCAGTCACTCAGCCTCCTGGAGCATGCAGCTCTATTGCCTATCAGGCTCTCACTGCCTGCCTGGCCTCAACCCTGCTCCTGACACTTGCTGAAAACATGAGTAAGTCCTACTCCTGGTTCCCACCTCCCCTGACTCACTCTCAGGCCCTTGGACGCTGTGCTGACCAGCCCAAGGCAGCCAGCCCTTTTTGAAATGGCTCTCATGGGGACGTCCACCCAATTTTCATTGATTTTTTAAAACAATGATTGTTTGAATTTTTATTAGAATGTGTCAGATTTCAGAAACACATCACAAATAAAAATAGGCTAAATAAAACATAAAATGAAAAATTAGAAAACTTGGGTTTGAATCAATGCTCTTATATTAGTACCCAGGTGTTTTGAAGCAGTAACTAGAGGGCCTAGAAAATTAAGTGGGGCCACTCAACCTCTTAGGTCCCATCTAGTTCTAAATATTAGCTCCCATGATTTTCTGGGCATTTTTAGATCTCTTTCACTATTTTTGATAAAAGAATCTGAAGGCCAAGTTGGAAGAGCAACAGCAAGGACTTGCTTGAACTCTCCCCAATTCATTTCCAAACAATGTTAAAATGATACTACAAAAAAAATTCTGAAACAGAAGAAGAAGCAAAAGGATTATACACAGCCCCGGACAACTTAGAAGGTCAGCAGGAAATTATCAAGAAAAACTTCCCTGATATCCTAGAACTAGAATAGAAAAGAAAAATTGAAAGAATCCAGTCATCATCTTCTCAAAGAGACCCCAAAATTAAAATTCCTAGGAATATATAACCAAATTCTATAGATTCCAGGTCAAGGAGAAAATATTGCAAGCAGCAAGAAAGAAACAAGTCATATATTGTGGAGCCATAGTCAGGATAACACAAGATTTAGTAGCCTCCACATGAAAGGATCAGAGGGCTTGGAACAGGATATTCCAGAAGTTAAAGAAGCTAGCATTACAGCCAAGAATAATTTACCCTGCATAAATGAGTGTAACCCTTCAATGGAAAAATGAATATTTAATGAAATACAGAAATTTCAAACATTCCTGATGAAAAGATAAGAGCTGAATAAAAAATCTGACTTTCAAATACAAGACTCAAGAGAAGCATAAAAAGGTACATGGGGAAGAGGAATCAAATGGGAATCAATAAGATTAAACTGTTTATATTCCTACATGGGAAGATGATACTTGTAACTCCTAAGAACTTTACTATTATTATGGCAGTTAGAAGGAATATGCATAGAGGGAATGGGTATGAGTTGAACATGATGGGGTGATATCTAAAAAAAATAAGAGGTGAGAAAGAAATGTACTGGGAGACAGGTAAAGGGAGGGGTAGAATGGGATAAATTATCTCACAAAAAAGCTGCAAAAGAACTTTTACACTAAAGAAGATGGGGAAAATAAGGTGGGGGGTGCTTGCACCTTACTCTCATCAATATTGTCTCAATGAGGGAATAACATACAACACCTTTAGCTGGGAATAGAAATCTATCATATCCTATAAGAGAAAAGGGGGGGGGCAGACTAGGAAAAGTCATGAGAGGGATAAGAGGGAAGGAGAGAGAGAGAGAAGAATAAAATGGGAGGGGACATAGAATGGAGGGAAATAGAAGTTAATAATCATAACTGTAATTACTATATTACCATAAAATGGAAGTGTATTGAAGAGAATATTACACAATTTAGACATAAAGAGTGATACTATATGGAAATTAGGGGAAGATAGAATAATTTACCTCTCAAATGTATGGAAAAGAGAAGAATTTATGACCAAACAAGAGGTAGAGAGCATTAGGAGATGTACAATGTATACTTTTGTTTACATTAAATCAGAAAGCTTTTGCCCAAATAAAATCAATGCAACCAAGATTAGAAGAAAAGCAGAAAACTGGGGCAGGGGTTGGGGGGGTTACAACAAGTCTCTCTGATAAAGCCCTCATTTCTCTAATAAATAGGGAATTGATTTTTTATTAGATCATATTTATTAGAATTCAAGTCATTCCCTCAGTTGATAAATGTTTATAATGTTTAACATGAAATTTTCAAAAAACATCAAAGCTATCTATGGACATATAAAAATGCTAGAAACCACAATTGATCAGAAAAATACAAATTAGAAACAACCCAGGTACCACATCAGACCCATCCGATTGGCTAATACCCCCACCAAAAAAGAAAAAGAAAAATAATTTTGAATGGGGATGTCTGAAAATTGGGACACTAATGCAATGTTTTTGGAGTTATGAACTGATCCAAACATTCTGCAGAACAATTTGAACTATGATCAGATGGCTACAAAACTGTGCACACCCTGTGACACAGCAGCACCAGCAGGAGATCTATATCCCAAAGAGATTAAAAAAAAAATCAAAAGGACCTATATGTAAAAAAAAAATTATATCAGCTCTTTTTGTAGTAGCAAAAATTTGAAATTTTAGGGAACATCCATTAACTGGGGAATGGTTGAGCATCTTGTTGTACATGACTGTGATAGAATACTCTTGTGTAATAAGAAATGTCAAGCAGGATGGTTTCAGAAAAAAACAAGAAAAATTTACATGAACTGAAACAAAGTGCAATGATCAGAACCAGGAGAATATTGTACACAGTAACAGCAATGTTGTTATGATGGTTGTGAATGATTTAGCTATTTACAGCAATGCAATAATCCAAGATAATTCCAAAGAATTTGTGATGAAAAATGCATATCAAAGCATATTTTTAATTTTACTCTTTTGCTTTCTTCTGTTTTCTTTCACAACATGATTAATATAGAAATATTCTTTGCATGACTACACATGTATGACCTATATCAAATTGCTTGCCTTCTTAATTAGGTGGGAGGAGAGAGACAGAAGGAGTGAGCATTGAATGTATTTTTAAAATATAATGTAAGTAATTTTTGACATATAATTTCAAGAAATAAAATAGGAAAAAATGAAAGCATCTGAAACCCCTTAACCATATAATTTGTAGAGTGTTGTTCAATCATTGTCTTGTCTGACTCTTCTTTTTTTTTTTAAATTTTTTTTAAAGCAATTGGGGTTAAGTAACTTGCTCAAGGTTACACGGCCAGTCATTATTTATGTGGGGGTGCTCATTTTCTGAGGCCGGATTCGATCCCGGGTCATCCCAACTCCGAGGCCGGTGCTATTACTCACTGTGCCACCTAGCCTCCCCTTGTCTGACTCTTCTTGACCCTCATGGACCATAGCACACAAATATTAGCCAGGGGGTTTTCTTGGCAGGGTTACTGGAGTGGTTTTTCATTTCCTTCCCAGTGGATTAAGGCAAACAGAAGCCATGTGACTTGTCCAGGGCCACACAGATAGTAAGTATCTGAGGTCACATTTGAACTCAGGTCTTCCTGACTCTAGGTCCAGTGGTTTATTCACTGAGCAACCTAGATGACTAAATTTAAAGCCCACAAGAAATAACAATATGACTAAAAATTTACATTTATGGAGAATTTTTTTTTGTTACTTTCAACCACTTAATATCCAAAATACTACTTGACTGTCAGGACAAAATGTCAAAGTATGTATGCCAGGTATTATTATTTTTATCTCACAAATAAAAAATCTGAGTTGCAGAAAATTTAAGTAATTTGTTCAGTCAAACCTCCGGTATACTTTTCTGAAACCAAGTCCAGATCTCCCATCTTACCAGAACCAAAGAATCTTGGATGTGCAAAAGAGCTCAGAGACTCTCATATCCATACCAAAGCATAAATTTCTTCTACTACATACTTGGCAGGTGGCCAGGTAGTCTTTACATATGGACTTTGAATAGTTGGAAATCATATACTACTCATACAATATATTTAAATAGGTACGTTAATTAGGAATCTTATCCATAAAACATCAAGTATTTTTTTTTTTTTTGTCTCACTCTGGCTACTTCTGTACCAAGTAGAACATGTCAAATCTCTCTTTTACATGACATATCAAATAGTAGCAGATAACTCTCATGCCCTTCCTAGTATGTCTCTTGTTCAAACTAAATGTCCACAACCTCACATGATCTCAAAATATTTTATGACTCTGCCTGCCTTTTTCTGGTGGCTCTCCCGATTTCTGATTTCTGTAACTACTGACAATTACTTACGTGATGTATTCTTTACTGATATGTTTGTTTTCTTTACTTTTTCAGTCATATGAAAAATCTGTTAGAAATCCAAAGAATGATTGAGAGAAATATGGTCAGTCTTTCACAATATATCCACTATGGAAATGTTTTGCATAGCTACTCATGTACAACCTATATTGAATTGCTTATCTTCCCAGTGAGGGTGGGTGACAAGGGAGGAAGGGAGAGAATCTGGAATTCAAAGTTTTAAAATGAAATGTTTAAAAAAAATATATATATATATATATATATATATATATAAAAATATATTATTATTTTACATTTAACTGGGAAATGAGACATACAGGCACTGGGGCATAGAGATCCACCATGTCCTAATGGAAAGTTGGAGGGGGTATAGGGGAAGATATGGGAGAGAGCAGATTGGGGGAGGGGATAGTCAGTGGGACTGCTGTTTTGGGGTCGTGGGTAAGGGAAAAAGGGGGAGAAAATTTGTAACTCAAAATCTTGTGGAAATGAATGACGTAATAAAAAGAGTGGCCACTTCCTGTGATTATATTATTTTTTAATGTATTTTTATATATAGACACATGCATACATAGTACATATCACTGAGAATATGCAGAAATAAATATATACATATTCTCACATGCATATCAGACACATATACATATGTGTGTGCATATACACAGTTTTGCTTGATTGTTTTGTTTTTCCCCTACTTTCTCTAGTATTTCCCATAGTACAAGGCAAACAGTAGGTACATAATAAATATTTGTTCTTGACTGGACAGTGTATCTTTACCTATATCTTTCAGGAAGCCCCTCTTTGGATCCATTTCGTGTGGTAAAAAAATGAAAAGGAAAAAGGTAAGGAAGGGGAAGGGAAGGGAAGGAAAAGAAAATTTGCTACTTCTCATGTTTAAATTGAAAGCAAAACTTGAAACCTTGAGGCCAGGTACTCAAAGACAGTGGACTCATCTTCACACAAGGCTTTTCAATCATGGAGTCTTAGCTATCAGACTAATTTACACATGTTGGAAGTTCATGATTTATTACAGTTGAAAAGCCTTGTGCAGTGCAACCAGAATTCATATGAGGTAATGGTTCTAGTCATAGATGATGAACTGTTCCATAAAACATACTCACTCTACTGCCATCTTCATAAAATGACATGAGATTTTGGAATGCATATAATTCTTTTTGACTCTTCCTCAACAGAATACTAAATAAGTAAAATGGGGAGAATTTTTTTTTCTTATTTCTAAATATGGGAAGTTGGGTGAGGGAGAGATGAGCTATCAATGGAATTCTCTGTTGATCAATGGAAAACTATTATCATGAGGAAATTAAGAGAGCGGGAAAGGTAGATATATATTTTCTTTCTCCTCTCCCCATCTGTGAAATCATTTATTAAACAAAGAGAAGCAAAATCTATTTATGAAAATATATTATATAATGAGATTTTTTAAACTACAGGAAAAGTTGTAATACCCTATATTTTTCATATAGAATTTTTTCAACATTTCTATAAAACATACCTACAATTTATGTTTAGTTAAAGATCATGGCAAATGAAAAGTATCTTTTAAATATACACCAGCATCCTCTTTATTGCATCATTTCCTAGAATAAAAACTGCATCATTAGCTGGAACAGTTTGAGATTATATTCTTTCTCTCCCTATCTAATATTAGCAAATGAATGAATGAATGAATTCATTAATTTATTGAGTCATTTTTCATAAGTGAAGGTAGATTTCCACTCTGAAAAAATTACAGATCTTTTTTGGTTTTCACACAGTAACTAGGTGAAGGAATTAAATAGAGATCTAGACTGAATCAGGAAGATATGAGTTCAAATCCCACCTCTAATATTCAGATGGTTGTGTGATCCTAGGCAAGTAACATAGTCTCTGTCTGCCTCAGCTTCTTCATCCATAAAATGGTAATGATAGTAGCACATAACTCACAGAGTGGCTGTGAGTATCAAATGGGTTAATGTTTGTAAAATGTTTTACAAGCTATAAAACACTCATGCTAGTAATTATTGTTTTTGTTATTATTATTATTAATTTCATTCATAACATGCCATAGTTAGGAAAAAAGCATTAAAATGAAGATTAGTGTGAAGAGAAGTTTCATAGTTAACTCTCATTAAGTTTCTGTTTCCAAAACTAAGCAGACTCACAAAGGGTCTGGAAATGAATCCTTTTATACTTGATTGCTTCCTGTAACCAGTCAGAAACAGTCATAATGCAGCAGAAAAAGTATTTGCACTGAAGCTAGAACACATGTATTTAAATCCTGCCTATGCTACATACTGACTGTGTTACATTGGACAAGTCATTGGACCTCCCTAGTGTTCAGCTCCCCATCTGTCAAGAGAGGGTTTGAGCCTCTGAGATTCTTTTGACAACTAAATCTAAGAATCTACATTTGCATGATTCTATCTATATAACACTGTTTTCTATGAAGACCTATAAACATGACATGTCTGTGTGCCTGAAAGTTGCTTTTAAAATTCTTATAAGTGGGGAAGGCATATAAGTGAGAATAGATATAAAGAGAATAGCTATATAGAAATAAATGAGCAAGTGAGGTTCAGGAGAATTAGAATGAGGCATCTGATGTGGAAGAACTGTCTCAACTGAAGAGGTCATGAACAGTTTCATGGAGAAAGACATAATTATTTTATCTTTGCTGGAAGGAAAAGACTTCAACAGAATGAGAAGAATCCATTCCAGACAAGGTAGATGAGTAATCAATCAATAAACAAGTATTAATTAATGTTTTTATGTGCCAAGCATATAGAGGGGCAGATGAGGAAAGTAATAAATATTTATTAAATGACTACTTTGTACTAGATAATGTGCTAAGTACTTCACAAATATTATGTCATTTAATTTTCACAACAACTCTAGGAGACAGGTTGATATCATCCCCATTTTTCAGGTGAAGAAATTAAGTCAAAAAGAGATTAAGTGATTAGCCCAGGATCACAAAGCTGTAAATATCTGAAGCTAGGTTTGAAGTCTTTCTGACTTCATCCACTATACCACCTAGCTGAGCAGAGCCTAACTTTAACAAAAAATTCAAACTCAAGAAATAGTCTGGAAAAGAAATGAGCAGACAATAATAAAAGAACTAGACAATAAAAGAATTTATAGAGTTACAGGGAAGACCAAGACATTACCTTTTTAAAAAGGCAATAATAGCATAATGGCTATAAGCAAAGTTTCAAGAAAAAATGCTATTTGGCCCCAAGGCCATGAAGAATTACTAGAAGAATTTAAAAAAAAGATAAGAATGGGAGAGGAAAAATAGGAAAAGAAATGAGTGACTCCAGAAAATTAAATTAAAGAAATTAAAGAGAATTAAAATATTTTTAAAATAGGAGAGGTTCAGTGGATAGAGTACCATGGCTGGAAGACTCCTCTTTGTGAGTTCAAAGCCAGCCTCAGATACTTCCTAGCTGTGTGACCCTGGGCAAATCACTTAAACCTATTTGCCTCAATTTTTCATCTATAAAATGAACTGGAAAAGGAAATGGCAAACCACCTCAGTATCTTCATCAAGAAAACCACAAATGGGGTCACAAAGTCAGAGATGACTGAAAAATGACTAAGCCACAAATATTGGTGAAAGACTACATGTCAGGAGTTTCTAATATTGATGGAACAATAAGGTTGGAGAAAAAGAAAGATATATGAATGAACTTGGGGTGTGATATGCTTTTCCAAAGGAACCATGTGATTAATCCTAGAAAAGAGGCAGCATATATCATTTGCATCAAACCACTGTCATCAGCTTGATCATCATCTTCCTACAGAATATGGTAGAGACTGTTTAGGATCCTGTGCTCAAGGACCTGGGAAAAGCATCTCCCAGGACATCTGACCTTCTTCCTGCTTGCCTAATTTGGTGTTCATTATTCAGGAGAGGGGAACAAACTTTTCAATTTTGTCACACCAAAAAAAAAATGTAGCAGAGTACTCTGCACATAGTAACCTTTAATAAATATTTTCATTCTTTATTTTATAAGTAAACATTTACTTTCTAAACAATCCTTACTATATCTTTTTCCTTCAAATCTTTTATTTTCTTCAGATGGTCTAGCTTTAATTGAGAAATATTGGCATGATAAAGAACATGTTATTGATATATTACATACCAAATTGTCACGTACAGTTTTCTTTTATTTGTCTTCCTCCATTAAAAACACTATTTCTTTGAGGTCAGTTGACCTATCGTAAAATTTCAAGATCAGCTAATTATTAATAGTATGAATTTAGTCATTCAGTCAATGACCCTACTTAATTCCACCTACTTTTTGTCAGGCAATGAACTGGGCACTGAAGATACATAGATAAAAAACCAAAACAGTCCTTGCACTCTAAGTTGTTACATCCTATGTGGGGAAATAGCATACACACCATGAGTTTTCAAAATTAGGAATAGCTGTGTAGAGAATGATCGGGGTGGGGGGGGGAGAGAAGAGATTAGAGAGAGTTAGAACAATCAGGATACTATTGCAATTGTCTAGGCTAGGAGAAAGTTGACGAAAGAATAAATTAGGATAGTGGGGAGTAAATAATAGATACAACAAATGGTGTGGACATATGATCAACAAGAAAAAGCCATCGAATATAGGGAAGAGAGAGTAGAGGGGGAAAGGATGAAATTATGGTTACAAACCTGGGTGACCAGAAGGATGGTGGTGTCTTTGATACAAATAATGATTAGGAAGAAGGCAATGGATAATGAGTTCTGTTTTGGACATCTTGAATTTGAAATGCCCATAGTACTTATCGTTTTTATCTCAGTTTTCTCATCTGTACAATGAGGGGATTTGAGTAGATCACCTCAAAACTCTCTTCAAAACTAAATTCATGATCCTCTGAGACTTTTAATGGACATTGTATAATTATCAACTTCAAATAGATTCTTATCTCCATGAGGGCAAGCACTCCATTTATCCTACGTCTCCTTGATACCTCCTACACTGCTTAGGATAAAGTGGGAATCTGGTCAAATAGTGCAACTTCTATGAAACTCAGCTTTCTTACCATATATTTAAAAGAGTAGCTTAGATTATTAACAGTGATACTGACTTGAATTTTTCCATACTATGTGGTTATCTTTTGAGCTTTAGAAATCCAAAGTCTCAATGCTAGTTATACAATAAGAGGTGCTTTCCACAACTGCATGCCTCTTCAAAGGAGATAACCACCAATAGAAGGATAAATAATGTATGTCTGACTGGTCAGAAGATATAGGAAATGGGAAGATGGATCCATATGTACAAAAATATTATAGCAGTTCTTTTTGTGGTGGCAAGGAACTGGAAATTGATGGGATGTCCATAAAGCATACTCTTTGCTTTCCTTTTCTTTTGTTGTTTTGATTTGTTTCTTCTGTCTCCTGGTTCCTCCCATTAGTTCTAGTTCTTCTTTATATCATGACTAATGTGAAAATATGTATAATATTAATTCATAAGTAGAGTCTATATCAGAATGCATGATATCTTGGGGAGAGGGGAGGAGAGAAAGGAGGAAAGAATTTGAAACTCAAAATCTTGTGGAAGTGAATGTTGAAAAATAAAACTTAATCTATTATTAAAAAAGAAGCTATGAACCTTGGCTGAGTTCCTCACAGAAGTAAGATCCAAGGTGAAAGGGAAATGTTTGTTTTCCAGATCCACAAATTATTCAGCAGTCCCTATCTCCCAGAAGAGCAAAAAGGAACTTAAGAATTAGTTTCACATGTTAAGTATTTGCCAATGAACCTTTGTGAGATTTTTAGGTTTTAAGTACTTATTTCTAATAGAAAAAATAAATAACTGTAATATACCTGATATCCACTACTTTCATCTTAAGTAATTTTCTGGGAAATGCTTTATTAGTAACTGTTAGGGGCACCCTAAAGTTATCAGCCTTATCTCTTTCAATTGGAAGTCAGTACTGAACTCAATCTGCCTGTTTCTAGTGCTAGAGACCATTAGTGAGAATTCCTCCCTTCCTTCCTCACTCCTTCCCCTCATACACATAACACTGGGTAATGGGTAACATATGCAGTAGAGAATACTATTTATCAGGTTGATTATATAGCAGAGATCACCTTCACAGAAAAAGTGGCTTTTAATTTTATTTGTTTATTACTTGATTGCTTGTTTTGATTTGGTGGGTTAGGAAAAGGGAGAAGGAAGGTTCTGATTTTGCATTTAAAATTAAATATCACAATAGGACATACGAACAGAAAGGTAACTATTTTTTAAACTTCTCCCATAATCCAATCTTAAAGAAGAATCTATATGGAGCGTAGCATCCTTTAATGGAGTTGCTATTCCTATTACTGAGCAGGAATGCTGTTCAGAGCACATTAGCTGAATTTTGAATTCCTAAATTTTCAAGCATATCAGTAATTCTATTGTGAATAACCTTTTATAGTTCAGGTCACTATTTGTTCATGCCATGTTCAGGGAAATTGAATAAGGGATGATAACAGATGAGGACCACAGCTTTCTTCTTGTCAGCTTGGAAACCATTAACAAAGAAAGGTCCTTCTTTATAAAATCACTCATCCATTTCTTAAGAAAATTTCATTAATATAGGAGATTCAGACACATTTTCCTCCTTTTTATCAAAACTAAATCTGACAAGGCAAGTTACAAATCCTAAAATGTTATATGTTTAGCATATAATATATAATATATGTTTAGCATATAATATATAAATGTTATATGTTTAGCATATAATATAATAATGGAATATATCTTAATGATGTTTACTATGTCAATGAAAACATAGTTCATCCTTAGGTAGACTGAAAATGTAAATAACTTCTTAGTGCAACCTAAATAACAATGAAAGAAGTTTCACTAATTGGGTTACAATAAGTTCAGCAAAACTGAATATGATGTATTCAATATATTTGAAATCTATATATCAACAATCGGATGTATAATGTAATTATATCTCAACAACTACATATGCATAATATATGTGTAAACATACATACATATATATAGATGTATAATTTCCCCATCCATTAAAAATATTGTGTTCAAACACAGAAACCCATACATATATTCAGTTCTTTAACATTTAAACCTACATAAAGTTGCCCTTATGGGATAAATTGTAATATTAGTTGAAGTAAAATAAAGATTACGGTTGCTTCCAGTTTAAGGATTTTTACTCACTTTCCAATAATTGCCTTTCTGAAGACTTTAAGACCATCTTAGGTTTCAAGAACCTTGGGGAAATTAGCCAGTTTGGGCCATAATGAATTAATAATAATGTTGAAAATGATTTTTTTCCTCTATGAGAATATAGAAAACTTTGCAAAAAATTTCTCATTTCCTCTCATACCACACATTTTCCTGTGGCTATTCTTTTCACACCTGTTTAGCTAAGCAGTCATCATTTGTACACTGGCCTTTCAGAGAAAGCAACAGTCAACTAGATGTTTAGCATTGGGTTGACAGAGTGCCTTCACTTGCTCAGGTTCTTTGACCATATTAACATTTTTAATACTTTTTCCATTGCATGGTCCATATCCAACACTTAGAAAAATGCTACTAATTGCTCTACCACCCATTAACAGCTAATCTGGGCATTTTAACAATAGATAAAGGAAAGTCTATGTGGTACAATTCCTATTACTTAATTTTATCTTTTTATAATTTAAAAATCATTTAGATTGAAGTTACAGAAGCAAATGTTTCTTGAGTGACAATTCCCTGGGGCAGGCATGTCGTTCAGTGGATAGATCGCTGGGCTTGGAGTCAGGCAAATGTGAGTTCAAATTCAGTGTCACTAACTTCCTATGTGTGTGACCTTGGGCAAGTCAATTAACCTCTGTTTGCCAGTAGAGAAGAAAATAGCAACCTCTCCAGTATTTTTGCTAAGAAAACACCATGGATAGAGGTCAGACACTACAACAACTATCCTAGATGTTATAAAAAGGTAAGGATAATATTTGACATATATTCTATCTTCTAAGACCTTTACTATGGATATATGAGTGTTCACCCTCAACTTACTTGGTATATCTTTTGGACTCTGGGCAACCATCTATTGAAGAATTTATTAAAGGTATATTTCCCTAAGCTTAATAAAGCCCATGCAAAAGTATCCCAGATTTAGAGTTTGGAGGAATCTTAGATATCATCTTGTCTATCAACCTCCCATTTTATAGATGAAGAAACTGAGACTCAGGAAAATTGTTGCTTGCCCCAGATCATCAAGGCAGAGCCAGGAGTCACAGTCAGTTCCCCTAATTTCAAGTCCAAAGCTCTTCAGATTATAGCATTAAAAGATTTCAAGGTATGTTTATTGCTGTTCAGTAGTTCAGTCGTGCCTGACTCTGTGACCCCATGGATTATAGCATTCCAATAGCGTCCATGCAATTTTCTTGACAAACATACTTGTTATTTGCCATTTATTTTCTAAATGAATTAAGACAAGCAGAGGTTAAGTGACTTGTTGCCTCAGGCCACATAGTAAGTGTCTGAGGTCAGACTTCAACTTAGATCTTTTTTTAGATCTTCCTATTTCCAGTCCCAGTGTTTTACCATGAAGCAATCTAGCTGCCTCATGACATGTTTAGGCATGTTTAATAATTCACCTCCATCCAAAGTTTCCAGCCATTCATGATTCATTGAGTATGAATCAAAGAAATAGGGAAAGGAAAAGAAAAGAAAACAGAAAAAGTGAGAGAAGTGATAAACAAATATGAATAAAGATGTCTACAAGGCATTACAAAGAACTTTCCATAAAATAATCTAAAAGGCACAGCTTTAAGGTATTTTAACAAATAACAATCTAATCTCAAAAAAATGTGGTACCAAAATGAATTTAGGTTTGGAAGATCAAATTTAACCACATTAGAGTGACTTATAAATATCTTGTTTAAATTATCAGAAACGACAAATTCCTAAAAGAAATTGGTTCTGCCAGAACACAGTCAACACATGGACTGCCAGGAAACCACATCTGGTTGGTTGTCATCTGTTTTATTCTAAAGTTACAGCCAAATACATCTCAAACATTTTGATATATAATTTTGTATCATCTGAATATGTATTGGATGCTGCCAAGGGAAAAATATAACTGAGTCTTGATTGAGGTTACACTTAAAATGGTATTTCTAAAATTTAAAAAGTAAATTAAACAGATCAATGCTATTCCTTTTCACCACAGCCTGGCAGGTTTTTCCCCAATAAGATGTACAAGCACTTCTTACTTCACCTGGACACCATTAATTTTATGTTTTAAATGAGGCAATGATGCTTTGCCTCTCATCATTGAAATATGGAAGGAAGGAAGATCTAGGGGCCACAAAGAAAAATAAAAGGCACCTACAAAGTGCTTGCACAGATGCTTGTTTTTTGTTTTTGTTTTATTCCTGGCATTTGGGAAAGGACAAAAATGATGGGATCTCAGTTGCACATAATGAGTAACTGGAAAATACAAGTCTCAAGGATTGTAGCACAGTCTTTCCTGCAAAATGGACTTTGTCTTGTATTCATTTTCTGATCAATTAGTCACTCCTTCTGTTGGATATTAACTTCTACTAGTCAAATAGCAACTCCATTAAATAGGAGTTACAATTTTATCACATGGGCATAATGGTTTATGTTGCTATACCCTTCGTTCTCTCAGTCCTGGAGTTCTAAGCACATTGCTTGCATAATGTGTAGGTGATCTGATCAGTGGACAGGGACGAGGGAGGCTTGGACTCCTGTTGTGTGCAAGATATATTTGGCAAACCTGAAAAAAATGCAATAGGGACTCCAAATATTTCACATTTATTTGTAGTTTAAAAAATGTTCTCTTCAATGGCAGACACTTAATTAGAACTAAAGGAGAAAGTTAAGCGCAAAACAGCAGGAGTACTTGAGGATACAAATGTTTCATTAATTGGATAAGAGCAAAGGATAAAAAATCATTCAATAATATTATCATTGTTTCTGGACAACACTTAATTAAGAACACTTTAATCTCTGATCAGCATGGATTTGGGATCAGTTCTACAATATATTTGAATAACAAAATAAAATGGGGTAGGGATTAAGAAGAGGAAGTTGAACTAGCACAGAAAGGAGAGCTAATTTTAGCATAAAAGGGAAAAACAGCTTAGCAAGTTACTATTGATGGGAAGGGTCTCCAGAACCCACTAAAAAACTAGATGGTTTCTAAGAAATGCCATAGGAGGTAAAGTCTACAGTGACTCATTCAGGTTCACTTGTACAACCAGAGGGACAACAGGGAAGATTCGGCAAGGAGGCAGAAGGCAATCTGACAAGAAATGTATTGAGGTCAGAACAAGAGTTAATCACTCTTCTGTTTCCACTTCTAGATAATCTCCTGGAGTCCTTATTTCCCCCAAACATCATCAAGGCTTGTGTCCGGAGGCTGGTGAACCATTGGTCTTCAAAACTGTAATTTTCAGAATAAGGCTGGAGATGCTTGAGACTTGGGGATCATTGGTTTGTTGATAATAGAGCTGTAACTCAGACAAGGCAGCTGAAGGACTGGAGAAGGGTGGAGGGCGGTATTTCTAGTATGGTAGTTCACAAGCCCCCCACCAGTATGCTTCCTCCCACAGTTATTAGTAAGAATTAGTCAGATTATAGAAAGTAATTCTTACTAAGATTTGCATATCACTATGGAGAGGACATGTCTAAGCATGGCATGTGGACTAAAGCCACAGCTGTCCTGCCTGAATTATACCTCTGCTGTCAAAAAGTCAATAATTCTTTTGTTTCGTTTTTTGGTTTTTGGTTTTTTTATTTTTGCTTTTTGGAGGGGAGAATGCAGGGCAATTGGGGTTGTGATTTGCCCAAGGTCACTCAGCTACTAAGTGTTAAGTGTCTAAGGCTGGATTTAAATTCAGGTCCTCCTGATTCCAGGGCTGGTTCTCTATTCACTTTGCTACCTAGCTGCCCCCAAAAGTAAAAAATTCCATCAAGTATAATATTAATTACTTTAAAAGAAGTGAATTATCTATATTTGGCAAATTTGATGTTCTGTCAGTGGTAGATTCCTTCACTTGTATTGGTTGATATTTTCACCTTTAATTTACCAAATTTAATGATAGGTTTGTTAAGTTCTAGAGATAATGTTCAGATAGCAAAATGAAGTTTTGGGTTGCAATGGGTCTATAGGCATTACTGTCTACTCTTCTACTCTGCTGAGCTAGACAGCTGAGAGATTTCAGCACAGTGAGATGGAGGGGGATGACCTCAAGGCAAACAAGAAGCAGAAGAAACAATACAAGGGTAAAAAAATGTAATTTAGCACAATGGTAGCATTTTGGAAAGTAATAACTGTTCAGTAGAAGCCACAAAGAATTGTATTTTGTTTTGTTTTGCTTGTTTGTCTTATAATTCCTTAATATGAAAGGGAGGAGTCACAAATAATACAGGTGATAGAAGTTATATTCTCTCAACATGAAAAGAATAGAAACTCCAACATCTTGATAGTAATACTCAACATCATCTTGATAGCAAACTACTGAGGGTTTATAATAACATTCTCCCATCAACAGTTATGAGGCACATAAAAAATAAACAACTGATGAGAAGAGAACTTCTAGTGAGGACCTGGACAATATTCTCAAAGGCAACATCAATGTTATAACCCTGGTAATATTAGGACATCAAACATTTATTAAGTGATGACTACATGCCAGGCACAGTGCCAAACACTGGGGAATAAAATAAAGATTAAAGACATTGTCCCCGCTGTCAAAGATACCACAGTGTAATGGGAGAGACAAGATGTAAATAACTATAGACAAACAATATCCAGACAGGATAAATTGAAGATAATCAATAGAGGGGAGACACTAGCATTAAAAGGGAATCAAGAATGGCTTGTCATAAAAGAAGGATTAACTGGATCTTGAAAGAAACTGGGGAGGCCAGCATCGGAGGATGGGGAAGAAAAGAATCCCAGAAACTTTAAATAGTCCATCGATTGTTAGTTGGTTCTATCATCACATTTATGTGTCAATTCTTTCACCCTGGCAATTATCATAATCCCCTGTCTACCTTTATACTTTTGCTTTGCTGACCTCATAGTACACAGTAATTTACTTGGCATCAGAATGATATTCATTCAGACCCAGATTCTGATACTTTCTTGTGTTTACATTGAGAGCTTTTTGAGGCCAGGAACTGGTTTTGCCTTTCTTTATATCTCCAGACCATGGCAGAATGCCTAGAATATTTTAAGTACTTAATAAATGTTCATTATGTTTGACTTGACCATAAGCATCACATTTAATCCCTCTGAGACTTGGTCCCCTCATCTGTGATTTGGGGATAATGATACCTATCTCTTCAGGTTTCCATGAAGATCAAATGTGATAATTGTATGTTAACTGAATATAATGACTTAATGTAAAATCTATATGTGACAAATATGTGTAACACAGTTTGCTGAACGTTAAAGACATGTTTTTGTCCATTCACGTCCCTCATATTTCTAATGTAATCAGTGTACTTGTTTTAAGGGATGTACAAAGCAAAGATATAGGTAGTCATTGGATGAAAGAAATAAACTTGATTGTGAGTGGCTCCATGAGGATTAAAGACTTTTCTCTTGTTCAGCAATATTTCTGTGCCATAAATATTTTTGTCTCTTTCACTATTAGCTACATTCCACAGATCATCTTGCCTCCTCCAGGATAACCTGATCACCTTGAATCTTATCACCAATCTGACTGACTCAGTTTTGATATTCAACATCTTCTCATTTCCCTCAGTTGCTTCGGTCCTCCAAATGGAGCTTTGAAGTTCTGGTGGGTGGAGTAATAAACACTTCCACAAATTTTCCCTCATAAATGGCTCAGAACTTTGGCAGCAAAACTCTATTTTCTATTATTATTGTTATTGGGTTGTTGTTGTTGTTGTTTTTTTTTTTTTTTGGTTTTTGGAGGGCAATTGGGGTTAAGTAACTTGCCCAAGGTCACATAGCTAGGTTTTTTAATTGTGTGTACGTTAGGTGTCTGAGGCCGGATCCGAACTCAGGTCCTTCTGACTCCAGGGCCGACACTCTACTCACTGCGCCACCTAGCTGCCCCAAAACCCCATTTTGTATCAGCAGATATGCTTGATTTCCACAAAAACATACATATGTCATCACACTTGGAACTCACTAATGTCCTTCCTTTTTAATTTCCTTTTATATGTTGTCTTCTACTATATTGCAAGCTCCTTGAGATCAGGTACTATTTTTTCTGTTACTTATTTGCATTCTTTATCACTTAGTACAGTACCTAAAACATATTAGGCACCTAATAAATGTTATTGAAGTAAATTATCACATTTTACACTTTATCTTTTCTGTACAAAACATTTTCCAATTACATGTAAATATAATTTTCAACATTAATTTTAGTAAGATTTGAGTTAAAAAATTTCCCCCTCCTTTTCTTCCATTCCACTTTCCAAGGTGTTAAGCAACCTAATATAGTTTATACATGTGTAATAATGGAAACATATTTCTGCATTAGTAATGCAATAAAAGAAGAAACAAAACAAAAAGGAACAGCCAAAAAGGGAAAACAATATGCTTAAATCTGCCTTTAGACTCCATAGTTCTTTCTCAGGATGTGGATAGAATTTTCCATGATGAGTCTTTTAGAATTATCTTGGATCACTATAATGCTGTGAATAGCTAAGTCAGTCATAGTTGATTATTGCACAATGTTGTTGATACTATGTACAATGTTCTACTGGTTCTCACTTCACTCAGCATAAATTCAAGTAGGTTTTTCCAGGTCTTTTTGAAATCCATCTGCTCATCAATTCTTATTGCACTATAGTATTACATTATATCCATATATATATGAACACTCATATGAATGCTCAGTCATTCCCCAATTGATGGGCCTCCCCTCAATTTCCAATTCTTTCCCCACAAAAATATTTTACTATCAATATTTTTGTTCATGTAGGTCAATCTTCCCTTTTATGATCTCTTTGGGATAAAAAGTCTGTCATGGTATTGATAGATCAAACAGTACGCACAGTTTGCTTTTGAACATAGTTCCAAATTGCCCTCTAGAATGGTAAAAGCAGCTTACAATTTCACCAACAAAGTATTAATGTTCCAATTTTTCCACATCTTTTCCAACATTTGTCATTTTCCTTTTCTACCATATTAGTCAGTCAGACAGGTGTCAGGTGGTACTTCAGAGTAGTTTTTTATTTGCATTTCTCTAATCAATAATGATTTAGAACATTTTTATATGACTATAGATGGCTTTAATTTCTTCATCTGAGAACTGCCTGTTCATATCCTTTGACCACTTACTACTGGGGAATAACATGTATTCTTATAAATTTGACTCAATTCTCTAAATATTTGAGAAATGAAGCCTTTGTCAGAAACATAGATTGTAAAAATTCTTTCCCGATTCCCCACCTCCCTCTTAATCTTGTTTATATTGACTTTGTTTATATAGAAGCTTTTAAATTTGCTGTAATCAAAATTATCCATTTTGCATTTCATAATGCTCTCTGATTCTTGTTTGGTCATAAAGTCTTTCCCTCTCCACAAATCTGACAGGTAAACTATGCTTTGCTTTCCGAGACTGCTTACGGTATCACCCTTTATAACAAGATCATGCACCCATTTAGACTTAATTTTGGTATATGGTGTTAGATAATGGTCTGTGCCCAGTTTCTGCCATATTACATTTCAGTTTTCCCAGCAGTTTTTGTCAAATAGTGCATTCTTATCCCAAAAACTGGGGTCCTTGGGTTTATCAACCAATATATTACTATACTCATCGATTGCTGAGTATCATGCACCCAATCTATCCCATTGATACACTACTGCATTCCTCAGACAGTATGAAGTAGTATTGATGCCTGCTGCTTTATAATACTGATTAAAATATGGTATAGCTAGTCCACCTTCCCTAGCATTTCTTTTCATTAATTCCCTTGATAGTCTGGACCATTT
Organism: Gymnobelideus leadbeateri; assembly: GCA_011680675.1. Lineage (NCBI taxonomy): Eukaryota > Metazoa > Chordata > Mammalia > Diprotodontia > Petauridae > Gymnobelideus > Gymnobelideus leadbeateri. Next base: position 106,716 of record WOXC01004847.1, on the reverse strand, counting down.
GCTCTTACAAATAAACTTTTTACTATTTTTTTAGCTGTATAAAGTAGTTTTTTGGTAAATTTATTGGTATGGCACTAAATATATAATTTAATTTGGATAAAATTATCATTTTTATTATATTAGCTCGACCCAGGGATGAGCAATTGATATTTTCTATAGCTAGATCTGACTTTATTTGTGTGAAAAGTGTTTCGTAGTTGTGATCATATAGGTCCTGGGTTTCTTTTGGCAGGTAGATTCCCAAATATTTTATAATGTATACATTAACTTTAAATGGGATTTCTCTTTCTATCTCTTGATGTTGAATTTCATTAGAGATATATAGGAATGCTGAGCATTAATGTGGGTTTATTTTATATCCTGCAACTTTGCCAAATTTATTTATTGTCTCAAGTAATTTTTTTACTTGATTCTCTAGGATTCTCTAAGTATATCATTATATCATCTGCAAAGAGTGATAGCTTGCTCTCTTCATTGCCTAATTTGATTACTTTGATTTCTTTTTCTTCTCTAATTGCTATTGCTAACATTTCTAGTACCAGATTGAATAAGAGGGGTGATAGTGAACAGCATAGTTTCATTCCTGATCTTATTGGAAATGCTTCTCGATTATCCCCATTGCATATAATAATTGCTGATGGTTTAAAATAGATGCTACCTATTGTTTTAAGGAAGGCTCAATTTATTCTTACACCTTCTAGTGTTTTTAATAGGAATAGATGTTGTATTTTGTAAAAAGCCTTTTCTGCATCTATTGAGATATCATGTGGTTTCTGCTAGTTTTATTGTTCATATGATCAATTATACTGATGGTTTTCCTAATATTAAACTATCCTTGCATTCCTGGAATAAATCCTCCCTGCTCGAAGTGTATTATTCTTGTGGTAAGTTGCTGTAGTCTTTTAGCTAATATTTTATTTAAAATTATTGTATCTATATTAATGAGGGGAATTGGTCTATAATTTTCTTTCTCTGTTTTATCTCTTCCTGATTTAGGTATCAGTACCATATTTGTGTCATAGAAAGAATTTGGTAGGACTCCTCCTTCACTAATTTTCCCAAGTAGAGTATTGGAGTCAATTGTTCTTTAAATGTTTAATAGAATTCACTACTAAACCCATTTGGCCCTGGAGATTTTTTCCTAGGGAGTTCATTGATGGCTTGTTTGATTACTTTTTCTGAAATGGGGTTATTTAGGTAATTTACTTCCTCTTCTGTTAATCTGGGCTAATTGTATTTTTGTAAATATTCCTCCATTTCACTAAAATTGTCAAATTTATGTGCATACAATTGGGAAAAATAATTCCTAATTAGTGATTTGATTTCCTCTTCATTGCAGGTAGATTCAGCCTTTTCATTTTTGATACTCATAATTTGATTTTCTTCTTTCTTTTTTTTAACATATTGACTAAGGGTCTATCAATTTTATTGTTTTTTTTTCATAAAAACAGCTCTTAGTTTTATTCATTAATTCAATAGTTTTCTTAATTTCAATTTTATTAATCTCTCCTTTGTATTTCAATATTTCTAATTTAGTATTTAATTGGGGGGTTTCAATTTGTTCTTTTCTAGCTTTTTCAATTGCATGCCCAATTTCTCTGATTTATTCATGTATGCACTCTGGGATATAAAACTTCCCCTAAGTACTGCCTTTGCAGTTTTTGTATGTTGTTTTGTTATTATCATTCTCTTGAATGAAATTACTGATTGTTTCTATATTTTCTTGATCGACCTTTCTTCTTCTTTAGGATTAGATTGTTTAATCTCCTATTAGTTTTTAGTCTATCTTTCCATGGCCCTTTATTGCATATATTTTTATTGCATCATGACCTGAAAATGATGCATTTAATCTTTCTACCTTTCTGAACTGAATTGTGAGGTTTTTATGCCCTAGTACATGGTCAATTTTTGAGTATGTATCATGAACTGCTGAGAAGAATGTATCTTCCTTTTTATCCCCATTCAGTTTTCTCCAGAGAGTTATCATATCTAGCCTCTCTAAAATTCTATTCACCTCCTTAACTTCTTATTTATTTTGAGGTTAGATTTATCAAGTACAGAGAGGGAGAGATTAAGATCCCCCACTAGTATAGTTTTGCTATCTATTTCTTCCTCTAATTCCTTTAACTTCTCCTCTAGAAATCTGGACACTATACCACTTGGTGCATATATGTTAAGTAATGATATTGCTTCATTCTCAATGGTGCCTTTTAGCAGGATATAGTTTCCTTCCTTATCTCTTTTAATTAGATCTATTTTTGCTTTTGCTTTATCTGAAATAAGGATTGCTACTGCTTTTTTTACTTTAGCTGAGGCATAATATATTCTACTCCAGCCTTTTACCTTTACCCTGTGGGTATCCCTTTGTGTCATATGTGTTTCTTGTAGACAGCATTGTAGGGTTATGGTTTTTAATCCATTCTGTTATCTGCCTCTGTTTTATGGGAGAGTTCATTCCACTCACATTCACAGTAATGATGACTATCTGTCTCTTCTCCTCCATCCTATTCCCTCCCCTGCTTGTGTTTTTGTCTCTTCCTTCTACCTTCCCCTCCTTAAGGGTTTCCCTTTTGACCACCACCTCCCTCAGTGTTCCCACCTGGTGACCCCCCTTCTTTACCTACCCTCTCCCCTTACTTCTTTTTCCCTCCATTCTAACCCCCCCCTTTTTATCCCCTTCTTTACCCTCCTACTGACTATAGGATACAATAAATTTTTATACTTATCAGAGTATGCTATTCCCCCTTTGACCCTAAACCAATGAGAGTAAATTTTATACAGTGCTCTTCTCCCTCCCTCCCTTCCCTCTATTTAATGAATTTATGTGTCGTTTCATGTTAGAATCTTAAGCTTAACTGATTATGTAGATCCCTCTTTGAACCAGAACCATTGAGAATAATGTTCAAATGAAGTTATTCTCCCTCTTTCCTTCCCCTCTAATATAGTGTGTTTTTATGCCTCTTTGAATGGCATAAAATCTGTATACATTACAGTCTCTTTGACTCCCTTAATAAGGTATATTTTTTTAATCTTCAGATTAGTTCATTCATACCCACACCCTCTACCTATGTATAACCCTTTAAAGGTCATGATAATCATATAAATTTGAAATTGACAGTTATCAGCTTCTCATATGGGGATTTGAACATTTTGCTCTTATTGCATCCCAAGTTACGTGCATGTGTGGATGAGTGTGCATGTGTGCATATATGTATGTATGAGTGTGCGTTTTCCTTGTTTTCCTTTTTATGTCTTTCTTGGGTCTTGTAATCAAAGATCAAATTTTCCATTGAGATCTGGCTTTTTCATCAGGAAAGTCTGGAAGTCCCTTATTTCATTAAATGACCACCTCCTTGCCTGAAAGATTATGCTCAGTTTTGCGGGTAGTTAATCTTTGTTTGCAGTCCTAGCTCTTTTGCCCTACAAAATATCGATTCCAATTCCTCTGATCTTTTAATATAGAAGTTGCTAGGTCCCGTATGATCCTGACTGTAGTTCCACAATATTTGAATTGTTTCTTTTTGGCTGCTTGCAGTATTTTTTCCTTAATCTTGTAATTCTGGAATTTGGCTACTATATTTCTTGGAGTTTTCAATTTGGGATCTCTTTCAGGAGGAGTCCAGTGAATTCTTTCGATAACTATTTTATCTTCTGTTTCCAGGACTTCAGGACAGTTTTCTTTGACAATCTCTTGGAGGCTGTTGTCCAGGCTGCTTTTTTCATCATGGCTTTCCAGTAGACCAATAATTCTTAAGTTATCTCTCCTGGATCTGTTCTCCAGGTCAGTTGTTTTTCCAATGAGGTATTTTACACTTTCTTCTAACTTTTCAATCTTCATGTTTTGTTTGATTGACTCTTGGTGCATCATAGAATCCTGAGTTTCAATTTGACTGATTCTAATTTTTAGCAAATTATAGTTTTTGGTTAGGTTTTCAAGGTCCTTTCCTATGACTTTTCTAAAGTTATTATTTCAAGAATTTTTTTAGTTAATTCTCTAAGATTCTCTAAGTAAGTTAATTCTCTAAGATTCTCTTGGTTTCATCTGATTGAGTATTTTAAAATTACTCATTTTATTTAATTTTTATTTTATTTTAAAAATACTCATTGAGTATTTTAATTTCTATAACTTCTGTTTTCTTCTCTTATTGCTAACACTAAAATTTCTACTACATTATTGCATAATAGTGTTGACAATGGGCATACTTGGTTTTACCCTTGATATGGTTAGGAATACTTATAGTTTTCTCCATTACAGATAATACTTGCTGAATGTTTTAGATAAGTACTACTTATCATTTTAAGGAAAGCTCCACTTATTCATATTCTCTCAAGATTTTTTAAAATAGAAATGGGTACTCTATTTTGTCAAAAGCTTTTTCTGAATCTACTGAGATAATCATATGATTTCTGTGGGTTTTGTTATTGATATGGCCAATTATGTAATAGATTCCCTAATACTGAACCAGCCTTTTTTATTCCTGGTATGAGATCTATCTACTCATAATGTATAGTATAGTATTTGGTGATAAATTGCTGTAATCTCATTTTTACTATTTTATTTAAAATTTTCCATCAGTATGCATTAGAGAAATTGGTCTATAATTTTCTTTCTCTGTTTTACCTCTTCCTGGTTTTGTGTATCAGACCCATATTTATGTCCTAAATGGAATTTGCTAGGGTTCTGTCTATTTTCACACATAGTTTACATAGCATAAGGATAAATTATTTTAAATGTTTGATAGAATGTACTTGTAAATCCATCTGACAATGGAAAATTTTTCCTAGGGAATTTATTTATGGATTGTTCAATTGCTTTTTCTGAAATGTAGTTAATTATTTTATTTCCTCTTCCATTAATCTGGGCAATTTATATTTTTGTAGTTATTTATCTATTTCATTAAGACTGTCAAAATTATTGGCATACTCTTAGGAAAAAATAACTCCTAATTATTCTTTTGATTTCCTCTTCTTTGGTGATAAATTAACCTTTTTTTTTTTTAAATTTTTGATACTGGTAATTCAGTTTTCTTCCCCCTTTTAAATCAAATTAACCAAAGGTTTATCTATTTTTCCCCACAAAACCAATTAATTTTATTTTCAATAATTTCAATAGTTTTCCTACTTTCAAATTTATTAATCTCTCCTTGGAGTTTCAGAATTTCTAATTTGGTGTTTAACTGGGGGGGGGGGTTAATTCATTTTTTCTAGCTTTTAAATTACTCAATTTATTAATCTCCTCATTCTCTATTTCATTCAAGTAAGCATTTAAAGATATAAAATTTTCCCTAAATACTGCTTTGGCTGCATCTCATAAATTTTAGTATGTTGTCTCATTCCTATTTATGAAATCATTGATTGTTTCTATGATTTGTTGTTTGACTAATTCATTCTTTAGGATTAGATTATTTAGTTTCTAATCAATTTTCAGTCAGTCTCTCCATGGCCCTTCATTAATATATTTTTATTGTATCATGAGCTGAAAAGGATGCATTTAACATTTCTGCATTTGCATGTGAGTTTCTTATGCCCTAATACATAGACAGTTTTTGTGTAGGTGCCATGTACTGCCAAGACAAAAAGGTATATTCATTTCTGTCCACAATCAGTTTTATGCTAAGATCTATCATATCTAACTTTGGTAAAATTCTATTCACCTCCTTAACTTCTTTCTTACTTATTTTGTAGTTAGATTTATCTAGCACTGATATGGGGGAGTTGAGGTCCCCCCTTAGTGGAGTTTTTCAATTTTTTTCCTGTAACTCACTTAACTTTTCCTCTAAAGATTTGGATGCTATACTACATGGTACATTTTGTTTAGTATTGATATTGCTTCATTGTTTATGGTACCTTTAAGCAAGTTGGAGTTTCCTTCCTTTTCTTTTTTTTTTAATTTTTAATTAAACAGATGCTTTATTAACTTCTGGTTTACATCATTCATTTCCACCAGATTATGAGTTACATTTTCCCCCATTTTTTCCCTACCCACCACCCCAGAATAGCAGTCCCACTAGATATCCCCTCATCCAATCTACTCTCTCCCAGATCTTCTCCCATACCCCCTTTGACTTTGCCATTAGGGCAAGGTGAATCTCTGAGCCCCACTGCCTGGACATCTTATGAAATATTTAATTTTAAAACTTTGATTTTCAGATCCATTCCCTTTCTCCCCTTGTCACCCACTCCCTCTGAGAAGATAAGCAATTCAGTATGTGTTGTACATGTATATCCATGCAAAACATTACCATAGTAGGTATATTGTAAACGACTGCTTATATTTCCCTCCCACCTGTCTCACCTCCCACCTGGTCCATTCCCTACTTTGATCCTGTCCCTCTTTGATAGTGGGTACTTCTAACCTCCCCTCTCCCCAGAATGCCCTCCCCTCCATCATCCCCCCTCTCATCCCCCTTTCCCCTACTCAGGAGAGTGAGTGAGGGTAAGATATTCCATTTAGTATGTATGTGATTCTCTCCTTGAACCAACTTCAATGAGAATATGCTTTTGCCTTTTTGCCTTCCTGTTCTTCCCCTCCCCTGCAACTACTTCCCCTTGCCTCTTCTACATGAGATAGTTTGCCCTACCCTGTCTCTCTCCATCTCCTCTTGCCACTTTCCTCTCTCACCTCTTGACTTCACCCCTTAAGAATCATCCCTTCCTTGGGGCAGCTAGGTGGCATAGCGAGCAGAGAGCCAGCCCCAGAGCCAGAAGGACCCAAGCTCGGATCCGGCCCCAGACACCCAACACACAAACAAAAACCCAGCCACGTGAACCTGGGCAAGTCACTCAATCCCAATTGCCCTCCAAAAAAAAATAATAATCATCCCTTCCCATCAAATTCAACCTGTGCCTTCTATCCATGTATACCTGTGAACATATGCCATGTACCCATCTCCAATTATTTTCATAATGAGAAAGGTTTCATCAAACACAGTTATTGTTTTTCCATGTAGGACTGTAAATAGTCCAACTTTGATAAGTTTCTTTTGATTTCTTTTCCTTGATTGCCTTCTCAAGCATCTCTTGCTTCTTGTGTCTGAATGTCAAATTTTCTATTCAACTCTGGTTTTTTCCTCAAGAATGTTTGAAAGTCCTCTATTCCACTGAATGACCATATTTTCCCCTGAAACAAGATACTCAGTTTTGCTGGGTAGGTGACCCTTGGGTTCATTCCCAGCTCTTTTGCCCTCTGGAATATCATAATCCATGCCCTTCAATGCCTCAATGTAGAAGCTGCCAGGTCCTGTGCTATTCTGATTGTGTTTCCACAATATTGAAATTGTTTCTTCCTGGCTGCTTGTAGTATTTTATCCTTGATCTGGGGATTCTGGAACCTAGCTATAATATTCCTGGGAGTTTTCTTTTGGGGATCTTTTTCAGGAGGTGATCTGTGGATTCTTTCAACGTCTATTTCCCCCACTGGGTCTAAAACATCAGAGCAATTTTCCTTGAGAATTTCTTTAAGGATGGTTTCTAGGTTCTTTCTTTGATCATGGCTTTCAGGTAGTCCAATAATTTTTAAATTATCTCTCCTGGATCTATTTTCCAGGTCAGTGGTTTTTCCCATGAGATATTTCACATTGCCTTCTATTCTTTCATTTGTTTGGATCTGCTTAACAGCATCTTGATTTCTCATAAAGTCACTAGCTTCCATTTGCTCCAGTCTAACTCTGAAGGAATGAATCTCCTCAGTGAGCTTTTGAGATTCTTTTTCCATCTGGCAAATTTGACTTTTTAAGGCATTCTTCTCCTCATTGCCTTTCTGAGCCTCTTTTGCCATTTGAGTTAGTCTATTTTTTAAGGTGTTATTTTCCTCAGTCAGGCTGTTGACTGTCATTTCATACTTTTCTTGCATCTTTTTCATTTCTCTTCCCAAATTTTCCCCCACTTCTCTTATCTGCTTCTTAAGGTCCTCTATGGCCTGTAGCCAGCTTGTATTTTCATTTGGGGCTTTTGGTGCAGGAGTTCTGATCTCACAGTCCTCCTCCATGCTTTGAGCCTCTTTGCCCCTAAAATAGGAGTCCAATGTTGAACTTTTCTGTTTATTTTGTTTCGATTGCCTAGGCATATTGCCACTTAATTACTTGATTTGGGGGCTTGTTGCCACAGTAGGACTCTGCCACCAGACAGGGGAACTTCCGCCCAAACTTGGGGTCTTCACAATTTCTGCCAGTTGGGTGGCCTCTGTAAAGCCTCCACCCACTCTGGCAAGTTGGATACCCACCCCAAACTTCCCCCCCATACCACAATCTAGATCCAGGCAGTTTAAAGCCAAAGCGATTAACCCCCAGACTGATTGCTGGATCTTCCTACAGTTCGCAGACCAGGAGCTAGAGCCACTACTGACGCTGCAAAATGGCTTCTGTGCAGCTGTTTCTTCAGCAGCTTTTTGCCCCCAGGGGAGGAAGTCATGTGTTTCCCAAATACTGGTCCCAAAGTCCATAGGGCACTAACCTCTCACTTTGTCCTAGGCATATCTGTGCTGATAAGTCTGGAATCTCCACAGTTGCTGGCGTTCTGGGGTTCCACCAGCCAGCTGAAGGCCCTGCCACCCTGGGGCTAAAACCGCGGACCTGGGCTCGGCTCTGCAGGCTGCGCTGTCGGTTCCCAGTGAGCTGTGCTGCCTGTTCTCAGAGTGCTGCGCTGGCTGCTCCCTGCAGGGCTGCTGGGCTGTCCTCAGCAAGAGGTTAGCTTCTCTGTGCTGTTCTGTGGGTGCTGTGGCTCCAGAAGTTGTTTGGAGCTCCCTTTCACATTGTTTGAAATTTGTGTGGGGCAGAGCACATTGGAAATGCTGTTTCTACTCCGCCATCTTGGCTCCGCCCCCCCCCCCCTTCCTTGTATTTTCAATTAGATCTTATTTTATATTTTTAAATGCTACCCCTGATTTTTTTTCTCTTTTTAAATTTAGCTGAAGCACAATATATTGTGCTTCAACCTTTACTCTGTGTGTGCTTCAAATGTGTTTCTTGTAAATAATATATTGTAAGGTTTTGAATTTTAATCAACTCTGCTATTTGCTTCTGTTTTATGTGAGAGTTCATTAAATTCACATTCACAGTTATGTTTATTAACTGTGGATTTCCCTCCATCCAAATTTCTTCTGTTTCTCTCTCTCTCTCTCTCTCTCTCTCTCTCTCTCTCTCTCTCTCTCTTTCCTTTTACCTGTCCCTTCTTTTCAGAGTTTTATTTCTGATTACCACCTCCCTCAATCTGCTCTCCCTTATATCACCCCCCCTCCTTTTCCTTTCCCTTTGCCCCTTCTACCTTCCTATAGGGTAAGATAGATTCCTTTGCCTAGCTGAGTGTGTATGTTATTCACTATTCAATCCAAAACCAACGAGAGTCAAGTTCAGACAGTGTTCACCCCCCATCCCCCTCCCCTCATTCCCTCTACCGTAATGAAGTCTTTTATGCCTCTTTCTGTGATATAATTTATCCCATTTTATTTCACTTCCCTCTTCTGCAAGGACAATCCTCCCTCCCCCAATTAATTTTTCTCATCATTTCAAAGTCAATTTATACTACACCCTCTCTCTAAATATACTACTTCTGACTGCCCTAATAGAGGTACAGTTCTTAATAGTTACATATTTCATTTTCCCATGTAGGTATTTAAACAATTTAACCTTATTGAATATTATGTTTTTTTCTCTTTCTTTCCCATTTAACTTTTTATGCTTTTATTGGTTCTTACTTTTGAAAATCAGATTTCTGTTCAGCTCTTGCCTTTTCATCAGGAAACTTGGAAAGTCCTCTATATCACTGAATGTCCACGTCTTTTCACCTGAAATATTATGCCAAGATTTGCTGGGTAGTTGATTCTTGGTTATCATACAAGCTTCTTTGCCTTCCAGAATATCACATTCCAAGTCCTCTGATCTTTAATATTGAAGTTGTTATATTCTGTGTAATCTTTACATAGCTACTTGATATTTGATATTTTTTTTCTTACTGCTTGCAGTATTTTCTCCTTGACCTGGTAGTTCTAGAATTTTGGCTACAATATTCCTTGTAGTATTCATTTTGCAATCTCTTTGGAGGTGATAAGTGGGTCTTTCAATGACAATTTTACCCTCTGGTTCAAGGATATTAGGGAAGTTTTCCATGGCAATTTCTTGAAAAATGCTGTCTAAGCTCATTTTTTTTTATTGTGATTTCCAGCTAGACCAATAATTCTAAAATTATCTCAGCTATATTAATTTCCCAGGTCAATTGTTTTTTTCAAATGAGGCATTTTCTACTATTTTTTCTCATCGTTTTGATTGTTTGACAGAATATTGATGTCTCATAGTCATTAGCTTCTCTTTGCCCAATCCTAATTTTTGTTTGTTTGGAGAGGGGAAGGCAAGGCAATTGGGGTTAAGTGATTTGCTCAAGGCCACACAGCTATTAAGTGTGTCAAGTGACTGAGGCCACATTCAAACTCAGGTCCACCTGATTCCAGGGTTGGTGTTCTATTCACTGCACCACCACTGCCCACCCCCCCATCCTAATTTTTAAGGAATTCTTTTCTTCAGTTATCTTGTGTACCTCTTTTTCTATATGGTCAACTCTTCTCTTAAAGGAGTTGTTTTCTTCAGTGGATTTTTCCCCAATTTGGCCAATTCTATTTTCTTCTATAAGTATTTTATTTATCATTGAAGAAAAACCATAGAAGCAAGTACTGTTGTCTTCAATAAGACCAAAGAGTTAATAATTAACATGACTACTACATTTCAAAATGGAAGTCAACATAGTCATTACTACAAAGTACTTGCTGAAAGAATCTATCCTGAAGACAAAAGAAATTAGGAAAATAACTTAATTCCTTCAAAACCACACATTTATAAATATTATTATATTTAAAATGCTTGAAAGGCATGAATTATCCATTAATGCCAATTCAATCTTTTAAGAAGATGTTTTCTTTAGTCAATGTTTGTGCTTCCATTTCCAAACTGTTCTTTCATTCATAATTCTTTTGCATAACTATCATTTCTCACTTGATTTAAAAATTCTTTTTGAGCTTTTCTAAGAGGACTTTGTGGGCTTGAGACAAATTCATATTCTAATTTGAATCTTTGCATGTAGGTATTTTGACATTGTTGTCCTCATCTGAGTTTGTTTGGATCTTCCCTATCACCAAAGTAATTTTCTATGGTCAGAGATCTTTTTGGTTTCTGGTTATATTTTTAAGTTAAATTCTGTTTCTGGGGTAGAAGGGGCACTGTCCCAGGCTTCTTGAATTGGGATCCAGAAGTCTGGTCACTGACTTTCTACGCTGCAGCCTCTGCAGCTAGTGACTTGCTCACTGTACCATGTTGACCCAGCATAGTCATAACTGCTTTGCCCTGGGATCAAGGGCTGGGCGTTTCCCTGCTGTTTTGGGACTCAAGGCCTCACAGGTAGCCCATTGTGCCACTGGCCTGCTGAACCCAGACCATGAGCCTGATCTACACTATGGTTAAGAGCCTCCTGCTGGCATACTTGGATCCCACCTGCACTGAGCTGCACTCTGCTTTCACCCAAGTGAGATAGACCTATCCTGAAGTAGTTTTACGTTATCTTGGGGGTAGAAAACTGATTCACTTGACCTTTTGGCAGACTGTTGCTCCAGAATTCATTTAAAAGCTTGACTTAACATTGTTTCTCAGGGAAACTGAGAGAGCTCAGGAAAATTCCTGGCTTATCTCTGCCATGTTGGCTCTGTCCTCTCAAGACCTCATTCTCCATTTTCTAAAGGCAATATATCATAATAACTATTACCAAGTTTAGAGGCAGGAAAACTGGGGTATACATTCTGCTTCATGCATATGCTAGCTATGGGACCCTGGATAAGTCATATAACCTGTCTAAACCTCAGTTCTTTCATATATAAACTTTAAAAGTTTGGGTTCAATGAGCATTAAGGTCTCTTCTGGCTTCAAATATATGATTCTATAATTCATACTTGACCTCCACCTCTTTCCCACAAATACATGATATATTTTACACCATTCCTTGAAGTTGTCATCTGAGGCAATATGCTTTGTCCTACTCATACCCACCAAGCACGTTTCTTCTTTCTAATAAACACTTGACTGTTGCATTTTAATGGGCCATGTGAGACCTGAAGATTTTCCATTGCTTAATAGTTTTATTACAAGTAGTGTTTTAAAAAAGCATAACCCACAAACACGGGTAAACACACTAAGTATATGTTTCCATAAGCAAATGGCTTTTCAAAAACAAATGAGAATGGAAATGGGACAAATGACTGCTACATACATTCTGAGTGAGCTGTACAAATCACGAGGCATGGGACATTCTGTGTTTGTACTGTCTGAAATTTTGAAGGTATTGATTCATTACCTCTGGCATCATCTCTCTCCATTGTCTTGCTTAGATCAAACTGAAAAAAGAACTTTGCAAAAGAATCCATATTTACCATAATTACGTGTTTCTTTTGCATCTTTATAAACTCATAGTTAGGACTGAGTGGTAGTATTTCAGGAATCATTAAAAATCAAATTTTCAGAGGAGGATCTTTGAGGGCAATGACCATACCTTATGCTACTTTATGTCTTCAAGGCCTCTTGGGAAGCCATTCAATTCTTATTTTCCAAATGCTTTATTAACTTCTGGTTTACATCATTCATTTCTGTCAGATTTTGAGTTACAATTTTTTCCCCATTTGGCCCCTACCAACCGCCCCAGAATAACAGTCATACAGGATATCCTCTCAACTAATCTGTTCTCTCCCATCTCTTCTCCCACACCCCCTTCGACTTTTCCAGCAGGGTGAGGTGAATCCTCACACCCCATTACCTACACATCTTATATCCCAATTATATGCAAAATAATATTAATCATAGTATTTATATATTTCTTTAAAATTGATTTTAAAAGGAAGATAAACAACTCAGTATATGCTGTACATGTGTAGATATGCAAAACATTACCACAGTAGATATATTGTAAAAGACTGACTATATTTCCCTCCCTCCAATCCCACCTTCCACCTGGTCCACTCCCCACCTTGATCCTGTCCCTTTTCAAAAGTGGGTGCTTCCAACTTACCTCTGACCCAGCCTGGCCTCCCCTCCACCACCTTCCTCCATCCCCCTCCCCTCCACGATCCTGTAGGGTGGGACACCCTATTTAGTATGCATCTCATTCTCTCCCTGAGAGAATCTCAAAATTCAATGAGAATAAAGTTTTGTCTTTTTGCCTTCCTGCTCCTCGCCTCCCCTGCAACCACCTTCCCCTGCCTCCTCTACATGAGACAGTTTTCTCTCCTCATTCCCCCTCACCACATTCTTCTCTCACCTCTTAACCTCACTTTTTAAGTATCATCCCTTCCTATTAAATTTGAACTGTGCCCTCTATCTATGTATACCTGAAAACATACATACACACATTCACATATGTATTCATATGCCCATAAACCCTTCTTCAACTATTTTCATACTGAGAAAAGTTTCATCAATTACAGTCATTGTTTTTCCCTGTAGGAATGTTAATAGTTCAAATTTGATGAGTTCATAGTGATTTCTTTTCCCTGTTTACCTTCTCAGGTATCTCTTGCTTCTTGAATCTGAATGTCAAATTTTCTATTCAACTCCGGTATTTTCTTCAAGAATGCTTAAAAGTCCTCTATGCCACTAAATGACCAAATTTTCCCCTGAAACATGATACTCAGTTTTGCTGGGTAGGTGATTCTTAGTTTTAATCCCCGGTCCTTTGCCCTGCAGAATATCATATTCCATGCCCTTCAATCCCTCAGTGTAGAAGCTGCCAGACCCTGTGTTATCTTGATTGTGTTTCCACAATATTGAAATTCTTTCTTCCTGGCTGCTTATAATCTGGGAATTCCTTGATCTGGGAATTCTGGAACCTGACTACAATATTCCTAGGAGTTTTCTTTTTGGGATCTTTTTCAGGAGGTGATCTGTGGATTCTTTCAACCTCTATTTTGCCCTCTGGTTCTAAAACATCAGGGCAATTTTCCTTGAGAATTTCTTTAAGGATTGTTTCTAGATTCTTTCTTTGATCATGGTTTTCAGGTAGTCCAATACTTTTTAGATTGTCTCTCCTGGATCTATTTTCCAGGTCAATGGTTTTTCCAATGAGATATTTCACATTGCCTTGTATTCTTTAATATGTTTGGATCTGATTAATAGCATCTTGATTTTTCATAAAATCACTAGCTTCCATTTGCTTCATTCTAATTCTGAAGGAATGATTCTCCTCAGTGAGCTTTTGAGATTATTTTTCCATCTGGCAATATTGGCTTTTTAAGGTATTGTTTTCCTCAGTGCCTTTTTGAGCCTCTATTGCCATTTGAGCTAATCTATTTTTAAGGTGTTATTTTCCTCAGTAAGGCTGTTGACTCTCATTTCATACTTTTCTTGCATCTTTCTCATTTCTCTTCCCAATTTTCCCCCACTTCTCTTATCTGCTTCTTAAGGTCCTCTATGGCCTGTAGCCAGCTCATATTTTCATTTGGGCCTTTTGGTGCAGGATTTCTGACCTCCCAGTCCTCCTCCTGTTCCATGCTTTGATCCACTTTGCCCCCAAAATAGGAGTCTAATGTTGAATTCTTCTGTTTATTTTGTTTCCTTTGGCTAGGCATGTTGCCACTCAATTACTTGACTTTTGGGCTTGTTGCCAAAGTAGTACTTTGCCACCAGCCAGGGGAACTTCTATCCCAAATGTTGGGGTTTTCTCAACTTCCAGAGGTATTAGTTGGGTGGCCTCTGTAAAGCCTCCACACAGTCTGGCAAGCTGGTCACACACCCCAAGAACTGCACCCCAGACCACAATCCAGAACCAAGAAGGGTAAAGCAAGAATAATTAACCCCCAGACTGATCACCAGATCCACCTACAGATCACAGGCCAGGAGCTGAAGCTGCAAAATGGTGGCTGTGCCGTGTCTACTCAGAGACTTCTCATGCCCAGGGGAAGAATCTGATGTGCTCTCCCAGCCAGTCCCAAAGTCCATAGGGAACTGACCTCTCACTTTGTCCTAGGCATCTATGTGTTGATAATTCTGGGAAAACCACAGCTGATGATGTTCTGGGGTTCCTCCTGCTGGCTGCTGGTAAGGCCGCCCTGGGGCTAAAACCTCTGACTCATGGGGCCTGGGCTTGGCTCCCAGAGGGCTGTGCTGGCAGCTCCCTGCTGGGCTGCCGGCCTGCCCTCAGTGGGAGGTTAGCTTCTCTGTGTCATTTTGTGGGTTCTGGAGCTCCAGAGGTCGTTCAGAGTCCCCCTTTTACATAATTTTGAAGTCGTCTGGGTGAGACCTCCGTGGAAGTGATGTTTTTACTCTGCCGTCTTGACTCTGAAGGAGGCCTATTCTAGTATTATGTTTAACATGTTCCCACCAATGTGCTTTCCCCATAATTATTAGCTTAAATCAATAAATCAACAATCATTAATTAGCTTTTAAAAAGAGATATTCGCTAAAGCAGTCTGGCAAGCAGAGTTGATAAAAAGATCAGCATAAAAATCTGTGACATAGCACATATAGAGTTCAGAGGAAAATGGAATTAAGCTTAAGGAACACATGTGGAACAGAGGTAATTCACATCTCTTTGAAGCCAAAAATCTTTTGCTCCTCTTTGTAAGGTAGTCATAAATTGCCTTTTTAGTAAATTGAAACTTTTGTTCAGGCTTTTTGTAGACTCCTGAATCTGTCTTTCCTCACTATGTCTGTTTTATAGTCAGGTCCCAAGGACAATACTACTGCCAGTCTTTCCTGCTGCCAGGAGATTGCTACAGCATGAACAAAAACTTTATATCTATTAATCCTCCAAAATTCACAGTCATCCTCTAATCAAGGAGGGAAAAACAAAGGCTTTATATTACTCTTTACAACCTCACATCGTTTCCTCTATAATTGCCCAGAATTCAGTCTCCTCTAATAATTCTAGACACTGGAATTCTTGGGTTACACATTGGCCTCATATTTTATATTGGAACTCCAAAGGATGCCTGAATATTTTGAGTCAATATTCAAATTCCTCCTGTGGAGTGTCACTCTATTTTGTCCAATGACTCTCAAGAAATGATCAGCCCAATCCAACATCTATGATCAATTGATTGATTGATCCCTTACCAATTTCTAGGTCTTCTTTAACTTGAAATATACCTATGATTTATTGCCCAGTTTTGATGGCTGGGTGACCCTCATCCTTTTATCTTCAATGATATTCACTGGGGGGATGCAGATGTCCAGTGATAGATGGCACAAATTTGCTTTACACAAAGAAGCAAGCAAAAGATATTAGCATTTTGATAATTAATCATTATTGCTATTATTTTAAACTCATTTATATAGAATTTTTACATTTTAGGAAGTGATTTATGTAGGTAATTAAATTGTTGAAAAAATTTGAAATATTCACACAAAAAGTCTATCTGTACAAAGAGAAAGAACATTTAGCTAATATCTTTGGAATACTTCCATGATAAAATGGAGAGCAGTCAATATATGATAATACTGAAAGAAAAGGTTATAAAGCAGGATGTGGATAAAATAATAATAAGTAAATGATAACAGAATAGATATCTTCAGCCATAAAAGCTTTAACTTTGTGCTTGCTAATGACTAAAATAGGTAATAATAATTCGCATCTCTAATAAGCTGATGCCATGCATATCAGCTGATCAACCTCAAACCACATTTTAACTTTAAGAGCTGAATTTTTTGCTGAAATACTCAGCCTCCTAATGCTAAGTATCTTTTAAGAATCAGCTACTGCACATGTGCCATAGAAGATATTATAAGATTTGTGGCAAAAGCAGTCCTGCTTTGGAGATAAGAACTCAGCTTTCAAGGGGAGCTGATTTCCTTTAGTGCTCTTTAGTTTAACCCTATTTTAAAAAATGGACAAGTTTTTATAGCTGAATAGTATAACCCTGATTTTATAACCACTACTTATGATGGAAACCAAATGTTTGAAAATGCATTTTTTTTTCTTTTGATGCAGCAAGTTACTTTGATGATCTGGATATTGACCAAATTTTTTGAATGCACACTTACACTAACAAATTTATTTCTCTTAATATTATTTTTCGAGTTATTCACTAATTCATGATAATGTAAAGATATAGGATTTTTTTTTTCTGCTGTGCCATGGAAACAAAGTGTTCTTAGCTGAAGCCTAGTCCTGGCTAGGACATAGTAAAACAGTTTGGTATGTATGGAAAAGTATTATGTATTTGTAAAAGTGGAATCAAAGTTTTATGGACACAAACAAAATCTCAGTACTTCACATAAATTCATAAATATATTGTTTGTGTTTATCTTTACCTTTGAGATCTTCCTTAGAAACTCAGGTTGTGGGGTAGCTAGGTGGCAAAGTGAATAGAACACCAGCCCTGGAGTCAGGGGGACCTGAGTTCAAATCCAGCCTCAGACCCTTAACACTTACTAGCTATGTGACCTTGGGCAAGTCTCTTAATCCCATTTGCCCTCCTTGTTCCCCTCTAAAAAAGAAACTCAAGATATCCTATACCTTGTCACTGGAATTTGTAATAAGCTAAATTTGATGACTGCCAATAGTGTAGATGAGGACAATGCTGATGCTGGTAATGATGACAGTGACGATGATGGCAATGACAACAATGATGATGAGACAGAATGGCATATGTGATGAAGGACAGACATTGGAGTCACAGATATAAAGGTTAAAATACTACTGATGTCACATATTTTGTCTGTGTCAATACACAAGATGTTTCTAGTTTCAGTGTCCCTGAAAAATCTCTAGAATGTTGTTGTGAAGAGAAGTTATCAGTCTGTGTCACTGTGGGGAGCTTTGACACCAGTGGGTTAGTTTTTTAATGAAATCATAAATTCAAATTATATAGAAACAAAGTATCACTACAAATTAACATGCAGAAAAACAATCTACATGTGGAGAATATTCACATATTCTTACATAGAAATGTACACTTATCAAGCTGCATATACTTCCATCCATATGCAAATTTGCATGTATTTATGTATTTGTCTGTAGTTCACAGAAGTTGACAATCTGCAGCTAATATAACCAAAAAGGGAAAATGATAAATGTTGGGGAGGGGAGATGTGGGAAAATTGGGAAACTAATTACTGCAGTGTTGGTGGAGTTGTGAATTGATCCAACCATTCTGGATAACAATTAGTAACTATGTCCAAAGAGTAATCAAACTACACATATCTTTTGATCCAGCACTACCTTCACTGGGTCTGTAGCACAAAAATGAAAAAAAAAAGGAAAAATAACTTATTTGTACCAAAAATTATAGCAGCTCTTTTTGTGGTGGTTAAAATTTGAACATTGAGGGGATGGCCATCAATTGAGGAATGACAAGCCATGTATGAATGTATTGGAATACTATTGTGCTATAAGAAATGGAGAGCAGGCAGATTTCAGAAAAACCTGAAAAGACTTACATGAACTGATGCAAAATGAATTGAGCAGATCCAGAAGAACATTGTATACAATAACAGCAATATTGTTTGATGATCAACTATAAATTACTTAGCTATTCTCAGCAATACAGTGATCTGAGACAAGGGTGGTAAATCAGTAGCCTCGATACTATATGTGGCCTTCTAAGTCCTTTGGTGTGGCCTTTTGACTGAGTCCAAGTTTTACAGAACAAATACTTTTATTAAGATTCTAAGACAATCCAAAAGGAGTCATGATGAAAAATGCTATCCATATCCAAAGAAAGAACTAATGGAGTCTGAATGCAGGTTGAAGGATACTAGTTCTCATTTTCTTGATTTTTTCATGTTTTTTTTCTTTTGGTCTGTTTCTTCTTTCACTACATGACTACTATGGAATAAGTTTTAAATGATTGCACATATATAAATAACCTCTATCAAATTATTTTACATTTAAGTAAGGGGGGAGAGAAAGGAGGCAGGAAGAAAATTTGAAACTCATTTCTTTAAATTAATTTTTACAATTATCTTTACAGGTAATTGGAAAAAATAAAATACTATATAAAATTGAGAATTTGCATTGGTAGAGGAAATTATATTGCAAGTGTTACATACATGTGCACATATACATGTATACTTAGCCTCTGTTTAAAGACCTTCAAGGAGAAGGAAACTACAATTTCTCTAAGAATCACATTCCAGTTTGGGAGTACTTTAAGTATTAATTTTGCATTTCCCCTCCCCCTGCTATTTAGCCTAAATTCCTCCCTTTGCAATTTCTAACCATTTTCCAGTTTCTTTTCTCTGGAATCAAACAATTTTCACCCCCAACCCCACCCCCACCACCACTACCACCACCACCATCATAATATCATAATCATCACAGCTACCATTTATATAGTGGTTTTGAATTTGCAAAGTTTTATATATATATATATATATATATACATATATACATATATATGTGTATATGTGTGTATATATATACATACACACATATATAGCATGTGTATATACATATATGCATATATATAGATATATTTATATGTACACACATATGTTAATTCATTTGATTATGACCACAACCTTGTGAAATAGCCACTACTATTAGTGTTAAATATTACCAACAGCCAGAAAGAAACAATTCAAATACAATATATCATTGAGCTATAGTCAGCATCACATAACATTTAGCAGCTTCCATGGTAAAGTAGTAGAGGGCTTAGAATTTGGTATCCCAGGTAGTAAAGGAGTTGATATTATAATCTAGAAGAATTTACCCAGCAATAATGGGTGAATAATTTTTCAGGGGAAAAGTAGTCTTTTGATGAAAGAGATGAATTCCAAACATTCCTGATGAAGTGACCAGAGCTGAATAGAAAATCTTTCATTCAAACTTTAGACTGCAGAGAATCATAAAAATCTATATTCTTGAAAGAGTAATCATAAGGGACTTAATTGAGTCAATCTCTTTAAATTCCTTTATGGAAAGATGATGCATGTAATTCCTAAGACATTTATCATTATTAGGGCATTTAGAAGGAATCTACATAGAAAAAGGGCATAAATGTGAGTTGATTATATTGGATTCATCTCCAAAAAAAAGAGTATCAATGTTAGGAAGAAAGATGCACCGGGAGAAGGGAAAGGAAGGGACAAATTTTGTCTCATAAAGAAGGCAAAGAGATGTTATAGTGGAGGGAAACATGAAAGGGTGGCAGACAATATTTTAATTTTACTCTCATTTGAATTAGATCAAGGAGACAAGAATATATATTCACACTCAGTTGTATATAGAAATCTATCTTACAGAATAAGGAAATAGGAGGTGAAGGGGATAAGAGATACGGGGAGGGAAGATAACAAGGTGGAGCAAAGATTGGAGGAAGAAGTGATCATAAACAAGATGGATTTTTATGATAAAAAGACTTTTGAGGAAGGACAGGATAAAAAAAAGATGATAAAGAGAGAAAAATAAAATGGCAAAAAACCACAATTATTCATCATTACTGCAAATAGGAATGAGATAACCTAACTCATAGAATGGAAGCACATAGTAGAATGGATAGGAAACCAGAATCCAACAGTATTGTAAGAGAAAAAATTGAAAGAAAGAAAGAAACAAACAAACAAAAAACCCATACACACATAATTGAAATAAAGGGCTGGAATGGAGTCTATTATGCTTTAGCTGAAGTGAGGAGGGCAATGGTAGCAAAGCAAAAGCAAAGAACTAATTAAAAGAGATAGGGAAATGACACTTTGCTAAAGGGCATCATAGACAATGAAGAGATACAAAAATTTTTACAGCAAGTTTCTCTGATATAGATCACATTTCTCAAATATACAAGAGCCATTTCCCAATTAAAAAGTGGTCAAATGATATTAACAGCAATTTTTCTGAAAGAAATCAAAGCAATGTACAATCATATAAAAATGCTCTAAATCACTACTGATTAGAGAGAAGTGAACCAAAACAACCCTGATGTACTATATCATACCTATCAGAAGTAAGAAATGCATGGGGTGCCTCGGTGGCACAGTGAATAGAGCACTGGCTCTGGAATCAGGAGGACCTGGATCAGATCCAGCCTCAGACACTTAACACAAAAACCAGCATGTGACCTTGGGGAAGTCACTTAACCCCAATTGCCCACCAAAAAAATCAAAAGAAAAAAAAGTGAGAAATGCTGTAAGGGATGGGGGAAATAGATACATTAATGAAATATTGGTGGTAAAGTGGTCCAACCATTCCGGAGAACAATCTGGAACTATGCCCAAAGGGTTATAAATCTGTATACTCTGATACAGAAGTACTATTAATACTTCTGTACCACAAAGATATCAAAGGAAATGTTTTATGTTATATGTTTTATATATTATATATATATATATATATATATATATATATATATATATATATATATATATATATATATATATATATAAAACAATTCTTTGTATAATGCTAAGGATTGGAAATTGAAGGGATGCTCATCATTTGGGGAATGGCTGAATAAGTTGTGATATATAACTGTAATATAATATTATTGTGGTATAAGAAATGATGAGCAAGGGGCGGAGCCAAGATGGCGGAGTAGAAACAGCACATCCAAGGTGATCTCCCCCAAATCACCTCCAAACCATGTAAAAGGGGATTCTGAACTACTTCTGGAGCCCCAGCACCCACAGAATGACACAGAGAAGCTAACCTCTTGCTGAGGACAGCCCAACAGCCCTTCAGGGAGGGCCAGCACAGAGCTCTGGGAGCTGACAGCCCAGTGTGCGGAGAACTGAGCCCAGGTCCACATGAGCCACGGTTTTAGCCCCAGGACAGCTGGGCCAGCAGCCAGCTGGAGGGACCCCAGAACAACAGCAGCTGTGAAGTTGTGAAGACACCAATGTTCTGGATGGAAGCTTCCCTGTCTGGTGGCAGAGTCCTACTGTGGCAACAAGCCCAAAAGTCAAGTAATTAAGTGGCAACAGGCTAGGCAAAGGAAACAAAACAAACAGAAAAATGCAACATTAGTCTACTATTTGGGGGGAAAAGAGGATGGAAGCATGGAACAAGAGGAGTACTGTGAGGTCAGAAATCCGGCTCCAAAAGCCCCAAAGGAAAATATGAGTGGGTTACAGGCTATAGAGGACCTTAAGAAAGATTTTAAAAATCAAATAAGAGAAGTGGAGGAAAAATTAGGAAGAGAAATGAGAAGGATGCAGGAAAAGTATGAAATGAGGGTCAATAGCCTGACTGAGGAAAATAACACCTTAAAAAATAGACTAACTCAAATGGCAAAGGAGGCCCAAAAGGGCAATGAGGAGCAGAATGTCTTAAAAAGGCAAAACTGCCAGATGGAAAAAAAAATTCAAAAGCTCACTGAGGACATTCATTCCTTCAGAGTTAGACTGGAGCAAATGGAAGCTAGTGACTTTGTGAGAAATCAAGATGCTGTTAAACAGATCCAAACAAATGAAAAAATAGAAGGCAATGTGAAATATCTCATGGGAAAAACCACTGACCTGTAAAATAGATCCAGGAGAGATAATTTAAAAATTATTGGACTACCTGAAAGCCATGATCCAAGAAAGAACCTAGAAATCACCCTTCAAGAAATTCTCAAGGAAAATTGCTCTGATGTTTTAGACCCAGAGGGCAAAATAGAGGTTGAAAGAATCCACAGATCACCTCCTGAAAAAGATCCCAAAAAGAAAACTCCCAGGAATATTATAGCCAGGTTCCAGAATTCTCAGATCAAGGAGAAAGTACTACAAGCAGCCAGGAAGAAACAATTACAATAGTGTAGAAACACAATCAGAATAGCCCAGGACCTGGCAGCTTCTACACTGAGGGTTCAAAGGGCTTGGAATATGATATTCCAGAGGGCCAAAGAGCTGGGATTAAAACCAAGGATCACCTACCCAGGAAAACTGACTATCTTGTTTCAGGGGAAAATATGGTCATTCACTGGAATAGAGGACTTTCAAGCATTCTTGAGGAAAAAACCAGAGTTGAATAGACAATTTGACATTCAGACACAAGAAGCAAGAGATGCTTGAGAAGTAATCAGGGAAAAGAAATCAAAAGGAACTTATCTAAGATGACCTATTTACATTCCTACATGGAAAAACAATAACTGTGACTGATGAAACCTCTTTCATTATGAAGATAATGGAAGAAGGGTATATGGACATATGAATACATATGTGAATATGTGTATATATGTTTACAGTTATACATGGATAGAGGGCACAGGTTGAATTTGGTGGGAAGGGATGGTACTTAAGGGGTGAAGTTATGAGGTGAGAGATGAAAGTGGTAAGAGGAAATGGGGAGAGACAGGGTAGTGTAAACTATCTCATGTAGAAGAGGCAAGGGGAAGTGGCTGCAAGGGAGGGGAAGACCAGGAATGCAAAAAGTCAAAACCATATTCTCATTGAATTTGGCTCAGGGAAAGAATGACATACATACTAAATGGGGTATCTCATCCTGTTGGAGAGTAGGGGGAAGGGGGATGAGAAGGGGGATGATGGAGGGGAGGGCATTCTGGGGGGAGGGGAGGTTGGAAGTACCCACTATAGAAGAGGGACAGGATCATGTAGGGAATGGACCAGGTGGGGGGTGGGATGAGTGGGAGGGAATTATAAGAGCCTTGTACAATATATCTACTATGATAATGTTTTGCATAGCTAGCCATGTACAACATATACTGAATTACTTATCTTCCCAGAGGGAATGGGTGACAAGGGAGGAAGGGATTGGATCTGAAATTCAAAGTTTTAAAATGAAATGTTTCAAATATATAAAAATAATATTATTAATACTCTTGCATGTAATTGGGAGATAAGATGTGCAGCTATTGGGGCACAGAGATTGGTAAAGTCAAAGGGGTATGGGAGAAGATATGGGAGAGAGCAGATTAGATGAGGGGATACTTGTGGGACTGCTATTCTGGGAGGGTGGGTAGGCAAAAAAATGGGGAAAATTGTAACTCAAAATCTGGCGGAAATGATTGATGTAAACCAGAAGTTAATAAAGCATTTATTAATTAAAAAAAAACAATTGGTTATTTAAAGAAGTTAGGAAAAACAAAAAAACATAAACATTACAAAACTATTGATTTATTGCATTTTTTCATGTGAATATTGATAACTTTTATTTCTTCTTGAAAACTACATCTTTACATCCTTTTACTATCAACTGGGGATGGATCTTTTTTTTTTTTAAATAAGTTTAACTTAATGACCTCTACAGCTGAGAAATGAAGTCTTTATAAGAGAAAACCTTCCAAGTTGTTTCCCTGGTTTCCTCATTTTACTTCTATTTTGGCCACATTATTTTTGTTTGTGCAAAAACGTTTTAATTACATGTAATCATTTTTTTTTCTGTTTTATTTCTCATAATCCTTGAATTTGTCCTATTAGGTAGACTCCCAAATATTTTCTTGTCTAAAGTTATTTAAAATAGACTATATCTTTCTATATCTTCCTGCTAGATTTTGTTAGTAGCATATACATGAACTCATGACTTTTGGGGTTTATTTTATACCCTACAACTTTGCAGAAGTTGTTAATTGTTTCAACTGTTTTTTTTTTTAATTCTCTACAATTCTCTAAGTATACCAACAGAGTATTTACCAGGAGTGGTACATTCATTTCCTCACTGACTATTTTTATTCTTTCCATTCCTTTTTTCTTATTGCTATAGACAATGTTGAATAATAGTGTTGAGGAAATAAGTTCTTGCTTTAATGCTAAACCTATTGGGAAGGATTCAAATTTATCCCCATTACAAATGAAAGTTCCTCTTTGTTTTACATAGATACTACTTATTTTAAGAAAGTTTCCATTGATTCCTATGCGTTTTCGTGTTTTCATAGGAATGAACGCATTTTGTCAAAAGTTTTTTCTGCATCTATCAACATAATCATATCATTTCTGTTTTTATTATTATTGATATAGTTTGTTATGCTAGTCATTTTTTTAAAAATATTGAACAAGGGGGCGGAGCCAAGATGGCAGAGTAGAAACAGCTCATCCAAGCCACTCTGCCCTCAGATTCCCTCCAAACTATGTAAAAGGGAACTCTGAACAATTTCTGGAGCCCCAGCACCCACAGAATGACACAGAGAAGCTAACCTCCCCCTGAGGACAGCCCAGTAGCCCTGCAGGAAGGACCAGCGCAGCAGTCTGGGAGCCGGCAGCGCGCAGCGCACAGAGCTCGGGGAGCCGAGCCCAGCTGAGCTGAGCTTAGCCCAGGTCCAAGTGAGCTGAGGTTTTAGCCCCAGGGCGGCAGGGCCAGCAGCAGGCTGGAGAGACCCCAGAACACCAGCAGCTGTGGTGACTCCAGAATTACCAACATAGACATGCCTAGGATAAATTGAGAGGTTAGTGTCCTATGGACTTTGGGAACAGCATTTGGGGAATGCGTTGGCTTCCTCCCCTAGGGGCTAGAAGCCTGAGGAGACATGCCATTTTGTAGTTTTCAGAGGCAGCTCCAGCTCCTGGCCTGCGAACTGTAGGGAGATCCAGAGATCAGTCTTGGGGGGTAATCGCTCTTGCTTTAACCTCCCTGGATCTGGATTGTGATCTAGG
Organism: Gymnobelideus leadbeateri; assembly: GCA_011680675.1. Lineage (NCBI taxonomy): Eukaryota > Metazoa > Chordata > Mammalia > Diprotodontia > Petauridae > Gymnobelideus > Gymnobelideus leadbeateri. The sequence continues at coordinate 81,226 of WOXC01004847.1, read as the reverse complement.
GTGGAAGTCATGCGTGGGTTTACAGCTTTCCAGAAAGGGAAGTTGCCCCCCACCCGTTCGGGATGAAAATTCCTCTATCTGGCCTTAAAGCCATAGTGTGGCAACAAGCCCAAAAGTCAAGCAATTAAGTGGCAACATGCCAAGGCAAAGGAAACAGAAAAATGCAACCCTAGACTCCTATTTTGGGGGCATAGAGCGGGAAAAGGACTGTGAGGTCAGAAGTCCTGCTCCAAAAGCCCCAGGGGAAAACATGAGTGGGTTGCAGGCCATAGAGGACATTAAGAAGGACTTTAAAAACCAATTAAGAGAAGTGGAGGAAAAATTAGGAAGAGAAATGCAGGAAAAGTATGAAACGAGGGTCAACAGCCTGATTGAGGAAAACAACACCTTAAAAAATAGACTAACTCAAATGGCAAAGGAGACCCAAAAGGGCATTGAGGAGAAGAATGCCTTAAAAAGTCGAATTTGCTAGATGGAAAAAGAATCTCAAAAGTTCACTGAGGAGATTCATTCCTTCAGAGTTAGACTGGAGCAAATGGAAGCTAATGACTTGATGAGAAATGAAGATGCTGTTAAGCAGATCCAAACAAATGAAAGATTAGAAGGCAATGTGAAATATCTCATGGGAAAAACCACTGACCTGGAAAATAGATGCAGGAGAGACAATTTAAAAATTGTTGGACTACCCAAAAGCCATGATCAAAGAAAGAACCTAGAAATCACCCTTCAAGAAATTCTCAAGGAAAACTGCCCTGATGTTTTAGATCCAGAGGGCAAAATAGAGGTTGAAAGAATCCACTGATCACCTCCTGAAAAAGACCCCAAAAAGAAAACTCTCAGGAATATTATAGCCAGGTTTCAGAACTCCCAGATAAAGGATAAAATACTCTAAGCAGCCAGGAAGAAACAATTTCAATATTGTGGAAACACAATCAGAATAGCCCAGGACCTGGCAGCTTCTACACTGAGGCATTGAAGGGCATGGAATATGATATTCCAGAGGGCAAAAGAGCTGGGAATGAACCCAAGGGTCATTTACCCAGCAAAACTGAATATTTTGTTTCAGGGGAAAATATGGTTGTTCAGTGGAATAGAGGACTTTCAAGCATTCTTGAGGAAAAAAACAGAACTGAATAGAAAATTTGACATCCAGACACAAGAAGCAAGAGATGCCTGAGAAGGTAATCAGGGAAAAGAAATCAAAAGGAACTTATCAAAGTTGAACTGTTTACATTCCTATATGGACAAACAATAACTGTGACTGATGAAACCTTTCTCTGTATGAAAATAATTGAAGAAGGGTATATGGATATATGAATACCTATGTGAATGTGTGTATATATGTTTACAGTTATACATGGGTAGAGGGCATAGGTTGAATTTGTTGGGAAGGGAGGATACTCAACGTATGAAATTATGAGGTGAGAGAGGAAAGTGGCAAGAGGAGATGGGGAAAGACAGGGTAGGGCAAACTATCTCATGTAGAAGAAGCAAGGGGAAGTGCTTGCAAGGGAGGGGGAGAATAGGAAGGCAAAAAGGCAAAACCACATTCTCATTGAATTTGGTTCAGGGAGAGAATGACATACATACTAAATGGGATATCTCAACCTGCAGCAGAATAGGGGGTAGGGGGATGAGAGGAGGGATGATGGATGGGAGGGCATCCTTGGGGGGAGGGGAGGTTGGAAGTACACACTATCGAAGAGGGACAGGATCATGTAGGGAATGGACCAGGTGGGGGGTGGGATGAGTGGGAGGGAATTATAAGCAGCCTTGTACAATATATCTACTATGATAATGTTTTACATAGCTAGACATGTACAGCATATACTGAATTATTTATCTCCCCAGAGGGAATGGGTGACAAGGGAGGAAGGAAATGGATCTGAAATTCGAGGTCTTAACATTAAATGTTTCAAATATATATAAATACTATTATTAATACTGTTTTGCTTGTAATTTGGAGATAAGATATGCAGGCATTGGGACACAAAGATTCACCTTCCTCTAATGGAAAAGTCGAAGGGGGTGTGGGAGAAGGTATGGGAGAGAGCAGATTGGAGGAAGCAATATCTTGAGGGACTGCTATTCTGGGAGGGTGGGTAGGGGAAAAACAGGGGGGGAAATGATTGTAACTCAAAATCTGGCAGAAATGAATGATGTAAAACAGAAGTTAATAAAGCATTTGTTTAAAAAAATTAAAAAAAAATAAAAAAATATTGAAGAAGCCCTGAATTCCTGGCATAAATTCACATGGTCATAGTATGTGTTCTTTGTAAATATTATCATAATCTTGATAGTATTTCATTAAAAATGATTGCACTGATATTGGCTAAGAAAATTGACCTTAAATTTTCTTTCTTTTTTTTTTTTTGCTCTCATTATCAAAACCATATTTGTGTCATAAAAATATTGTAGGTCTCCTTCCTTATTTTTCAAATAGTTTACATAGTATTGGGATTAATTATTCCTTAAATGCTTTGTAGAATTCACTTGTAAATCCAATTGGCCCTAGGGATTTTTTTTTCCTTAGGAAGCACATTGTTGACTTGCTCAATTTATTTTTTTCTAAGATAGGATTATTTAAGCATTCTATTTCCCCTTCCATTAAACTGGACAGTTCATATTTTGGAAAATATCCATCCATTTAACCTGGATTGTTACTTTTACTGGAATATAATTGGGCAAAATAATTCTTAATAATTATTTAAATTTCATCTTCACTGGTGGTGCATTCACCCTTTCCATTTTTTGATACTGGCAGTTCATTTGTGTGTGTGTGTGTGTGTGTGTGTGTGTGTGTGTGTGTTTTAATCTGTGCTAATGATAGTTTCAAGGCTTTTGAGCTTTTCATCAGAGTGACTTTTGCAAGTGACTTTTCTCAGAGTTTTGAAATTAAAAGTGAGAAAGTCTAAATCACGTAATTCAGATATTTCAAGCTGTATGTCATCATTTAGCTATATGCCATATTTTAAAAAGATAAAATAATCTGAGGCATTAAAAGCAAGAGCAAGCAGAAGAATTAAGCCAAAAAAAGAAGAGAAAAGACAAAAAAGAAGGAAAAAGAATGCAGGAAGAGTTGAGAACAGAATGTACAGAAAAAGATTATGAAAATAAAAGTTGCTTACAAAAGTCACAATACAGCAAGCTGATAGAATCGAGCCTGCAGACAAAGATGACTAAAGCATAATATGTCTTGTAGCTATTAGAAGCTTATTGGAAGTAAGATCAATTCTACTGGTACATGTAACCATATGTGGGTTTTTGCTCTCTGGCATCATCTACAGCCTGGGGGGGGGGCACTTCTTAGTGACACCTGTATTGCCTTTATCTAATTTAAAGGGAGAAGGGGAGCATTTTGTATATGCTTTTCTTTCTTAGTCTTAGCTTTTCTGAGACCTCATTAGACTAGCATAATCCACTGGTATTGGACAAGATATCTAAGGAAAGGCATGATGGTCTAGCTACAGACTTGAGAAGGAAAACTTCTCAGGACCCCTAAAGCTGATGTGAGGAGTTTAACTTAAGGAACTACTTTTCACTGTTTTAGTGTGACAACATTAGTAGAGAAGCTGCTTTGCCCAGCAGAACTTCACAAATGTGAACATAGAAATGTATGCCCATGACTCCACATTATCCTTTGGGGTCAAGTAGTATAAAACTTTCTGGGGAAATTGGATAGCAGTGTGAAATAAATTAAAATTTAAAACCTCAGACCTTATACAATGATTAACTAGATATTAAAGGTCAGATCATAAACAAATGAGAGAAACATGGCAAAAATGCCTATTAATACAATTAAAGATCATGACCTAGCAAAGGATAGGGATGATTATAGAAAACAATGGATAATTGTGGTTACATTAAATTAAAAAAGACCAACTTTTTCCCCATAAAAAATCTAATAAAGATAAGATTAAAAAAGTAACAAATTAGAGGGGAAAACTTTGCAGTAAATTACAGATATAAATGTAAATTAAAGTCATTCTCAGATTCTACTTCAGACCTATGAGAGTGACAGATGTGTCAAAATAGGGAAATTATAAATGTTGTAAGGACTGTGGGAAAATATGAACCTTGACATACTGTGTTAGATCTGTGAACTGATTCAACCATTCTGGAAAATAATTTGCAATTATAAATAAAGTGTCACAAAACATCTTCTAGCTTTTGACTTAGCAATACCACTGTAAGGCTTATGTCCAAAACAGATTAAATAGGAAAATGTCCTTTAAAAACATGTATAGCATATCTTTTTGTAGAGATACAAAATGGAAACTAAGAGGCTATCCCATAATTAAGGATAGTTGAATTTGCTATACTATATGAATGTAATGAATTATTATTATGTTGTAAGAAATGAATCAATCCATGATTTCAAAAAGAAAAAGAAAAACTTCCCTGATCTGATGAAGAGAGAAGTAAGGATAACTAGATGACAGTTTATACTATAACATCAATATTACAAAAGTGAATAATTTTGAAAACTTTATAAATTTGATGAAGTATGAAACTGGCAAAATTAGGTGAACAATGCATAAAATGGCAATGCTGTATAAACAATTTCAAAAGATGTAAAAACTTTTATTAATATAACTAGCATTCTTGATCCCAAAGGACCAATGATAAAATTATGCTATCAATTATGGAAGTGAGATGGATTTTCTTTTCAAAGGGATGGAAATGGGAGGGTTTTCTGGTAATTTTTAAAAAGAGCTGGGGATTCTAAGGATGATACATAATGGATGTATATTTGGATGCCATTGCTATATTACTAGTTTTATTTAACTATATTACTTTTTGGAAATACATTTTTTCATGAAGTGGGACTAATCTCTAAATATGAAGCAACAATAAATCACATCAATAAAACTGAAAGTGACTAAAACAAAACCAAACAAAACCAAAACACTGAAAATGATAAAGAGAGTGAGAAGGAAGAAGGGAGGGAGGGAGAGAGACAGAGACAGAGACAGAAAAAACAGATAGAGAGAGGGAGAGAGAGAGAGAGAGAGAGAGAGAGAGAGAGAGAGAGAGAACACAATGGGTATATCTGTCTAGAGTCTGGAACAACTGAGTTTATGTCCCACTTCTGAGAGCTATGAGACTCTAGAACCCAAATATTTTAATGCACTCAAGAAACTCTTTAAGATGATAATTTGGCAAGAATGTCAATCTTGAGACAACTTAGAAAGTTAGCAGGACGGGTCTGTTGGATCTGGGCAAGAGAGAAGTGCAATCCTGCACAGGGCCTGTGGCAGTGGCAGAAGCTTCTCCTGGAGCTATCAGCCCACAGAAAAAATAGTTGAAAGTCACCTATTTCAACTTATAGGAGCCAAGAGGGCAAGGTAAGCAATAAGTTGCTTTCACCCTCCCTTATTAACCTTGAAAAACCCAGAGAATATCACCCCAGGAAAAATACTGGAATAATAGTCAGCAGAAAGACAGGGTACAGCAGTCTTTTATCTGGTGAGGCCAGGGGTATTAATGGGAAAGGTTCTTCTTGCTGGGGCTGAAGGGGATCAGAACAGGACAGGAGGCATCCCAGCAAGCCACTAGCAAGCCCCGCCTCAGCGAACCAGTGAGCCCCAGGGTGGAGGAGCAGGAAAGCATGAATACCAGGCACACACCAGCTACAAGCACCAGTTCAGCACCAGGTAAAGTACCAGACCACTATAAGATCCATTTGCCAGCACATGAGGCCCCAGCACATAAAACCAGGCCTCTATACACCAGCACAAGGGGCCTGGGACAGTGTCCCCCTGGACCCCAGAAACAGAGATCAGATTTAAAATCCATAAAAAGGGCAAGCAAGGGGCATAGCCAAGATGGCAGCATAAAAGTGGGAAAACACTGCTAGCTCCCACCATAACCACCTCAAATACCTATAAAATATGACTCTAAACAAACTTTAGATTTACAGAACCCACAAAGTGACAGAAAGAAACAAACCTCCCGCTAAAGGCAGACCTGCAGGAGAACAGGAAGTGTCCACTAGAAGGGTCCTGGAAGCAGAGCCCAGACCCAAGTAAGTTTTAGTCCCATGGTGGCCCCTACCAGCCATGGCTGGAGGGAACTTCAGGAGAGTGGATCACCAGCAGCTCTGGTGGTTGCCAGAAATATCAATCCTTAAATACCAAAGGAAGTGTAAAAGGTCAGTGTGAACTTTGGGAACAGAGAGATGGAGAGTGGGATCTGGGCTCTGCCCCCTGGAGGGAGAAGTGTTATGGTTGATTCATAGTTCCTGGACTGCAGATTGTAGGGGGACTAAGCGACCATTCTGAGGGGTAATCATTCTTGCTTTAACCTGCTCAGATCTGGATCGCTATCTTGGGGGGAGGTCCTGAGGTGTGTGACCAGGTGCCAGAGTTGGTGGAGGCTTCAGAAAGGGCATCCTACTAATACCTCTGAAACCTGCAAAACCCCCAGTGGTTTGGGACAAAACTTTCCTCTCTAGAAGCAGAGTTCTACTGTGGCAAAAAGCACAAAAGTCAAGTAATTGAGTGGCAACATGAGCAAGAAAAGGGAGCAAAGCAAGCACAGCAACCCAAATTTGGATTCCTTTTTTGGGGACAAAAAGGATCAAAGCATGGAATGGGAGGAAGACAATGAAGTCAGCACTCCTGTACCAAAAGCTTCCAAGAAAAATATGAACTGGTTACAGGCCATAGAGGACCTTAAGAACGATTTTGAAAACTAAATAAGAAAAGTGGAGGAAAAATTGGGAAGTGAGAATGATGAAAGAAAATCATGAAAAGAGAGTCAACAACCTAACTGAAGAAAATAACACCTTAAAAATACATGAACTCAAATGGCAAAAGAGGGTTTTGCCAATTAGAAGAGAGCCTTAAAAAGCCAAATATGCCAGATTGAAAAAGAATCTCAAAAGCTCACTGAAGAGAATCATTCCTTCAGAATTAAATTGGAGCAGATGGAAATTAATGAGAAATCAAGATACTCTTAAACAGATTCAAACACATGGAAAAATAAAATGCAGTGTGAAATATCTTATTGGAAAAACCACTGACATGGAAAATAGATCCAGGGCAGATAATTTAGAAATTGTTGGACTACCTGAAAGCCATGAACAAAAAAAGAACCTAGAAATCATCCTTAAACAAATTCTCAAGGAAAATTGCCCTGATATTTTAGAACCAGAGGACAAAATAGAATTTGAAAGAATTCACCAATCATCACTTGAAAAAGATCCCCAAAGAAAACTAGGAATATTATAGCCAGGTTCCAGAATTCCCAGATCAAGGAGAAAATATTACAAGCAGCCAAGAAGAAACAATTTGAATATTGTGGAAACACAATCAGGATAACACAGGATCTGGCAGCATCTACATTGAGGGATCAAAGGGCTTGGAATATGATATTCTGGAAGTTAAAGGAGCTGGTATTAAAACCAAGAATCACCTACCCAGTAAAATCGAGTATAATGTTTCAGGATAAAATATGATCATTCAATGAAATAGAGGACTTTCAATCTTTTTTTCTGCTTTTTGGAGCGTAATTGGGGTTAAGTAACTTGCCCAAGGTCACACAGCTAGGTTTTTGTTTGTGTGTGCCTTAAGTGTCTGAAGTCAGATACCCACTCAGGTCCTTCTGATTCCAGGGCTGACGCTCTACTCACTGCATCACCTAACCACCCCACTTTGAAGCTTTTTTGATGATAAAAAACAGAGTTAAATAGAAAATTTGACATTCAGATACAAGAAGCAAGAGAAGCATGAGAAGATAAACAGGGTAAAGAAATCATAAGGAACTTATCAAAGTTGACTATTTACATTCCTACATGGAAAAGATAATTGTAACTTAAGAAATTTTCTAAGTATTAGGATAGTTGAAGGGAATATAAATATGTGTGCTTGTGTGTGTGTATGTATGTATATATATATATATATATATATGTGTGTGTGTGTGTGTGTGTGTATGTGTGTGTGTGCATACATATATGTCTATATAGGAGGGTATATGGGCATATGACCACATATGTGAGTGTGTGTAAGTGTGTGTGTGTGTGTGTGTGTGTGTGTGTGTGTGTGTACAGGTATACATAGAAAGAGGGGACAGGATCAATTTAATAGGAATAGATGATATTTAAAAGGTGAAATTGAGAGGTGAGCGAGAAATATAGTGAGGGGAGATAGGGATAGACAGAATGGGATAAATTATCTCATATAGAAGAGGCAATGAAAAACTGTTTCAATGGACGAAAATAACAGGAAGGCAAAAGGGAATGGGTCAACCTTACTCTCATTGTATTTGGCTTAGGGAGGGAATGACATACACACTAAATAGGGTATTTCACCCTACAGGAGAGTAGGGGGAAGGGATTGAAAGAGGGGATGATGGAGGGGATGGCTATTTGGAGGGGGGAGGGTAGTTGAAGCACACACTTTTGAAAAGGGACAGGGTCAAAGTAGAGAATAGAACAAGTGGGAGGCAGGATAAGATGGAGGGAAATATAGCCAGTCTTTCACAATATATCCACTATGGAAATGTTTTGCATAGCTACACATGTACAACCTATACTGAATTGCTTATCTTCCCAGTAAGGGTGGGTAAGAAGGGAGGGAGGGAAAGAATATGTAATTCAAAGTTTTAAAATCAAATGTTTAAATATTATTATAATTATAATAATAATTATTATTATATATGCAACTGGGAAATGAAATATACAGGCACTATGGGATGGGGAACCATCTTTGCCTTCCGGAATGTTGGAGAGGTTTTGGGGGTGGATATAGGAAAGATCAGATTGGGGAAGGGATTATACAGTGGAATCACTCTTTTGGGGTGGTGGGTAGGGGAAAAATGGGGAGAAAATTTATAACTCAAAATCTTGTGGAAATGAATGATGGAAACTAAAATAAATATAACATTTAATTTAAGAAAATAAAAAAAGATTTTTAGAAAGGCAAACAAAATGAGCAAAAATCAGCAAAGAAAAACAATAACCATAGAGAAGTATCTTGATGACAGACAAGGAAGATCAAAACACAAATTCAGGAGAGTACCACATGGTCAATACCCTCACATCTGAAACCTCAAAGGGGAATATGAACTGGTCTCAAGTCCCAAAAGCCTTCTTGGAAGAGCTCAAGAAAGATTTTAAAAGTCAAATAAGCAACACAGAAGAAAAATTGAACAAATCCTTTAAAAATACAATTGACAAAATGAAAAAAGTGAACTGAAGAAAGTGTCAATCTTTTGTAAGGGAAATTCTTCACTGGGCACTTCATATCAATGAAAGTTGCCTCCTAAAAATAATTTTGCTTGTAAATAAAGAATGTGTGTGGTATATTTATAGACATATTCTATATATTCAAGACATATTCTGTCTTGCAAGCCAGGAAGGTCTGAGTTCAAGCAAAACCTAAAAAATTTTTTATGTAAACCCTGGTATATGGGTATATAAAGCAGGCATACAAATCAAACATTTGCTGATCATAAATCATGAAGGAATTTATTTTGAAACAATTCTTTAGTATACATATAATTTTACCTTTTTAAGGATGAAGGCAAATTTTCATACTAATGAGATAGATATGCTTGTTTATTTTTACATAAAGAATTAAATCTTTATGGAATATATAATTTTGCAGGATATAGAGCATCTCCAATTTTTTTTCAGAACTGATCCATATTTTTATTTTATAAAGTACAAGAATCTCACATGTGAGCCAAGGTGTTTCTCCAGTGTTCATTGGCATTGCATGGTATGACAGCATACATATGTTCAGAATCAAGGCTGCAGTGACATTGCTCAGTGCAACATGGGCAAGTGCTGCCAGAAACACTTCAGATTCATTGCATGTTTGATTTTGAATTGATTTTTGATCATTGCACATTCAGAAATATTTTACTGTTCGCAGATTTTTCACAACATTCATATTCCATTATATGACCCCATATGGATTTGCAACTCATAGTTTAAGAAGCACTGCTCTAGCACATATATGATGTGAGACTTAAGGCAAGTCACTTAGCCTCCCACTATCCTAGGTAATTCAATCAGATTGTAAGTTACAAACATGACAACTTGCATTAGTAGAAGGAATTTTCTTTGCTGGGAATTCATATACTAATGAAAATACTGGTCCCATCTCTCACTCTCTTTCTATCTCTATTACTGTATCTCTCTGCCTTTGTCTCTGTTTTTCAATATATGTAAATATATTGGTATAGTTAATACAAATATAAATATACATGTACATACACATATATACCCAGAATTATTGTTATACCTCTAATATGTAGAGGTTCACAATCTTTATATGAATATTTGTATATGTGTGAGCATTTATACATATATAATATTCATATATACACATTTATATGCATGTCTTTAGGTAAATGCACAAAGAATTGTCAAAAAGGTATACCTAAGGAAAAATAATAAGCTGGTAACATAGCTAAAATAGTAAACATTTCATGTACACCATTCGTATACAAGTTAAGTCAGGATAATTCAAAGAAGGCATTCAGCATATTGGGCAGGTCCCTCATAAATTTATAGTTTGACATATTTAAGAGTAGTAAAAGAAAATTTCACATTAATGAACATGGCTTGTATAGACAGAAGTAACAATAATATTTTTTTGTTTTTTGGTTTTTTTTGTTTGGTTTTTTTTTGTTTGTTTTTTTGCCTTTTGGAGGGCAATTAGTGTTAAGTAACTTGCCCAAGGTCATACGGCAAGGTTTTTGTTTATGTGTGTTAAGTGTCTGAGGCCGGATGCGAACTCAGGTCCTTCTGACTCCAGGGCTGACGCTCTACTCACTGCGTAACAATAATATTTGAATATATATCCATTGTAATTGATAAATAGAATACCTAGAATAGATGAACAGATATCGTATAGAGATAAATACATGTAAAAAAGATAAATGAATATAGTATAAATGTAGACATGTCTGTGTATATATGGTTCTAATATTCTATCAATATGGATATATTGATAGATATATCATTAATATATACATACATGTATATAATATATAATAGATATATCATTAATATATACATACATGTATATAAATTAATGATAATGAAAATTTTAAAAGAAAGAAAATATTTATGTTGAGGTCTCCACAACCCAAACAAACGATAATAATCAGGGAAAAAAACACGTTATCATCTTGGTTTCATGGAGAAAAGAAAAACTGGATTGGGAATGCAAAGACCTAGTTAAAGATACTGATTGTCATGTACATACCATCAATGTGACTTTAGATATATCTCTTATTTCTCCATCTATCATCTTCATCACTGTACCTTGCCACTTCATCCAAATGGCTTTGGAGGAGAGAGTGAGGCTGGTGACTGCACACCCCTGCTTCATTTAAATCCAATTCACTTGCTAGTCTTAACATCACCTTCCTGATGTCATGGTCCTTTTTGAGAACGAAGGACAAGGAACAACAACACCTGCAAAAAGAAGAGCGTTGGATAATATGATCATCAATATTCCTCTGAGCTCTAAGTCTTCTATCTGACAGAGGTGATTGAATTGGGGTGCTTTTTTCTTGTTTTTGCTAACCTGGCCAGATAATTGGCTACATTTTCTGATTTCATTTTAACAAGATCAACCTGACCTTATAGTGATAAGAGTTAAAACCAGATCAGCTCACAGACAGTTACAAAATAGTATAGTCAACTAGGCTGACATATTTCTCTAGTTTTATCTCTTAGAGGATGAATAGAAAAATGTGGAGGTAGAGGCAGTGGGGGAGAGTCCATTTTTGGTTCACGTCTCTATTACATAGGCAGCATCAGGATTCTGCTGGGGCACAGCAGTTCACACAAAAAAAGCAAGTCAATATATATTGTAGTAAACAGTAACACTTTAAAATAATTGCCTAATCAATATTAATTCCATGGGTATCTATTTAACAACATTAATCACAGTGAACTCATTTAGTATTAATGTGAATGTCACAAGTACCTCAAATGGATTTCCACTGTAACTCAACATTAATTACTTCAACTGGACAATTATTTTAAAGTGTTAGTAGTAAATATGAAAACTAAAACAATGAAAATAATAGCTTGAAGAAAGGGGCAATATATTACTCTTATGCATAATAAATACTTGTGATACATTTGAACATTTGGCGAATGTTTAGGAAGTTTTAAGTAGAAACCCAAAATGATTAGGGACAGCCTAAACCTCAATAACTAATGGATTTGCAATCCCAGTGACATGAATATTCTTTCCAATGATGTAGATCCCCTATCATCATGGCTGCTCATCCTGTGCTGATCTCATTTGGCTTCTTCTATATATTCTCCACAGGGTGTAACCAACCCCACCTATAAGGATATAAGGTCATAAAATTAGAGTTGCAAATAATTTCAAGGGCCAGCTAATCCAAAGCCTTTATTTTACAGCTATGGAAACCAGGACCAGGAGAGGAGAAATTACCTCACCAATGTTATACAACTAGCAAGTGTCAGAGATTGGAAATGAATGTTAGTACTCTGTTTAGATATCCAGTCTTTGTTCCCTTGCATCATATTTGATTCACCCCTAACACTAAGTTCAGCACTTTATTCACCATATCATACTTTCTACTTGTTGTTAATTCCTGGAGGGGAGGGGGGAGAGGGACAAAATAAATTTCTTTTAACATTGACATACTATCGGTGGATTATCTCGGATATGTTACCCTTTGCATGTTTCACATGAAAAACCCAACTTCTTCTTCACTCATGAATTCTTTGAGGATATATTTTATAGCATTCCTTTTCTTTTTCTTTTTTGTCCTTCTTGCAACCTAATCACATCCACTCCAGACTATTTATTGCTCTTTGGATGATCCACAGGATTAAGAGCTTATATCAATACATAAAGTTATAAATTTCTTTTTTCTCTCACAGTTTGCAAAGCTCTTTCATATACATATTTATTTTCTTATTTTTGCCTCAAAAAATCTTATTGGTTAGGTCACACAAGTCATTATTTTTTTAAAAAAGTTTTCCAAGTTTCTGAATACTACTGTGGAAACTCTTTTGACCTGACTACTTGATTGTCTAAAAATCCGTTTCATAAATTTCTGTTAGCAACTCAGTAGTGCCCAGAAGTTTTTTGTTTTTGTTTTTCATTTGTGTTGGATCAACTACCTATCATATTCTCTATGATGACTCTCTCAGGACTTCTATCCTCTCATACATTCAATTTCATCTGTGACTCCTGATCTCTCAGTGAATGACCCTGGCTCCTGTTCTACTGATTTATTGAATACATCAGTAAAATCTTTCATCTTCATCTTCAACACATCAAAATATCTCTTCCATTTTTTCTCTTTTGTTCTGATCTCAGAGCCCTTTTTACCAGGGATAACACCTTCACTTGATTGCTTGATATTACTCACTCCCATTTCTTCTGGAAGCTTTTCCCATCAACCTACTACCACCAGCAGCACAATCTTTAATAATTCCCCAGAAAGTAACTACTTCCCAGTTCTCTATAAACATGTTCAGCAATTGCACATCCTTAAATTGAAACAAAACAAAATATTCTTCTGATTAGACCATCCCCTCAAGCTATCATTCCTTACAATATGTTCTTATTTATTTAATTAAACAAATAAGCATTGTGTCTACTAAGTACAAAGAACTGCAAGAATCATGGAAGACACAGTGACATAAACAAAAGTTTCTTCCAGAAGTAGTATATATTCTGCATTTTTAGAAACAAAATAGTCTATATTCCATGAATATATTTTTCCATAGTACTCTGACAAAAGACTAAGTTCAAATATGGCCACAGACAGTTACTAATTGAATGACATTGGGCAAGTGACTTAATTTCTGTCTTTGTCAGTTTCCTCAATAGTAAAATGGGGATACTTATAACACTTGTGACCTATATAGGGAGGTTGTGAGGATTGTTGTGACAATCAAATGATATAGTACTTTTGAATTGTTAATTAAACTTTTAAAATACTTAACACAAGGGCGGCTAGGTGGTGCAGTGAATAGAGTGCCGGCCCTGGAGTCAGAAAGACCTGAGTTCGGATCTGGCCTCAGATACTTAACACACACACACACACACACACACACACACACACACACACAACCTAGCCGTGTGACCTTGGGCAAGTTACTTAACCCCAATTGCCCTCCAAAAAAAAATACTTAACACAGTCCCTGGAATGCAGTAAGCATTTAATAATTACTTCTTTTTTCCCTCCTTCCCTTTATTCCTCAATTCTTGCCATCTAGTTCCTTTTACTAAGACACCAATAAAACTATACACTCTAATTTATCAGCATTCAGTATAAGCCTATCACTATCACTTTACTTCTAAATATTCAACAAATTAATAGACATTTTGACCTAGTTGTACAGAAAGCATCTCATTTTCAACTTCTCCCAACCTCAACTCACCATCCTTTCTTTCTCTTCTCTCAAATGACCCTCCTTCCTCCTCTATTTCTTGTTGTATAAAAAGCATTACCTCATTTATATATGCTTAACATTTTGAATCCATCACATTCTTTATTAATACCTTTCACATCTTCCATTTTGATTGATTGATTCATCTATTCATTCAAAAATATTTTTAATGCCTACTATGTGTATGTACTGCCTTAGTTGCTGGAAGTATTCATTTTTTTTTTTTGCAGGTTTCTAAGATTTTATTTATTTATTTATTTTTTTAATATATATACTTGAAACATTTAATGTTACAACCTCGAATTTCAGATCCATTTCCTTCCTCCCTTGTCACCCATTCCTTCTTGGGATATAAGTAATTCAGTATATGTTGTACATGTCTAGCTATGCAAAACATTATCATAGTAGATATATTGTACAAGGCTACTTATAATTCCCTCCCACTCATCCCACCCCCCACCTGGTCCATTCCCTACATGATCCTGTCCCTCTTCTATAGTGGGTACTTCCAACCTCCCCTCACCCCAAGGATGCCCTCCCATCCATCAACCCTCCTCTCATCCCCCTTCCCCCTATCCTGCTGCAGGTTGAGATATCCCATTTAGTATGTATGTCATTTTCTCCCTGAACCAAATTCAATGTGAATGTGGTTTTGCCTTTTTAGCCTTCCTTATTCTCCCCCTCCTTTGCAACCACTTCCCCTGCATGAGATAGTTTACCCTACCCTGTCTCTCCCCATCTCCTCTTGCCACTTTTCTCTCTCACCTCATAATTTCATCCCTTGAGTATTCTCCCTTCCCAACAAATTCAACCTATGCCCTCTATCCATATATAACTGTAACCATATACACACACATTCACATATGTATTCATATGACCACACACCCTTCTTCCATTATTTTCATAGTGAGAAAGATATCATCACTCACAGTTATTGTTTTTCCATATAGGAATGTAAATAGTTCAACTTTGATAAGTTCCTTTTGATTTCTTTTCCTGATTACCTTCTCAGGCATCTCTTGCTTCTTGTGTCTGGATGTCAAATTTTCTATTCAACTCTGGTTTTTTCCTCAAGAATGCTTGAAAGTCCTCTATTCCACTGAATGACCATATTTTCCCTGAAACAAAATACTCAGTTTTGCTGGGTAGGTGACCCTTGGGTTCATTCCCAGCTCTTTTGCCCTCTGGAATATCATATTCCATGCCCTTCAATCCCTCAGTGTAGAAGCTGCCAGGTCCTGGGCTATTCTGATTGTGTTTCCACAATATTGAAATTGTTTCTTCCTGGCTGCTTGTAGTATTTTCTCCTTGATCTGGGGATTCTGGAACCTGGCTATAATATTCCTGGGAGTTTTCTTTTTGGGATCTTTTTAGGAGGTGATCTGTGGATTCTTTCAACCTCTATTTTGCCCTCTGGATCTAAAACATCAGGGCAGTTTTCCTTGAGAATTTCTTGAAGGGTGATTTCTAGGTTCTTTCTTTGATCATGGCTTTCAGGTAGTCCAATAATTTTTAAATTGTCTCTCCTGGATCTATTTTCCAGGTCAGTGGTTTTTCCCATGAGATATTTCACATTGCCTTCTAATCTTTCATTTGTTTGGATCTGCTTAACAGCATCTTGATTTCTCATAAAGTCATTAGCTTCCATTTGCTCCAGTCTAACTCTGAAGGAATGAATCTCCTCAGTGAACTTTTGAGATTCTTTTTCCATCTGGCAAATTCGACTTTTTAAGGCATTCTTCTCCTCATTGCCCTTTTGGGCCTCCTTTGCCATTTGAGCTAGTCTATTTTTTAAGGTGTTGTTTTCCTCAGTCAGGCTGTTGACCCTCATTTCATACTTTTCCTGCATCCTTCTCATTTCTCTTTCTAATTTTTCCTCCACTTCTCTTATTTGATTTTTAAAGTCCTTCTTAAGGTCCTCTATGGCCTGCAACCCACTCATATTTTCCCCTGGGGCTTTTGGAGCAGGACTTCTGACCTCACAGTCCTTTTCCCGCTCTATGCCCCCAAAATAGGAGTCTAGGGTTGCATTTTTCTGTTTCCTTTGCCTTGGCATGTTGCCACTTAATTGCTTGACTTTTGGGCTTGTTGCCACACTATGGCTTTAAGGCCAGCTAGAGGAATTTTCGTCCCGAACGTGTGGGGGGCAACTTCCGTTTCTGGCAAGCTGTAAACCCACCCACAACTTCCACCCTAGATCACAATCCAGATCCAGGGAGGTTAAAGCAAGAGCGATTACCCCCCAAGACTGATCGCTGGATCTCCCCACGATTTGTAGGCTGGGAGCTGGATCTGCCTCTGAAAACTACAAAATGGCGTGTCTCCTCAGCAGCTTCTAGCCCCCAGGGGAGGGAGCTGACGCATTCCCCAAATACAGGTCCCAAAGTCCATAGGACACTAACCTCTTACTTTGTCCTAGGCAAGTCTATGTTGATAATTCTGGAGTCTCCTGGTGTTCTGGGGTTCCTCCAGCTGGCTGCTGGCCCTGCCGCCCTGGGGCTAAAACCTCGGCTCAAGTGGACCTAGGCTCCGCTTGGCTCGGCTCCTGCGTTCTGCACTCTGCACGCTGCCGGCTCCCAGACCGCTGTGCTGGTCCTTCCTGCAGGGCTGCTGGGCTGTCCTCAGCGGGAGGTTAGCTTTTCTGTGTCGTTCTGTGGGTGCTGGGCGGAAGTATTCATTAAAAGTTCAAAAAGTGCAAGTTTCTGATTAGTTGCAATCTTGTTAGGAGAAAATAACAGGTATATAGAAAAGTCGAGACATTTTTTTTGCTTTTTGGAGGGCAATTGGGGTTAAGTAACTTGCCCAAGGTCACATGGCTAGGTTTTTGTTTGTGTCTGTTAAGTATCTGAGGCCAGATCTGAACTCATGTCCTTCTGACTCCAGGGCCGACACTCTACTCACTGTGCCACCTAGCCGCTCCTAGAGACTTATTTTTACTGAATTGGCATGTTTTTGTGGGGGAGGGAATTTTGGCATTCTGGATCAGGAGAGTATTAGTTCAGATCAGCACTTCTAGTAAATGAAGGCAAACAGAACTTAAGTGATCACACAGCAAGTAGTATCAGAGGTCAAATTTGAACTCAGGTCTTTCTAACTCCAGGCCTAGCACTCTATCCACTGAGCCATCTAGCTGCCTTACCTGGCACATACTAGGAACTTAAAAAATATTGATTGATTGAACTAGTTTTATTTTCCATTCCTTGTTTTTCTTCCTTTCCTTTTCTGATTTTATTCTGTCCTATACCCCCATATCTCTTGTTCCTCACTTATTTACTTTAGAGATTTCTTTTATCCTTTATCTATATTTAGAAAATTCAAATTTTTGAATCAAAAACTAGGGAATTCAGGTTAATGAAGGTTCATCAAAGGAATAGGGGTTTAAAGAATTAGATACATTTAGCCTTAAGAAGAGAAGACTCTGGGCAGAATCATAATAGCTCTCTTCAAGTATTTTTAGGACTGACATAAGGAATGAGGATCACCACTTTTTTCCTCAGCCTCAGAGATTGGAACAAGTAGTAATGGGTGGAAATTGAGAAACTGTGAGAAAAATAAACCAAAAAAATTTTCAAACATTAGAGTTCCACTAAGTGGAATGGACTCTCTTAGAAGATAGATCATTTCTTCCCTTCTGGATATATTCTAACAAAGGCATCAAAACCACTTATCCAGTGCATTATAATGAAGATTGCTTTCAGTTACAGGTAAGAATTGATAGCCATTGAAGCACTTCCAACTTTGAGTCTCCACTATTCTTTGATTTTTGAATATTCAAAAACTAACCTTCTCCAAGTTTCTCCCCCCAGAATCTGCATCCAAAAAATGTTCTTAAAGGAGCTAACTTAGTCAATTAGGCTTCAAACAAATCTGTCTTCAACTTTTTTTTTTATTATGAATTCTACAAACATCAAAGCACATACACATTTCAGTAAGCAAAGGAGAAAAGGAAAAAGGGGGTTGCATATGAAACTATGAACTGTAATGCATGGATTTTTAAAGACTATGTTAAATTTAATACAAAAAGAGTTCTGTATGTACTAAATTCTGAACTTTGTACTCTTCTGTTTCTTTTGTCTCATTGATGTTTATTTTTCTTTCTTTCTTTTTTACAGGAAATGTGACTATCCTACCACTACCATCCAGTAAACAAATTCCTTCTGCCCATTCAGCTCCAGAAGGTGAATTTCTATAGTTGATGATTTATTTACACCTGTTGACCTAATGATCCTACTAGTAGATATCTACCCCAACAATCTCAGAGATATAGAGATCCCATATATAATAAAATATTCACAGTAGTACCTTTTTTGTTTATAAGGAACTGGAAGAAAAGTGGAGGCTCAGATGAAGACTGGCTGAACAAATTGTATGTGAATGGAGGATAGAAATATGAAGTACGCCTTTGATTTCAGTAGTATAGGGAAGCAAGTAAGGAAATTCCCTCTACCAGTCAGGGTCAGTTTACTTATGATCTTAGAGAACTGACTAGAAAATTGAGAAGTAAAGTGACTCATGATGAGTCTTACAGACAGTACCTAGGGAGTTAGATTTCAACTAAGCTCTTCCTGTCTTTGGGGTCACTGCCTATTCACTAGACCATGATGCCTTCGTATGAATGTAAAGGAACATTATTGCACTGCAAGAAATAACAGAGATGAGGAATTCTGAGAAACATTAGAAGAATTTCATGAACGTAAAGAAAAGTAAACCAAAGCAGGACTAAACACTGAAAGGCAGGTGAACTATGATTAAATGTCATAGCTAATCATGGTGCAAGAAAACTTAGGAAGAAATGCACTTTTGATTACAGAGTGCAATGATATACTCTTAGCAGATTCCATTACAGTGTCTATTGGTTTTTCAAGCTCAAAAAGTACATTAACAAGCCAAAATTTATTTTAATTAAGATTTCATGGAGAAGTAGGGGAGCATAGATCAAGGTGAAATTGCCATTTAAAAATGGAATAAAGTACTTTCATATATTTTAAGAAATCTTTATTTAGAGAAATTTGAATGTGAGCCATTAGCCTATCAAATATAACTAAAAAATAAAGGGTAAGTACTTTGTTAAAGTTAAAAGTGAAAGTCCACACATTTATACACATATTAGTTCATCTACTCAACTATGGCTCTGACTTTCATATTATCTCCCCATTGTTAATTTTCCAGGTCTCTTATTTTCTCAATGGTTCTTTCCTTCTCCATAGCCAACCCATTGGCAGTTGATGGCCCTGATGTTGTAGGGGCAAGTCATACTCTAGGAGACATGAAGAGTCTCTCATCCATTCACCAAGTCAAATGATTAAAAATTTAGAATGGAAAGTGACACTTGAAATCATCTAGTTTGACCCACTCAATTTACAAATGATAAAATAATCTCAGAAGTTGAGTGACTTGTCAAAGTCTACACAAGTAGTGAGTAACAAAGCTGGCTTCTCCACCTCTTTCTTCAGGAAAACAGGAGGGGCAATGGAATCCTAGAAGACAAGGTCCTTTTAAGGCTGATGTGAGCATTTATCAAGCACCCAGTCAGTTGTGTTTCCCAGCAGAGAATCAGGATAGAGAGATAGCCACAATTTTAGTCAGGAAGATCTAGGTTCAGGCCCCATCTCCAACACATACAGCATAAATCATTTAACACCTCAATGTCCTAGGCAACTCCCTAAAACTATAAGATGCAGAACAACTGCTGACCTTAATTGGTAGAGGGCATTTTCTCAGCAAGAATTTTCTGTACTAATGATATTACAGTTCCAGACCAAACTTCCTCTGAGGATACCTTTGAACAACACACCCCATTTTTGTGAAACTTTTGTATAATTATATATTAAAATGGTACAGATCTATAGTGACTATGCCTTAAGCAGAAGTTTGGTAGCTAAGATACTCCTCAATCCCACAGTTATCACCTTAACTGGGACATAATAGGCACTTAATAAATTTGTCCTGAATCAATGCATGAGTTGGGAGATGTGAGATATTGCCATGAATTAGACTTATTACCTCTTCCCCCATCTCAGACATGATGCCTGGCCCTTGTTAACCCCTGTTTGACTCAGTTACCTTGGATATAAACTGGGAATAATAATAGCATCTACCTCAAAGGTTGTCATGATGATCAAATGAGATTATCTTTGTAAAGCAATTAGTATAATTTCTAGTGAATAATAGGTGCTTAACAAATACTAATTGCCTCCCCTTCCTTTCCTCCTCTTTCTTTTCCTGTTTTCTTCCTTCCTTCCTTCCTTCCTTCCTTCCTTCCTTCCTTCCTTCCTTCCTTCCTTCCTTCCGCTTTCTTCCTTTGTTTCTTTCTTTGTTTCTTTCTTTCTTCCTTCCTTTCTTTCTTTTACTATATACCTACTTTCTTGAACATTGACAGGAACATAGAGGATGGTATATGTGTGTTTGTGTGTGTGTGTATGAGTGTGTGTGCACATGTGTGTATGCTCATACGGGTGCATTGTGTGTATATGTAAATATATATATATATATACTTATATATATATATATATATATATATATAATCTCTAGGGTTTATCTTTACTCATGATCATTTGTAGTATAATAGGATTTAGACCTAGAATAAATGCTTTTCATATTATTTGTACTTATAACACTTATATTACAAATTATTATAACTACACATTGTAAAATTTTTATAATATATTTGTCTAGTATTTAATTTAATTAGATTGAATTGGATTGGAGAGAATTGAAAAGATTTTGCAGATGGGAAAATGAGGTCCAGGAATTAAAATGACTAGCTTGATGTGACACCAAATACAAATTGCAGAGGCTAGGATTTAAAGTAAGACTATCTGATTCCAAACACAGTGTTCTTTCTATTATGAATCACTACCTCTCACCCACCCAGGTGCTGAGAACACTGACTTCCAGAATCCTGGTCCTCTGATCCTAATTCTCCATCTATCATTTTGAAGCTGTAATCACCAACATGTATTCAGTGGCCCCACTAACTCTGCTCCTGAGACAATGCCTTTGAGAGCCCTCCCAGGGTGAGCTCTCTCATCTCAGTTCATTGCAGGCATCCATCCATTCATTTCTGGAAAGAGCTGTTGGCACAGCTTGTGCACTCTGTCATATAGGTGACAAGTTTACCACTTGACAAATAGCTTCTGGCAGACTTTCTTAGGAAAGTTTCATTTATTTAAAATAATGTTGTTGATATTTTTTTAATTTCAATTCTTTTCAGTTTTATCTTCCCCTGCTGAACAGACAGTCTCTTTCTTATAGCAATAACAAAAGGTAAGGAAAACCATTGACACACTATGACCCAACAATATATGTTACATTAAGCATCCATAATCTTGCACCTCTCTACCAAAGGATGACATATTCACTCATCTGTTTTTCTGGGCCAAAACTGGTCAATATAATTATTCTGCCTTTAGTTTTACTTAGTATTCTTTCACATATATCATTATATTCATTATATATTGTTCCTTTGGTTCCAAATTGCTCCACTCTGTACCATCTCATAGAAGGATTTTGATGTTCCGTTAATGTATTTTATAATGCAAGAACATTTTTTGAAAAAAATTAAAATATTTTTCATTGCACAAAACATCTATTCTTCCCCTCCCACAACCACCTATTACACACACACACACACACACACACACACACACACACACACACACACACATATACAGGGAGGGAGGGAGCAAGAAAAAAGAGGAAGAGGGAGAGGGAGAGGGAGATGGAGAGAGAGACAGAGAGAGAGAGAGAGAGTCTACTACCCCTCTGCCAGGAAGAAGATACCATGATTTATGCTTATTCATTGCCTTCATCAGAGTTCCTAAGTCTTTCAAAGTTGCCTGTTTTTAAAAGTGTTGTTATTGTATCCTGGTTCTGCATCAATTCAGGTAAGTCTCCTTAGGTTTAATGAAAGCATCTTCTCATCATTTCTTATGAAATAATATGATTCTATTGGATATATATATATATATATACATATATATATATATATATATATTATATATATACCATAATTTGTTTGGTCATTACTCAGTTGATGGGAAGACTTTAGTTTTCAGAGGATTTTTTTTCACTATAAATAATATAAATAAGGTATACAGGTAATGGGGGATAGAAATCCATCTTGCCCTACAAGAAAGTAATGGGTAGGGACTAAAGAGAGGGATAGAGGGTGTTAAGAGAGGGCAGACTGGGGGAAGAGGTAATCAGAATGCTTGCCATCTTGGGGTGGGGGTAGGGGAGAGATGGGGAGAAAATTTGGAGCTCAAAATCTTGTGGAAATGAATGTTGAAAACTAAAAATACATAAATTCTGAAAAAAAAAAGATGCATCTGGACTTACCCTAGGTGAATGAAGATTAAAAATACACTATTTTCCCCATCTTATAAGTTGTCAAACTTCAAATATAAAATGAAACTCAGGATTAATTTAATAAATATTTGTTAAGTAGCTAGTATGTGTAAAGCACTATGAAATGGCATGAATCTTGACCTCAAAATGCTTGAAGTCCAATAGAGAACATATGACATAAATGTGTTAAGTATACTCTATTTCTAGTCTCTCAGAATCAGGCCTACTGAACTTCCTCTCATGGTTCCAGGATACTCTGAAGAGTATTTGGAATAATCTCTATACCTGCCATCAGGTAAGTCATAACTAGTTGTGTGTGTATTCTTATGTGCACAGATTGCATCTGGTACTTTTACTATATTATTTTTGCACCCAATATTTTAGATGCTCAAATAAACTAGTTCTCATCATCTATTTAATTTCTGGGTTTTTTTACTCCCTTAACTTTTTTTTTTAATGGAGCATTTCTCTGAATGGATGTTTAGTTAAGAGCAATGCATTTTTTATTGCAATCTCAATTCCAAACACCTAAAAGACTCTGCATTTCTCTTATTGTAACATTCCTATTCCATGTAATTGCTTGCAAGCTATAAGAAGCTGATGCAAGTTTGACTTTTACTTTTATTTCACCTTTATGCTTTGTAATATTCAAAATCATAGATTCAAGCATTCCAATATTTTATCCTAGTTTAGAATTATTATGACCATATTCATGCCATTAAATTAAATCAAAATTTTGTTCTAAGGTAATAATAAGACTGTTCCTTTTGTGCTGGAAATGATTCTATCAAAAGTATCCTTTTTCCCCATTTTGTTAATAAATCTTAAAAAAAACCCACAATTTTTGATAATATGGTATATGGTAGCATATCACAGCCAAGCAGAATAACAGGCAGGTACAGACTGATATTCTAGAGTTATTTCCATACCCCCATTTAGCAAATCTACCATATTCATTAAATTGTATCTCATATTAAATATGACTGGGTATCATTTTGTAATTTTCATTATATTTAATTTTGCACTATTGGAACTCACATTTATAGTAACTGAGATGCATATGAAAATATTCAGTCCTCACGGTTCTTCCAGAAGCCATTCCCCAGTATCTTCCAGAAGGAGATTAGCATGCTGATGGGGTTTATATATGCACCAGAGCTTATAAATAAATACACACACACACACACACACACACACACATTCAGTTTTCATAATGTGAAAGTAGGAGAAGAGAAGCAAAAGTAATGATTGAAGCTCAAAAAAATGGAGGGGAAATGTCTGGCTGGAGGAATCAAGAAAACTTTGCTTCAAAGTGGAAGGAACAGTTGGGCTGGAGTTGGAAGGACATGTAAGAACTAGAAAGTGGGAGTTTCAGTTGGTAAAATATCCCAAAGTAAAGGATTAATGTGAGCAGAGAGGTGAGACATCATAGGGCATATTGAATAATGTGGAATAGTCCAGGTTTTAGACGGGAGCACAGGTTTTGACTTGTGTAGTTTTTGTCTAAACCAATGATTTCTTTGGGTAATCAGATGTAAAAATGTCCTATACAAATTTAGACTGGCAATTCTCTAGCACATGTATATTCTTAGAGACTTGTCAGGAGCATCAATGAGGATAACATGCACAGCAAGTTTAAGGAATACTTGAATGCAGCCATAACTGACTCTAAGGTCAACTCTTCAACTGTTCTGCCATGCTCTATAGTGGTAAATGCCTTAGAAAAGCTGAACGCCAGTGCCTCCCAGGCCCTTTATGCATATACACTTAATAGTAGATATTGGTGATAAAGACATATGACCAGTGGCAGAAATTCACTCTTGGAATTGGTTGTGTAAAAATGATGTTAGGCACGTAGTGAAATCCTATGAGTGACTGTAATGTTGTATAGATATGCAGTGTTCTGGAGAGCAAAATAGATAACTTTTCCTCAACTAAGTATCAAATTAGAAATTTTAAAAACAAAAGGAGAGATAAATAAAATTGAAATTAAGAAAGCTGTTGAACTAATAAATAAAATGAAGAGATGGTTTTATTTTAATAAAACAACAAAACAAATAAATCTTTGGTTAATTTGATTTAAAAAAGAAAGAAGAAAACCAAATTACCAGCACAAAGATGAAAAGGGTGAATTCAGCAAAATGAAGAGGAAATCAAAACAATATTTGGGAACTATTTTGCACAACTATATGCCAATAAATATGGCAATCTCAGGGAAATGGATGAATATTTACAAAAATATAAATTATCCAGATTAACAGAAGAAGAAATAAAATATTTAACCCCATTTCAGGAAAATAAATTGAACAAACCATCAATTAATTCTCTAAGAAAAAATCACCAGGACCAGATGGATTGACAAGTGAATTCTATCAAACATACTATATAAATTATACATACTATACAACAAACATACTATATAAACTAATACTATATAAACTATTTGGGAAAAATTGGAGGAGTCCTACCAAATTCTTCCTATGATACAAATATGGTGCTGATACTTAAACCAGGAAGAGCCAAAATAGAAAAAGAAAATTATAGGTCAATTTCCCTAATGAATATAGATGCAAAATTTTTAAATAAAATTTTATTAGATTATAGAAACTTATCTCAAGGATAATACACTGTGATCAGGTAGAATTCATAACCAGGAATGCAGGCTGGTTCAATATTAGGAAAAATATCAGCATAATTGACCATATCAACAACATAAGTAACAGAAATCATATAATTATCTCAATACATGGAGAAAAAGCATTTGACAAAATACAACACCCATTCCTATTTAAAATACTATAGAACATAGGAATAAATGGAGTCTTCCTTAAAATGATAGGTAGCATCTATCTAAAATCACCAGCAAACATTATATGTAATATGGATAAGCTAGAAGCATATCCAATAAAATCAGGGATGAAACAAGGATGTCCATTATCAACATTATTGTTCAATATTGTACTAGAAATGTTAGCTTTAGCATTAAGAGAAGAAAGATAATTTGAAGGTATTATATAATAGGCAAAGTAGAAACAAAGCTCTCATTCTTTGCAGATGGCATGATGGTATACTTAGGGAATCCTAGAGAATCAAGTAAAAAATTCTTGAAATAATAAACAAATTTAGCAAATTTGCAGTATATAAAATAAACCCACATAATTCATCAGCATTTATATATATATATATATACATATATATATGCATATATATATATATATATAAAACTAATAAAGCCAAACACCAAGAGATAGAGAAATTCTATTTAAAGTTACTGTAGACATTATAAAATATTTGGGAGTCCACCTGCCAAGACATATGCAGGAAATATATGAACACAATTAGAAAACACTTTTTATTAAAATAAAGTGGGATCTAAACAAGTGGAAAAATTTCAGTTCCTTGTGGGTAGGCCAAGTTAGTGCAATAAAAGTGACAATTCTACCCAGATTAAATTACTTATTCAGTGTCATACCAATCAAAGTACCAAAAACTTATTTTATAGAGCTAGAAAAAACTATAACAAAATTTATCTGGAAGAAAAAAAAAAGTTCAGAATATCAAGGGAATTGATGAAAAGAAACTCAAGGGAAGGTGAAATAACTGTACCAGATATTGAATTGTATTATAAAGCAGCAATCATCAAAACTGCTTGGTACTGGCTAAGAAATAGAGTGGTAGATCAGGGGAAAAGCTTAGGTATGCAAGACACAACAGTCAATGACTATAGCAATCTACTATTTGATAAACTCAAAGACTCCATCTTCTGGCATAAGAACTCATTATTTAACAAAACTTCTGGGAAAACTGAAAAATACTATGGCAGAAAGTAGATACAGACGAACATTTTAGACCCCATACCAAGATAAAGTCAAAATAGGTATATGATTTAAATATAAAGACAGATACTATAAGCAAACTGGGAGAACAAGGGATAGTTTACCTGTCACTATGGAGAAGACAAGAATTTATTACCAAAAAAAGAAATAGAGTATATTGTGAAATGCAAAATGAATGATTTTGATTATATTAAATTAAAAAGCTTTTATACAAACAAAGCCAATGCAACCAAGATTAGAAGGGAAGCAGAAAACTGGGAAACATTTTTTTTTTATAGTCAGTATCTCTGATAAAGGACTCATTGCTAAAATATATAGACAACTGAGTTTCATTTATAAGAATACAGGTCATTCCCCAATAGATAAAGAGAGAGAGAGAGAGAGACAGAGAGAGAGACAGAGAGAGAGACAGAGAGACAGAGACAGAGACAGAGACAGAGAGACAAAGAGACAGAAAGAGTGGGGGAGAGAGACAGAGACAGAGACAGAGACAGAGAGTGAACAGTGCAGGAATCTATGTGCTAGTTCCCTCCTATACAGGAAACTCTGTGAGAAGAGACTGATAGAGAATCTAAAGAGATACTATCTAGGAGAATGACACTTTTCTAAGCCCTCTCAACAATTAAAAAAAAAAGACATGTGGGGCAGGAACTTCCCCCCTGTGAAAACTAAAAATTCTACTGGTTGGTGACTTCCTCTTAGTCATGGTTTCAGGGTATCAGACTATGTTTCATTTAATTTCCTACTATCTGGACATGTATCTCATCAGCTGATTTACATCATATGCAATATCTCCTGATTCATCTAGCACTTTAATTTTGAAGCTAAAATTCAATCAATTTTGTCATTATTGCTGGAAGGGGTATACCACTTTAATCTACCCACTAGCTTCATTCATTGGGCAACTAGTTGGCACCATAGTGGATAGAATGACAGGCCTGGAGTCTAGGAAGATTCATCTCTCTGACTTCAAATATGGCCTCAGACACTCACAGTTTATGTGACCCTAGGCAAGTCACTTAAACCACTTTGCCTCAGTCTCCTCATCTGTAAAATGAGCTGTAGAAGGAAAAGGTAACCTGTTCTAGTATCTTTGCCAAGAAAATCCAAAATAGAAACATGGAGAGTCAAACATGACAGAAATGGTTGAACAACAAAAGGTCAATCACAGGTCACTGCTCCTCTTTATGTCTCACCATTCACTCAGTTCTGAATTGACACAATTATACTATCATCTCTATCATAATTAATTTTTTCCACAATAATAACATGAGAAATTTTGCCAAATGAGGATGAACTAGAATGATCTGCGACTCAATGTAATCAACTCAATGTCCAAAATTACCTACATGATCTCAAGTTCTTTCAGGACTAACTCTTGCAGAGGAATGTATTACTTGATATCTTTAATTAAAATATATGATGATTATAAATGCTATCAAAAAATCTATATCAGAGAATCAGCAAACATTGATTATATGCTTAATGTGTAGGAGGCATTGTGGTAAGCACAGGGAATACAAAGAGAAGCAAAGAGGAAAACATTTCTCCCCTTAAGGAGCTTAAATTCTGATGGGGGTGGCAATGCAAAAAAAGGAAAGAAAAGCAAGGGGAGAAAGTATCTACCATAATGGCAAGATGGAGAAGTTGAGACTTGTACAGACTGTTGGAAATTGAAGAAATGACTGTCCTGGAGGTCCACCTGAATGTAGGTTCTGGAAGGAATCCTTCACCCTCCAACTCAAGAGAGAGACCCTAAGGGCAGAAGGTACTTCCAATGTGTGAGTTCCAGTGATTGCTCAAGATGAAGTAGTGATATATTAGTTACATATCTTCGTCCCATTAAAAAAATTGCACAATGGAGTTGCTTAGGTGGCACAGTGAATAGAGCACTAGCCCTGGAGTCAGGAGGACTTGAGTTCAAATCCAATCTCAGACATTTAACACTTACTAGCTGTGTGACCTTGAGTAAGTTACTTAAGCCCAAATGCCCTGCCTTCCCCCTTCCAAAAAGCAAAAATAAATGTACACGTAAGGAAAATAGTTATATAACAACTAATTAATTTTAAAAGGGTATCTGGAGAACTTGTTTTTCAATTGTTTACTTATTTCTATTAAGATGTAAGCTCCTTGTGAGTAGGAATATTTTCATTCATTGTGTTTTGATATCTCCAGTGCTTAGCACAGAGTCTGGTACATAGCAGGTGCTTATTAAAGGTTGGATGATCTGTTGATTGATTTGCTGTTAGATTACAGGTTTCAGGGGAAAATAGGATAGCATTATAGTCATAAGTTGGCACATTAAAAAAAGTGAATTCAGAAGAGGGAAAGAAAATCTTCCTAAAATGTCCTTCATCTAGCTGTCAGTTTTACTTATGGTCAGTTCTCCTGATTTACATTAATAAACAAAAAATAGAAGGAAAAATGAATTTTGGGAATATCATAGAATCATTGATATAGACCTGGAAAGAACCTCAGAGGTCATCTACTTATAGGATTATAGTATCATAGACTGAGAATTTGAAGAGACATCAAAATCTCATTTATTCCACCTCCACCCCCACTATTTTACAGATGAAAAAAAAGAGAGATACAGGAATGTTTAATGACTTGCCAAACATCATAAAGTAGTAAGAGACAGAAGCAGGACAGCAAGATATAAATGTAAGTTTTCCTTTTTCTTGGAAGCTGCCAAATAGTCCTGAACAAGTAATATTCATTAGAATAAAATATTAATTCAATATCAGAAAGGAAGACCTATTCCAAATATATCTTTCCTGTAATTCTTACTTCTGCAAACTGCCATAAAGTACTGGTCACCCTGCTGAGGTGGTACTTTCAGTACAACTTACTTCAGTTTTATGCAGTATGCTCCACATTCCACAAGAAAAATAATAACCCATTGTAAATTGTCATTATATAGAAAGCACGAGATAAATATCCTTTACCAATGTTATAGACAAAAATATAGTCTTCATCAGTTATTTACAAAGAAATACAACAATATAACTCATATAACTTCCTCTGTCTGTCTGTCTGTCTCTCTCATATCATCTCCTTTGAAAAATCTTAATCCAGGAAGCAGGCTCACTAATTATGAACATTAGCCCTGTTTTTTTTTTTTTCTTTCTAAACCTTCTCACTGTCTCGGGAAAGAAAGCCTAGCATAGTGGATTAAGAGCTGGCTTTAAAGCTAGAACAATGTGGTCCCAATTTCTCCCTCTAATAAATATTGCACTTCATTAGCCTAGGGAAATTATTTATCTTTACAGAGTATTTTAGGCAACTCTAAAAAGCTATGCATTTAGAAAAGGTGCCAACATTGCTATAGTGATATTCTTCACCAGTGGCTCCTCATAACCATGACTTCTCAGGTGTGATTCCTATTCCACTCATACTTTATTGTTTATCAGTTATCACTTCTTCACCTGTCATTTTTATGTGAATGGCTCTCATATCTGTATATCCATCTCTAGTCTTTCTCCTGAGCACCAGTCCTCAATCATCAATTTCCTTTTGGGCATTCGAAAGTAAAGGTTACATAAGTTGCCATCTCAACATGTATAAACCAAGACTCATTTTCTTACCCTTCACAAAAACAAAACAAAATCCTTTTCTTAACTTCTGTATTATTGTTAAGAGGGCCACAACCTTTTCTGTTACATAGACAATGAACTTTATAGCACCAACTACTCAATCTCACACAGACACCATACATTTTATCAATGGTCAAATCATGCTAAATGTATCTCCACATCATCATTTCTACATGTCCACTTTACTCTCCATTCACACTCTACCACCTCAGTCTCTCAAGCCCTTTCACTGTAGACTGTTGCCATAGCCCATTCATTGACCTCCTTGCCCCAGGGTCTTTGCCCATTAATATTCAAAATCGTGAAAAATATATGCCAAAATGGGGAACAAACAGCTGCTAAAACACAAGTCTGACCATGTCATCCTCCAGAGAATGAACTTCAATGGCTCCCTATTACCTCTAAAATAAAAAATAAAGAACAATATTCGGCTTTACCTCCTCTCTCTGGGCCTTTGTCCTGGCTGTCCCCCTTTTGTGGATTATTCTGCCTCTTCATATCAGCCTTTTAGAATCACTGGCCCTCTTTTGTTTGAAGGATCACCCTCTGCAAAATACCCTTCTTGGTTCCCCTAGCTTCCAGGGTCCTCCTGTGTGGTTAACTGGTATCTATTCCTTAAATATATTGTAGCTTCATGTATGTATCTGTGTTTGCATTCATACATAAATGTATATATTGCAAACACTGTCTCTCTCACTAGAATATAAGTTCCTTTGAGATAGGAATTTGTTTTATATATATATATATATATATATATATATATATATATATATATATATATATATATATCTTTTTGGAGGGCAATTGGGGTTAAGTGACTTGCCCAATGTCAAACAGCTAGTATTTGTGTTGTGACTGAGGCTGGATTTGAACTGAGGTCCTCCTGACTCCAGGGCAGGTGCTCTATTCACTGTGCCACCTAGCCACCCCACTTGTTATATTTTTTCTTCATTTATTAGCACTTAGTACAGTGCCTGGCATATAGTCAGGACTAAGATGACTATTGCAGAATTTTTTTTCACTTTAAGTTTCCTTGAAAAAAGTATTAAGAAGTATTAACTTGTTTTTTTATTTTAAAGTATAAAGAGTATTTACAAATTGTTAGGAGATCTCACATACATGTACATATACACATATGTGATGTGTGATATATATATATACACACACATATATATATTTCAAATAGAAAAGAACCAGAAAGCAGACTTCCTAGTATATTATATTATGGAGATGGCACATATAAACACTCAGCCCTTATGCAATGGGAGAATTTTAATAATAATATGATATTTAAGACATTGGTAAAATACTGGGGAAAAGTAGATTCATTTTTTTCCTTTAGTTTTGGGATCTAATTTTACTCTTCTCAGAAAAATGAAGGGGGCGGAGCCAAGATGGCGGAGTAGAAACAGCTCGTCCAAGCCTCTCTGCCCCCAGATTCTCCACAAACTATGTAAAAAAGGACTCTGAAAATCTTCTGGAGCCCCAGCACCCACAGAACGACACAGAGAAGCTAACCTCCCGCTGAGGACAGCCCAGCACCCTGCAGGAAGGACCAGCGCAGTGGTCTGGGAGCCAGCAGCTCGCAGAGCGCAGGAGCCTAGCCAAGCCCAGGTCCACGTGAGCCGAGGTTTTAGCCCCAGGGCGGCAGGGCCAGCAGCCGGCTGGAGGAACCCCAGAACACCAGGAACTGTGGAGACGCCAGAATTATCAACATAGACTTGCCTAGGACAAAGTAAGAGGTTAGTGTCCTATGGACTTTGGGACCTGTATTTGGGGAATGCGTCAGCTCCCTCCCCTGGGGGCTAGAAGCTGCTGAGGAGACACGCCACTGTGTAGTTTTCAGAGGCATTTCCGGCTCCCAGCCTACAAATCGTGGGGAGATCCAGCGATCAGTCTTGGGGGGTAATCGCTCTTGCTTTAACCTCCCTGGATCTGGATTGTGATCTAGGGTGGAAGTTGTGGGTGGGTTTACAGCTTGCCAGAAACAGAAGTTGCCCCCACACGTTCGGGACGAAAATTCCTCTAGCTGGCCTTAAAGCCATAGTGTGGCAACAAGCCCAAAAGTCAAGCAATTAAGTGGCAACATGCCAAGGCAAAGGAAACAGAAAAATGCAACCCTAGACTCCTATTTTGGGGGCATAGAGCGGGAAAAGGACTGTGAGGTCAGAAGTCCTGCTCCAAAAGCCCCAGGGGAAAACATGAGCGGGTTGCAGGCCATAGAGGACCTTAAGAAGGACTTTAAAAATCAAATAAGAGAAGTGGAGGAAAAATTGGAAAGAGAAATGAGAAGGATGCAGGAAAAGTATGAAATGAGGGTCAACAGCCTGACTGAGGAAAACAACACCTTAAAAAATAGACTAACTCAAATGGCAAAGGAGGCCCAAAAGGGCAATGAGGAGAAGAATGCCTTAAAAAGTCGAATTTGCCAGATGGAAAAAGAATCTCAAAAGTTCACTGAGGAGATTCATTCCTTCAGAGTTAGACTGGAGCAAATGGAAGCTAATGACTTTATGAGAAATCAAGATGCTGTTAAGCAGATCCAAACAAATGAAAGATTAGAAGGCAATGTGAAATATCTCATGGGAAAAACCACTGACCTGGAAAATAGATCCAGGAGAGACAATTTAAAAATTATTGGACTACCTGAAAGCCATGATCAAGGAAAGAACCTAGAAATCACCCTTCAAGAAATTCTCAAGGAAAACTGCCCTGATGTTTTAGATCCAGAGGGCAAAATAGAGGTTGAAAGAATCCACAGATCACCTCCTGAAAAAGATCCCAAAAAGAAAACTCCCAGAAATATTATAGCCAGTTTCCAGAATCCCCAGATCAAGGAGAAAATACTACAAGCAGCCAGGAAGAAACAATTTCAATATTGTGGAAACACAATCAGAATAGCCCAGGACCTGGCAGCTTCTACACTGAGGGATCGAAGGGCATGGAATATGATATTCCAGAGGGCAAAAGAGCTGGGAATGAACCCAAGGGTCACCTACCCAGCAAAACTGAGTATTTTGTTTCAGGGGAAAATATGGTCATTCAGTGGAATAGAGGACTTTCAAGCATTCTTGAGGAAAAAACCAGAGTTGAATAGAAAATTTGACATCCAGACGCAAGAAGCAAGAGATGCCTGAGAAGGTAATCAGGGAAAAGAAATCAAAAGGAACTTATCAAAGTTGAACTATTTACATTCCTATATGGAAAAGCAATAACTGTGACTGATGATATCTTTCTCACTATGAAAATAATGGAAGAAGGGGGTGTGGTCATATGAATACATATGTGAATGTGTGTGTATATGATTACAGTTATATATGGATAGAGGGCATAGGTTGAATTTGTTGGGAAGGGAGAATACTCAAGGGATGAAATTATGAGGTGAGAGAGGAAAGTGGCAAGAGGAGATGGGGAGAGACATGGTAGGGTAAACTATCTCATGTAGGGGAAGTGGGTGCAAAGGAGGGGAGAATAAGGAAGGCTAAAAAGGCAAAACCACATTCACATTGAATTTGGTTCAGGGAGAAAATGACATACATACTAAATGGGATATCTCAACCTGCAGCAGGATAGGGGGAAGGGGGATGAGAGGAGAGATGATGGATGGGAGGGCATCCTTGGGGTGAGGGGAGGTTGGAAGTACCCACTATAGAAGAGGGACAGGATCATGTAGGGAATGGACCAGGTGGGGGGTGGGATGAGTGGGAGGGAATTATAAGCAGCCTTGTACAATATATCTACTATGATAATGTTTTGCATAGCTAGACATGTACAACATATACTGAATTACTTATATACCAAGAAGGAATGGGTGACAAGGGAGGAAGGAAATGGATCTGAAATTCAAGGTCATAACATTAAATGTTTCAAATATATATATAAATACTATTATTAATACTATTTTGCCTATAATTGGGAGATAAGATGTGCAGGCATTGGGACACAAAGATTCATCTTCCTCTAATGGAAAAGTCGATGGGGGTATGGGAGAAGGTATGGGAGAGAGCAGATTGGAGGAAGCGATATCTTGTGGGACTGCTATTCTGGGAGGTTGGGTAGGGGAATAATGGGGGGAAAATGATTGTAACTCAAAATCTGGCGGAAATGAATGATGTAAAACAGAAGTTAATAAAGTATTTGTTTAAAAAAAAAAAAGAAAAATGAAAAGATTGGTAGGAAGAATCTGCCATTGTATTTAATAATCCAGGGAATTGTCCCAACTTTGGGTGCCACTTTTCCTGTGAAAACACAACCTTCAGAAGATGAGTTTGAAGCACCAGAAATAAGTTTGCTACTTGTCTCTGGTGTTTTGTGAGTCATTTTGAGGTCTTATATTTGATTTATTTTCTTGCACATCAAGATTTGCTCCTGACTCCAGTAACTCAGAAAGAATTTCATCTATAATCTCTAAGGTAATCCTAAGAATACTCCTGACACCAACATCACCTCGAAGTTTAAGAATAAAATCCCCTTCTCTTTACCCATAGTAGTTTATTGCTAGCATTTTTCTATGTTGCACTCTCGCATCAAGACTAAAATAAAGGCCCATAAGATTTCCAACCAAATGTTTCAAACTAAAGAAGAGTTATGCTAGCCTTAGTTTACAATTCCTGATTTTACTTAAGATTATTAGGCCCTATTTTCAATTTTTCATTAGTGTAACCTCATCAATGAACAGGATCATACTGTCATTATGTCATGCCAAGTATTTGCAATAGGATTATGAATGGCAAGACATTTTTAGTGGCACAGTCAATGTTATGTTAAATGGTGGAGAAGGTAGAATCATAAGATCATTGATCTATCCCTGGCAGAACTTCAGAGGCCATCTAGTTAAAGGGGGCTACATGAAATAATAAATAGAGACCTGGATCTAGAGTCAGGAAGATCTGGGTTCGGATCTGACCTCACATGCACATTAGCTCTAGAACCATCAGTAAAATTCGGTTTAGCTCTGTTTACTCGACTGTAAAATGAGGGTTAAAATAGCAGCTACTTCCCAAAGTAGTCGTGAGGATCAAATAAAGTTACATTTGTAAAAAGTGCTTACGACAGTGCTTGACACATAGTAAGTGATAAAGTAAATACTGCCTCCCTCTACCCCCAATTCATCCCGGTCATCTTGCATATAGGAAAACTGAAGCCCAGGAGGTTATAAATTGTGACTTGTTCAAGTTTACACATAATGCTTTTTTTTTTTTTGTCTTTATGGAGGGGGGAAGGCAGGTCAGTTGGGGTTAAGCCCAAGGTCACTGGGCTAGTAAGTGTTAAATGTCTGAGGCTGGATTTGAACTCAGGTCCTCCTGACTCTAGGGCTGGTACTCTATTCACTACACCACCTAGCTTCCCCACACATAATGCTTTTCATGTTGGCTAATGGCTCCAGTGAGACATTGTGTAACTCTGAGACAGGAGTTGAAGTTCTGTTGGCAACAAATGCCCCTGCTTCACAGGGTACTTTATCCTTCAGACCTAGTTTCTTTTGAATGAATAAATGAAAGGTCAAATTTTTAATGCATACTATGTGCAAATCACTTCAAACACAGGGCATACAAACAAAAACACCATCTTTGATAAGAATAAATACAGAAGGACCAGTGGCAAGTCAGATAAAAAAGCTTCTATAGTCCTTCTGGTGCATCAGCAAAACAAATGTCAATGCTTCTTCTCTAGTGTTAATGTCTCTGATGAATATATTAGTTTATTACAATGAACCAATTGACAGTTTCAAGGACTTTGGTGTCAAGAACTTTCTTTTTTGGATCTTCAGTAGCTTCAAATGTAGCAGTTGCTAGACTGTATCTACCCAGGGGTTGCATTCTAAGATGATGACTGTGGGCACTGTGCTAGAAACATTGCTATTCAGACTCGGGGTTCAGGCTCCAAGGTGTCCATCAGTCTTAGTAGAGATAATGGTCAATTTGAGGGTGATAATTTGATTTGTCTGATACAGTCTGCCTTATGGCTCTTCCTGGGGTGCTTTATTGCTTCCAGTGCAGGGATGGGCAGAGACTTCCAGACTTGTGGATAGCAGTTTAGTTAAATGTAGACCAGGAATTGTTGGCCCTTTTCCACAGTAGCAACTTTCTTAAAGTATAGCTGTCATGTCCGGGTTGGAAGCTGGACCAGTGGTCTAGGAAGTGCTGCCACTCCTTCTCATGGTTTATGTTGGTGTTGGTGGCAATTGGTCAAACAGTTGACTCTGGTAATTCTAGAAAACATACTCCCCTTGTCTGCAACAATTTCTTCCCATAATGGCACCTGTGCTGACTGGGATAGAAACAGGTCTGGTGTTTTGGGATACCGCTGTTCTAAAACCTTTTGGGTTAAGTGTCCTGGGATGTTAATTTTTATGGTCCTGATTGTAAATAATTTTTATTCTCCAGGACAAGAATTGCATTTCCACTTGTTTACAGTAATGATAAAGTGTAATGTGGTTCACTCCTCTCCCTCTGCACACATTCAATTGGGGTTAAGTGACTTGCCCAATGTCACATGGCTAGTTTTTTTCTGTGTGTGTGTTAAGTGTCTGAGGTCGCATTTGAACTCAGGTCCTCCTGGCTCTAGGGTCGGTGTGGTATTCACTGCACCACCTAAGCACCCCAAGGAGTTCTGTTTTCAAACATGAGAATTCCAAGCCAAACAAAAGTTGGTAACAGTATAGAAAGGATTGTTATTGGTCTGGATGAGAAAGTTATGTGTGGAAGTCCATAACACAAGGAAAATAGCATGGGTTTCTCAAACTTTCTACATTAATAGCAGGGTTGGTTACAGGAAGAACTATTTGGATAATTTGACATTTTTATTCAACTAGTAAATTAAAAAAGTGACATGCCACAGATTGAAAATCTCTTCAATGGATGAAATTTGGATATTCGTTGGAAACAAGCAAATCAGAGGATCAATTGCTTTGAAAATCATAGGAGAAAAGCAGAAGGCAAAATGTGAATGTTTTCTAAAAGAAAAAAACACAGGTGTTCAACATAATAGGCATCAAAAATTAAATCCATTTTTTTTCAATTTTTACATTCAGAAAATGATTCATTCTTAATGTGTAAGTTATTTCTGAACCAGTGCTATATGATCAGACCTCCTCTCATTAAACTCCCCACACACACATCCCCCAATGCAAACACTATTAGATCAAGGATCAAAATCAATATCAATTTAGAAAAAAATAATATGAATGAGAAGAAATGACATGCAACTGAGACAAATTCAAACCATTCTACTTATACAAGCTGTTAACATCTTTCCCCAATCACTACCAAGAGCAGTATATTAAAACAAAAGGCTCTGCCATAATTTATGGCAATTACATAAGGAAGTTTAGCTAATATAAATGAATCACCATAATAAGGATAACAAAAAAGCCTCAGTTATTGAACACTTGATTTCCATGCCAATGAAAGAAATACAGCAGCCAAGGACAATATTGTAGAACATTGTTTGTAAAAATGTAAATGGTAGGATGATGGATGATTACGAGTAGTATTATCCCATTAGACAATGAGAAGCAGTGGAGAGGAAAAAAAAAACCCACCAGTATGCAGAATGTTTGGAGAGACAACTTAAGCATAATCATTCTATGAGAAATTAAGGATGAAACTGAAAGAAGACAAAAATGGAAAAGATCTGTAAATATAATTATAAATAATTTCATTCAGTTGATGAAAATGGAGCAAACATATCTGGACTCTAACATCACAATCCTTGATGAGTTACAAGTGGAAGTAGAACTTCTTTTAAAAGGAAATAAAGATAGGAAAAAAAGTTGGACCAAAGCAAGTTTACAAAAAGAAGAAAAAAAAAACTTTAAATGAAATAAACAGATATTCTGAACTCATGCAAGGCGGGAAAGAGGCTAAATGCTTGGGGCGGGGGGGTGAGGATATATTATCAAATAAGTCAACCAGAAAATATTAATAATTCTCAATCCATATATTAAGTTTCCTATCTCTAGAAAAAAGTTATGAAAATAATCTTCACATACATCAAGGGAAACCTTCATAAAAACTTTCCTTATATTGAACCAGCCCTGTATTCCTAGTTTAAATCCTATCTTGTCATATATGGTATTTGACCTTTGTGATATATTGCTATAATCTCCTTGCCAGTATTTTATTTAGTTTTTTTGTTTGTTTGTTTGTTTTGGAGGGCAATTGGGGTTAAGTAACTTGCCCAAGGTCACATGGCTAGGTTTTTATTTGTGTGTGCTTTAAGTGTCTGAGGCCTGATCCAAATTCAGGTCCTTCTGACTCCAGGGCCGGCGCTCTACTCACTGCGCCACCTAGCCGCCCCATTTTATTTAGTTTTTGCATTGATTTTCATTAAGGAAACTGGTCTATAATTTTCCTTCTCTGTTTTAGTTCTTCCTGCTTTAAGTATCAAAAACAGATTTGTGTCATAAAAGGAATTTCGTAAGACTCCCTCTTTACTTATTTTTTAATAGATCATACTGTATTGGGATTAATTGTTCCTTAAAAGTTTAATTAAATTCATTTGAAATACATTTTTTCCTGGGGACTTTTTTTTCCCTTAGCGACCTCATTGATTGTTCAATTCACTTTTTTTTTCTTTTTTGAGTAGGGTCGTCTAAGATTTTTATTTTTTTTTATTCTGTTGATTTCGAAGTTTATGTTTTTATAAATATTCATCCATTCACTTAGATTATTGGTGTTATTGTCATAGAACTAGATAAAATAATTCCTAATAATTGCTTTGATTTCACATTCATTGATGGGGCATTCACCCTTTTTGTGTTTTTGAAACTGGTCTTTTGTTTATTTCCTTTTTTTAATCAAATAAACCAATGACTTATCTATTTTATTTAGTTTTTAAAAATAAAGCCAGTTCCTAGTTATATTCATTTAATGGGGTTTTTTTGCTTTCAATTTTATTAATCTTTTCTTTGATTTTCAGGATTTCCATGTTGGTATTTAATCCCCAATTCTGGCTTATTTTCTGGTGATCTGGGTAGAATTTAGCAGTTCATCACACATAAGTCCTAATAGGTCCTCAGTAGGATGCACTGAGTCTCAACAATGGTCTGATGCAACAGCTCAAAGACATGCTCAAACTTGATGTTTTTCATAAGGGTCCAAACATGGGTAGTCCAGTCCAGACTACTCAGATCTTTTCTGTTTTATCTTGCATTTTTGTTTTTAAATTCAATGGCTTTTGTTTGTTTTGTTTACATACACACATCCTCCCTGTACTCATGTTTCCTAGTCCAAGAAATGATTCCCACTCCAGGGTTGTGTTTGTTTTTGAATGGAGGCCTGAGTCCAATGATTCCTTAAATGTAGTTAACTCCTATGGAGGAACTCCCTCTCCTATTCAAGGGAACATTATCTGAAACTTGTGGTCTTAGAGAGTTGCCTGGGGACAGTGCCAAGATAGTAATTCTCCTATTAGTGTTCAGCCATGGAGCATTTTTTATTTTGTTATTCAAGTCCCAGCTTACTTCTTTTATTTTTTAATTTTTTATGGTGGTGATTTTAAATAAATTTTATTCTCCAGGACAAGAATTGCATTCCCACTTGTTTACAGTACTGATAAAGTGTAATGGGGTTCACTTCTCTCCCTCTGCACACATTCAAGTGTTCAGAATGCCCAGATTTACACAGCAGCTTAAATGTTACTTTTAAACTACCACTGACTTGGCTACAAATTTAAGTCCTTCAGTTGTTGGAAAATTGTGGGAAATGCTGTTTCTTTTGGTGAATCCAATGGTGGTCAAAGAGAAGCTCCTCCAGATGGGGCTGCCGCATGCCCTGGAAACCCACTAGGCGTGCTGTCTGGCATGCTCCCTGCACTCTGGAACAGATTGGTAATGATGGAGTTACAGACCTTCTCCAATTCTTTCTGTTGATAGTCAGATTCCTCCTTCTCAGAAGCCTGATTCTTGCCCAGTTTATTATTTCATTATATTTGATAAGGATCTTCTGTTTGTCTTCATCAAAAATTTTGCCTTGGAATTTCTTATCCTCTATGGAAGCATTCATATTGAAAGCATAAGATTCAAGATAATTCTTGGAAGACCACTTGTTTTATCATGTCGTACCTTTAGCTTTCTATTTCTCATCATCCAAGACCATACACTCAATGTTTTCTTTGCTCAGATGACCTTAGTCATGAAACAATGAAGATGCTAATTGATTCTATCAATGTCAAATGTCACTTCAATCTGAGGAACAGAGTGAGGGGATTACTGTGAATTCAACCTTGCCAAGAAGGTTTTTGCCATTTGTTAATGCTCTCTCACCTTCATAAACCTAAATAAGCACACCAGGCTGATTTTCCAAATAGATGGCAACAGTCTACATCTACTTGGCAGGGATGGTAGTATTGCTTTTGGTCAAAACT
Organism: Gymnobelideus leadbeateri; assembly: GCA_011680675.1. Classification (NCBI taxonomy): domain Eukaryota; kingdom Metazoa; phylum Chordata; class Mammalia; order Diprotodontia; family Petauridae; genus Gymnobelideus; species Gymnobelideus leadbeateri. The sequence goes on along the minus strand of WOXC01004847.1, from coordinate 40,670 downwards.
GTCACAAATCCACCAGGAGTTTTGATACCAAGGGAAAGAAGAGTTATGTCCAATAGCAGCAAGTCTGCACATTTTCAGATTTATCTCTAGACAAGATGGCAGCTTGGAGCTTAGCCCTATAGGCTAAGCCTCATCAGGATAGATGCTCCCTTTAATAATAATAAAGACAAGATTTGAGGATAAGAATTCATTATTTGGTAGAAAATCGTTGGGGAAACTGGAAAGCAGCATAGCAGAAATTGGACATGGATCAATATCTCACACAATTTGCCAAGATAAGGTCAAAATGGATACAGAACCTAGATATAAAAGAAAGAAAATTAGAAGAACAGGGAACATATTACATATCAGACTTATGAACAGGTAAATAATTTATATGTAATAAAAGGTGGAGAGCAAAATTAAATGTAAAATGGATAATTTAAATAATATTAAATTTATAAAAATTTGTATGAATAAAAGAACTCTAGACAAAATTAGAAGGAAAGCAAAAAAATGGGGTAAAATTTAATAGACAGTTTAACAGAGATCTCATATCTAAAATATATAAAGAAATTTGTCAAATCTATAAGAATACAAATCATTTCCTAACTGAGGAATGGTCAAAGGATATGAAAGCAATTTTCCAATGAAGAAATCAAAACAATTTATAATCATATAAAATGCTCTAAAACTCTCTTTATTAGAGAAATGCAAATCAAAGCAACCTTGAGATATCATTTCAGATCTCCAACACTGGCTAAAATGATTGAAGGAAAAGTGACAAATATTGGAAGGGTGGTAAAATTGAAACACTAATTCATTGTTGTTGGAATTTTGAAATGATCCAACCATTTTGAAGAACAAACTAGAACTATGCCCAAAGAGTTATTAAATTATCTAAACACTTTGACCCAACATCACCACTACTTGGCCTATTTCCAAAGATGATTAAGAGAAAAGGAAAAGAACCTATATGTTCTAGATTGTTTATTGCTGCTCTCTTTGTGGTGACAAAGAACTGTACATTGTAGAGCAGGGATGCCCATCAAATTGGGGAATGACTGAACAAGTTGTGGTATATGACTGTGCCAGAATACTACTGTGCTTTAAGAAATGATGGGCTCAATTATTTTAGAAAAAAAAAACATGAAAAGATTTGTACAAAATAATGAAGGATGAAGTGAGCAGAACCAAGAGAACATTGTATACAATAGAAGCAATATTGTTTTAAGAACAACTCAGAGCAAATAAATTATTTTGCCTATTGTAAATACCCAAATTAACTACAAAGGTTATAAAAAGATACTATCTGCATCCAGAGAAAGAATTGATAAATAGGAGTATGTATCTAAAAAATATATGTGTGTGAGTGTCTATGTGTATGTCTGTGTAAGGAAGAAAAAATAATATACATGAAAATTCTGCTGTATATTTGAAAGGAATAGCAAGGTGTCCATAGTAGATTTGTACTTTCAGGTTACAATCATCTTTTTTATTATGCTATATTATGGAAATACTTATTTTATTGCATAAATGAGAAATATTTTTCTAAAATGGATTGATACCCTTACTGAGTTTCTTGCCATTGAAGAAGCACTATTGAAGCTTCTGGATTTGGGATATATGAGTAGAACCACCCACCAAGAGGATGCCATGAACCTGTGAGCTTGGTCTTTTTCCTCTTTAGTCCTTTTCCACATAGTCAGTGTACTACAGATGAGGTCAGTATTAAGCTGTTCAAAATAGGCATGGGTGATAAAGATATAGAAGTTGGTATCGTCATAGAAGGATTCAAGCTAAATACTGGCCTGGGTACTGGAAGAAAAGGCATGCTTTGAAAATTCACAAGTGATGCACAGATGGTAGACATCCCTCTTGTTCTCATGGATGTCTTTCTTGTTCTTTCACTTGAACTCAGCAATGAAATGGTTGGCCATGTGGTTGTCAAGTCCTCCCTACCCAACTGGTGTCCTCAGCTGTGGATTTGACTTCAAAGATGCTCAAGGACCACCTCCAAGGCAAAGATCAACACATTTCTCTTGGCATCAACCTTTTGTCCAGGCCATAAGCCATAGCAGAAGCAACTGGCTCACTGATAATTCTGAGCACATTGAGACCACCTCAGTGGTTCCATCATCTTTTGTGACCTGACACTGGGAATCATTGAAGTTGGCTGGCACTGTGACAAGAGTTTTTTGTGATATACCAAGGTAAGCTTCAGCAATTTCTTTCACTTTTGTTAAGACCACATAAGAGACTTCTTCTGGATATATACTTTCAGTTTACCTTCTGTATTCCACTTAGACCTAAGGTCTCTATGTGCCAATCATAACCATGAAAAGTCAGTGGTTCATGTCTGACTGTACAATTTTATTCTCGAAGCTGTGAATAATCAAATGTTGTCATGAAAGACTGGTGTTGGTGGGGTTCATTACAACTTGATTCCTTGCAGCATCACTGATCAAATATTATGTGTCTCTGTGTAATAGCAAGCAAAGAAGTCGCTAACACTATGTTTTAGCTATTGAATTAATGCCTTGTATGAGCTATTTGATTAACACAGGAGTAGTTAACACCTTGTATCAGTTCATGATTGTATCAAGTATTAAGATCCAGAAGTTGTGAATCCCACAAGATGTGAATCCTAGAACTTGTGACCTCCTGCAACAGGAAGGGGAGGAGGTAACGACCATATATAAGGAGAGGCCCAGACTGGAGATAGCAGAATGGATAATGGAGCTCTTGTGCTGCAGAAAGAGAAAACTTGTGGTATCCCAGCACTTTATGTTTTTCTGTTCTGTCTGTCTTGATGTTTGTATGTGATACATTCTACAGAAGACCTAGGACATTACTGGAAGCCCTGAATGAGGATTTTCTTGTTGTATTTTACAGATATCCTATAGGAGGGTTTTGGAGGTTCTTGGACTTTACTGATAATTTCTTTTGAGCTCTCAGACCTTGTTTGTGGGTCTTTGATTTCTATGTTGATGATTTGTGGTGACCTGTTGGACCTCATTTGTCAGTCTGTGTTGATTTCTATACTGATGATTTGTGTTGAGTTCTCAGACTTGTTGGTGGGTCTGTGTTGATTTCACAGGCAGATAGAGGATTGATGATGGTGCCATCAATGTGTATGAATCTTGTTTTGACTCTGTTAAGCTTTGTATTCACAGAAACAGGAACTGTGAAGGACTTGAGGTGGACTGGACACTGTGAGTTACAATATGGAATGGGAACTGGACAAGGAACTGGATGAGGAGCTAGAAAAGGAGCTGGACAAGTTTCTGAGAGCTGTCTGCTTTTGAATCCAGGAGACAGTTGGATAGATTTAGGCAGGAGTTGGGACCATGGAAGAGGAACCATGGAATCTGAGAGCCAGACTTGAGTCAAGATGAAAAGCTGTCTTCTGGGGTACCTGATGGTGACTGAGAAGATGTTCATTTACTGTGACCTAGGGGTGGAGAGCTTTGACCTTTGTTCTTTATGCCTGTTAAGGAGACAAGCTTCCTTAAGGATGACTGAAATACGAACTTGCTAAAAAATTGAATTACTAAATAATTGTATTTTGTTTAAAACTATGTGACCATTTTAGTGATAAGTTGTTATGTCATAACTTTGTAAATACTGTACTTTGGTTTCTGTGAATGTTTTGCTTTAATTTACTGCTGAATAAATAGAGAGTTCACTACACTATATAATCAGAACCTTGATGCTGTTCACAGCAGCAGTCCTCTGGAAAGCTGCTCATGCTTGACGTTACACTGTGAAGGTGATGTAGTTTGAGATGGCCTTCTTTCCTTGATCATTAGCCATGATCAGCACTTTCCCATTTTGGAAGACTCTAAGTATAGGCTCCTTTGACATGGTTGCTGGGTCATTAGAGGTTAAGCTGCAGAACAAAAATGTCTCTCACTTCACTGAGTAGACATCAGATTAATTTTGAAATCAATACTGATCTTACAGAACAAAAACTAAACAAATAAAGCTTTGAATAAATAAAAATCTAATCCTACCACTCAGCTTGATCTATAGTGTATCAATATTCCTAATAATTCAATATTCATATTCCTCACACAATTGGGAATTTGACATCTAATATGGATAATGAGACATCTAGAATTTTGAGATTCATGATTCTAGAACCTGTTGCCCCTAGGGATCAACAAGATCTTTCAGGGGTGGGGCAGCTAGATGTACCTGCGGGCAGCCAGATTTCCCAGGAAAGCATCCAGACTTCTTTGGAATATAATAAGAGCCAGAGAGCAGACCAGGAGAGAGGTGACAACATCTTTCTCCAAATAACAATAGCTAGAAACCATTTAAAACTTTAAAATCCCTAGAAATAGCTCTGAAAATAGAAGTGTGAAAGAGCTAGGAGATGGAGATAGTGCCCCTCCACACACACACACACCCCCACACACACATACCCAAGAACAGAGCTCAATTTCAAAATAAATTTCTAAATAAAAAAAATACAGTGGAAAAATCAGAAAATGAAAAAAAAGAACCTGAACACAAAAAGCTACTGTGATGACAGGGAAGATCAAGAAAAACAGTCAGAAAACAACAAAGGAGTCAAAACAGCTACAAGCAAAGCCTCTTTTAAAATATATGAACTGGATACAATCTCAACAATAATTCCTAGAATAGCTAAAATTATTTCCAAAATCAAATATGATGGGTAGAGGAAAAGGGTAACAAATGATAGCAAAGGAAGAAAATTATAAAAAGAAAATTAACAATATAATAACAGAAGTGCCAAAATACTGAAGAGAAAATGCCTTAAAAATAGAATTAGGAAAATGGAAAAACAGGTACAAAACTTCACTAAAAATAATTACTTAAAAATTGGAATTACACAAGTGAAAACTTAACTAAAGAGTCATCAAGACATTATAAAACAAAGACAAAAGATAGGAAAAATAGAAGAAAATGTGAAATATCTCATTGATGACTAGAAAATAGATCACAAAGAAGTAATTTAAGAATTACTGGAGTACTTTAAGCCATGATCAAAGAAAGAGTTTAGATACCATGCTTCAAAAAATTAGGAAGGAAAACTGCTGTGATATCTTAGAATCAGAGGGTAAAATAGAAATTGAATGAATCCATGATCCCCACCTGAAAGAGATCACAAAATGAAAACTTCCATCAATAACACAACCAAATTCCAGATTTCCCAGCTCAAAGAGAAAACATTTTAAGCATCTAGAAAGAAACAATTAAGATACCATATAGTCAGACTCAAGATTATACTAGACTTTACAGCTACAACATTAAAGGCATAGAGAATTTAGAATTTGATTTTCCCAAAAGGCAAAAGAGCTGAGATAACAACCAACAACAACCTTATTAAGACAATGATATAATTGAAAACTGACATATGAAAGGCAAAGAGTACTTACCAGATTAAGAGAGAGGACAGCATCTGAATCTTGACTGCAATTCCTATTGATTTGATCTTAGACAAGGTATTTAACATTTCTAGAACTCAGCTGCCTAGTGGAAAAATGAAGGGTTTAGACTAGTTGCCTTCAGCACTATAAGGCTATGCTTCTCAATTCAGGAGCTAAAATTGTTCTATTCTTTAAGACAGTAAATTTATTTTTAAAAACTTTATAGGGGACAGAGCCACGGTGGCAGACTAGAAACAGGACTTCCAGGCAGCTCCTGCTACCACTTCCTCCAATACATGTAAAAAAAAGACTCTAAACAAACTTTAGAATTACATAACCCACAAAGTTACAGAGAGAAACAAACCTCCCACTGAAGGAAGCCTGGAAAGCTGACAGGAAGGGTACACCACAGCAAGCTGGGAGTTGAAGGAAATCCTGCCTGAGCTGCAGTTTTAGCCCCAGGGCAGCCCAGACCTGAGGCAGCTTGATCACCAACAGCTGGCGGTTTCCAGACTTTTCATTTTACAAATGCCAAAGACAAAGTAAAAGGTCAGTGTGGAACTATGTTCCAACAGGGGGAGCATGGTCTGCTGCTAACCCTGGAGCAAGAAGTAGAGGAGGTGCGGTGGCTGCAGCTGTTGCATGGCTGCTTCTGGAGGTCCTGGCCTACAGATTTTAAGGCAACCAAGTGACCATTAAGAGGGTAATTGTTCTTGTTTTAACCTGCTTGGATACAGATCATAGTCTTGGGTAGTGGTCCAGTGGTGTGTGAATAGTGAGCCAGAGCATGTGGGGGCTATAGAGAGGGCACCCATCTAATACTTTTGGCAGCTGAAAAAACTGCATTAATTTGGGAAATAGCTCTCTCTGTTTTGGAAACAGAGCTCTACTGCAACAAAAGTAAGTAATTGGCTGCCAATATGAACAAGCAATGTAAGCACAAACAGAACACAGAATCCCTTTTTGCAGACAAAAAGGATCAAGCCATGGATTGGGAGGAAGACAACAAAGTCAGAACTCCTGCATCAAAACCCTCAAAGAAAAATATGAATTGGTTACAGGTCATGGAGGAGCTCAAGAAGGATTTTGAAAGTCAAATAAGAGAAGTAGAAGAAACATTGGGAAGAGAAAAAAGAATAATGCAAGAGAATCATGAAAAGCGAGTCAATTGCCTGCTAAAGGACACCCAAAAATACATGGAAGAAAGTAACACCTTAAAAAATAGACTAACTCAAATGGCAAAAGAGGCCCAAAAAGCCAATGAGGAGAAGAATGCTTTAAAAAGCTGAATTTACCAGATGGAAAATGAATTTCAAAAACTCACTGAAGAAGATAACTCCTTCAAAATTAGATTGGAGCAGCAGATTCCCCACAAACTATGTAAAAAAGGACTGTGAACAAATTCTGGAGCCCCAGCACCCACAGAACAACACAGAGAAGCTAACCTGCCGCTGAGGACAGCCCAGCAGCCCTGCAGGAAGGACCAGCGCAGCAGTCTGGGAGCCGGCAGCACGCAGAGCGCAGGAGCCGAGCCGAGCGGAGCCCAGGTCCGTATGAGCCGAGGTTTTAGCCCCAGGGCGGCAGGGCCAGAAGCCAGCTGGAGGAACCCCAGAACACCAGTAGCTGTGGCGACTCCAGAATTATCAACATAGACATGCCTAGGACAAAGTAAGAGGTTAGTGTCCTATGGACTTTGGGACCTGTATTTGGGGAATGTGTCAGCTCCCTCCCCTGGGGGCTAGAAGCCACTGAGGAGACACGCCATTTTGTAGTTTTCAGAGGCAGGTCTGGCTCCCAGCCTACAAATCGTGGGGAGATCCAGCGATCAGTCTTGGGGGGTAATCACTCTTGCTTTAACCTCCCTGGATCTGGATTGTGTTCTAGGGTGGAAGTTGTGGATGGGTTTACAGCTTGCCAGAAACGGAAGTTGCCCCCCACACGTTCGGGATGAAAATTCCTCTAGCTGGCCTTAAAGCCATAGTGTGGCAACAAGCCCAAAAGTCAAGCAATTAAGTGGCAACATGCCAAGGCAAAGGAAAGAGAAAAATGCAACCCTAGACTCCTATTTTGGGGGCATAGAGCAGGAAAAGGACTGTGAGGTCAGAAGTCCTGCTCCAAAAGCCCCAGGGGAAAACATGAACGGGTTGCAGGTCATAGAGGACCTTAAGAAGGACTTTAAAAATCAAATAAGAGAAGTGGAGGAAAAATTGGAAAGAGAAATGAGAAGGATGCAGGAAAGTATGAAATGAGGGTCAACAGCCTGACTGAGGAAAACAACACCTTAAAAAACGGACTAACTCAAATGGCAAAGGAGGCCCAAAAGGGCAATGAGGAGAAGAATGCCTTAAAAAGTCGAATTTGCCAGATGGAAAAAAGAATCTCAGAAGTTCACTGAGGAGATTCATTCCTTCAGAGTTAGACTGGAGCAAATGGAAGCTAATGACTTTATGAGAAATCAAGATGCTGTTAAGCAGATCCAAAGAAATGAAAGATTAGAAGGCAATGTGAAATAGCTCATGGGAAAAACCACTGACCTGGAAAATAGATCCAGGAGAGACAATTTAAAAATTATTGGACTACCTGAAAGCCATGATCAAAGAAAGAACCTAGAAATCACCCTTCAAGAAATTCTCAAGGAAAATTGCCCTTGATGTTTTAGATCCAGAGGGCAAAATAGAGGTTGAAAGAATCCACAGATCACCTCCTGAAAAGGATCCCAAAAAGAAAACTCCCAGAAATATTATAGCCAGGTTCCAGAATCCCCAGATCAAGGAGAAAATACTACAAGCAGCCAGGAAGAAACAATTTCAATATTGTGGAAACACAATCAGAATAGCACAGGACCTGGCAGCTTCTACATTGAGGGATAGAAGGGCATGGAATATGATACTCCAGAGGGCAAAAGAGCTGGGAATGAACCCAAGGGTCACCTACCCAGCAAAACTGAGCATTTTGTTTCAGGGGAAAATATGGTCATTCAGTGGAATAGAGGACTTTCAAGCATTCTTGAGGAAAAAACCAGAATTGAATAGAAAATTTGACACCCAGATGCAAGAAGGAAGAGATGCCTGAGAAGGTAATCAGGGAAAAGAAATCAAAAGGAACTTATCAAAGTTGAACTATTTACATTCCTATATGGAAAAGCAATATTTGTGACTGATGATATCTTTCTCACTATGAAAATAATGGAAGAAGGGGTGTGGTCATATGAATACATATGTGAATGTGTGTGTATATGGTTACAGTTATATATGGATAGAGGGCATAGGTTGAATCTGTTGGGAAGGGAGAATACTCAAGGGATGAAATTATGAGGTGAGAGAGGAAAGTAGCAAGAAGAGATGGGGAGAGATAGGGTAGGGTAAACTATCCCATGTAGAAGAAGCAAGGGGAAGTGGTTGCAAAGGAGGGGGAGAATAAGGAAGGCTAAAAAGGCAAAACCACATTCACATTGAATTTGGTTCAGGGAAAAAACGACATACATACTAAATGGGATATCTCAACCTGCAGCAGCATAGGGGGAAGGGGGATGAGAGGAGGGATGATGGATGGGAGGGCATCCTTGGGGTGAGGGGAGGTTGGAAGTACCCACTATAGAAGAGGGACAGGATCATGTAGGGAATGGACCAGGTGGGGCGTGGGATGAGTGGGAGGGAATTATAAGCAGCCTTGTACAATATATCTACTATGATAATGTTTTGCATAGCTAGACATGTACAACATATACTGAATTACTTATCTCCCCAGAGGGAATGGGTGACAAGGAGGAAGGAAATGGATCTGAAATTCGAGGTCTTAACATTAAATGTTTCAAATATATATAAATACTATTATTAATACTCTTTCGCTTGTAATAGGGAGATAAGATGTGTAGGCATTGGGACACAAAGATTCACCTTCCTCTAATGGAAAAGTCGATGGGGGTATGGGAGAAGGTATGGGAGAGAGCAGATTGGAGGAAGTGATATCTTGTGGGACTACTATTCTGGGAGGTTGGGTAGGGGAATAATGGGGGGAAAATGATTGTAACTCAAAATCTGGTGGAAATGAATGATGTAAAACATAATAAAAAAAATAAAACAAAATACCTCACAAAAAAAAAATTAGATTGGAGGAACTGGAAGCTAATGACTTAATGAGAAATCAAGATACTATAAAACAGACCCAAACAAATGAAAGAAATAGAAGGCAATGTGACATACCTCATTGAAAAAGCCACTGAACTGGAAAATAGATGCAGGAGAGGTAATTTAAAAATTATTGTACTACCTGAAAGCCATGATTAAAAAAAGAGTCATGACACCATCTTTCAAGAAATTATCAAGCAAAATTGCCCTGATATTCTAGAACCAGAGGGCAAAATAGAAATTGAAAGAATTCACCCATTATCTCTTGAAAAGATCCCAAAAAGAAAACTCCTAGGAATATTATAGCCAAATTCCAAGGTTCCCAGGTCAGAGAAAATACTGCAAGCAGTCAGGAAGAAACAATTTGAATATTGTAGAAACACAATCAGAATAACAGAAGACTTAGCTGCTTCTATAGTAAGGTTTCACAAGGGCTTGGAATATGATATTCTGGAGGTCAAAGAAGCTAGGATTAAAACCAAGAATCACCTACCCAGTAAAATTGAGTGTAATGCTACCGGGAAAAATATGGTCATTCAATGAAATAGAGAAATTTCAAGCATTCTTGATGAAAAAACATGAGCTGAACAGAAAATTTCACATTCTAATACAAGAAGCAATAGAAGCATGAGAAGGTAAACAGGAAAAAGAAATCTTAAGGAACTTATTAAAGTTGAAATATTTACATTCCGACATGAAAAACAATAAGTGTAACTCATAAGACTTTTCTCATTATGAGGATAGTTGAAGAGAATATATGTGTGTATGTATATGTATGTTTACACATATGTATACACCATATACATGTGTATATAGGAGGAAGTATGTGTATATAAATATATATGTGAGTGTGGGCTTTAGTATGTCCATGTATACATCGACAAACAGGATGAGTTGAATATGAAGGGATGATATCTAAAAAATAAAATTAAGAGGTGAGAAAAGAATTTATTGGAAGAAGAAGAAAGGGAGAGATAGATTAGGGTAAATTATCTCATATAAGAGAGGCAAGAGAAAACTTTTACAATGGAGAGGAAAAGCAGGAAGATGAAAGGGAATGGGACAACCTGATTTTAATTGAATTTGCCCTAAGGAGAAAATAATATACGCACTCAAGTGGGTATCTTACCCTACAGGCAAGAAAATAGTGGGATGGGGGTAAGAGGGGGGAGGATAGAAGGGAGGGCAGATTGGGGGAGAGGGTAGTTAGAAGTAAACATTTTTTAAAAGGGATAAGGTCAAAGGAAAAAATAGAATAAATAGGGGGTGGAATAGGATGGAGGGGAAATATAGTTAGTCCACCATAACATAACTACTATGGAAATGATTTGGGTAACTACACATTTATAATCTATATTGAATTGCTTATCTGCCCAGCGGGTTTTGGTGAGGAGGGAAGAAGGGAAAAAATCTGGAACTCAAAAGTATTATAGACAAATGTTTAAAAATTGTTTTTCTTTTTACATGCAACTGGGAAATAAGGTATACAGATACTGGGGTTTAGAAACCCATTTTGCCCTACTAGAAAGTTAGGGGGGGTGAAGGGGAAGGATATAAGAGAGAACAGATTGGGGAAAGGGGTATTCAGTAGGCTTGCTATTTTGGGGTAGAGGGTAGGGGAACAGAGGGGAGAGAAAAAATTGTAACTCAAAATCTTGTGGAAAACTAAAAATAAATAAATTTAAAATAAAAAGACATAGTATTTTTCAGTTATTTCATCTAGGATATCCTAACTCTCTTCAAGAAAAAAAAAAGTATTCAAGATACACAGGTGTACGGATTTTGAAATGCCCATAACCTTTGTAATCTCTTTCAAATCATACTTTCTAGCCTCGCTTTTACCTTTCTGCTCATTACCTTCAAGGTCCCATTGAATCTACTACATATTAAAATGTTTGGTGACTTAGTTTGGAATATTTTGTTATGTTCACTGAATTTCTCTTCTTTTGCCTCTTTATCTTGCCTCTGTAACAAACATTGATTTCACGATTATTCATCTATTTCATCTATATTTATATATATCATCATATTCATCTATATTTATATATATTTGTACATATATAGGTCCATAGCTATACATATCTGTATCTCTGTGTCTAATACAGAGGGACAGAGAAAGAATGAGATTGACAGAGACAGAGAACAATAAGCCTGGCTGGTCAAAAATCCCATGAGATAACATCTCTTTTTACCTTTAGGCAAACAGTGAAAATACCTCTTTCAATACTTCTCTTTGCCTATGACCAGAAAACTTGTGAAAATGTTTTGTATTTTGCGGGGAGCTAGATGGTGCAGTGAATAGAGCACTGGCCCTGGAGTCAGGAGGATCTGAATTCAAATCTGGTATCAGACACTTGATATTTGCTAACACTGTTACCTTTGGCAAGTCACTTAACCCCAATTGCCTTGCCTTCCTACCTCCAAAAATAAAAATAAAAAAAAATAAAATGTTTTGTATTTAAGTGCATCTTCTATATGGTTTATTGCTAATAAGAAAGTTAATAAGATTATGTTTTGATTCACAGAGCTATAAAGATACTGCTGTCAGTCAAGAAGCATTTATGGACCCCTATGTTCCAGACACTATACTTAACAGTAGGGATACAAAGACAGGCCAGAAATTCAATCCTTCTTCTACTGGAGCTCACACTATAATGAGGGAGCCAATATGAAAACAATATATGTGCAGTATATAGTATATATATATATATATATATATATATATATATATATATATATATATATATATATACACACTGTGGAAGATAACAGAGAAGACCTGTTTTGGAGAAAAGATGGCATTCAACTGGAACTGCTCTCACCAAATTTACCAATATCTTTTAATTTTCAAATCTAATGAACTTTTTTTTTAAAGCAATTGGGGTTAAGTAACTTACTCAAGGTTACACGGCTAGTCATTATTTATGTGTGGGTGCTCATTTTCTGAGGTCGGATTTGATCTCGGGTCATCCCAACTCTGAGGTCAGCACTCTTACTCACTGTGCCACCTAGCCGCCCCTTTAGGGCAATTGGGGTTAAGGTTACACGGCTAGGTTTTTGTTTGTGTGGATTAAGTGTCTGAGGCCGGCTCTGAACTCAGGTCCTTCTGACTCCAGGGCCGGCGCTCTATTCACTGTGCCACCTAGCCACCCCTTAATGAACTTTTCTAAATCCTTATTCTCTCTTTTGACACAGTCATTTTCCCTAAAGGTGACTTAGTCCAAGTAAGCATCAGAGGTGGTGGAATCTTGGATCTATCTCCTCTGAATCCAGTTACAATGGGTTTCCTCTGTACCACAATGTCCCCTATATCATGTTACTGAGAGATATTATTGTGCCACAGGAGACCATTGGAAAAAAATGAAGACTGTATTAAAGGTCACCATGGTCAAAAAAAAAAAAAAACCTTATTATCCAACCGTTTGGGCAAGAACTTCTCTTTCATTAGGTAAGACTTTTCCTCAGGCAGCAGAAAACCCTATTACTGTATCTAAATTCAAAAACATTCCAGTTTGGTAGAAGTTATAAGTTTTTATGCTATAAAGCTATGCCCACAAAGACCTCAGGCTCACTTTCTCACCATGATAAAGCATCAGAATAGCATCTACATGCAGGCTGACTAAAGGAAGGAAAGAAAATTCAATAATGTTGGACCATTTGGTGAAAATTTAAAGATGGATGATTTGGTCCAAGAATCCAGGACTATAATATATGAAACAAGTGCTTGTCCTATTTGGACTGAGTTTGTTTGCTCAAACTTTGTCTTCTGACTGCATACAGATTTTAAGGGGTCCCTTGGGGCTCAAAGGGTCTTTTCAAATCAAACAAGATACTGTTTTTGGAAGTATTGCAATTGCTGTGTCCAGATTCATCATTGAATTCACCTGAGATGCACGGAATACAAAGCAGTGAATACTTTGTAGCAGCGCAGGGTTGAGCAGTTTTGCCAATGCCTCCAGGACACTTGAAATCAGCCATCAAAACGATTATCCTGGGACTCTAGTCAATAGCATGCCTCCCGTCTTCCAAGTGTTTACTCCAAGCAAAGAAGCTTGCTTTGATGAAGGGGCTTGTTTATATGCTTGCTCATTAAAGTCCCATGTCTGTGACACTGCTGCTCTTTCTGAGACAAAGCTTCATATAGTAAAGTTAAAGAGAAATCCCAGCTTCGGATATATGTCTCGGTCTTTGAAAGAATTTGAATCTTTGGCACAGTCCCATTCTCAGTTACCTTGCAAAAACTCTAATGAGGAGACTGAGAAAAATCTGTTAATATTTAATAAGCCTTCTGATCGATGGCAGTGCCTCCTGAAATGTTCATCTCTTTGACTGGTGGGAAATGAACTTCATCGGGATTTTTTTTTACTACCCCATAGTTTCTTGTTAACATTTCCCTTTCCAGGGTCTGGAGAGAAACTCACACTTCCTAGCAATGAACCTATTTGAACTATACTCTATTTTCTCCCTTTCACTAATTTATTTTCAATCCAAACTGGACATCATGTTGAGATGAAAATATTAACATCGCATGAAGGCTAAACTAGAAAACTTCATACAAAACAAAATAATTCTACAATGACCAAATAATCAATGAATTATTTCCATATGTGGAGGTCAATGTATTATTTTGACTTAAGATAGTATGACAATTAAGATAGAGTGAGAATGAGAAAGCAAAAAAGATAGAGATAAACACAGTGTGTGAGAGTATTTGTGTGTGTGTGTGTGTGTGTGTGTGTGTGTGTGTGGAGAGAGAGAGAGAGAGAGAGAGAGAGAGAGAGAGAGAGAGAAAGAGAGAGAGAAAATCATGTATGTGCCTATTTGTAAATACTGCTGTAATTTAAAATGTATGGCTAAGAAGGAGAAAATAATGGAAGATAACACAGTACATAATAACAATGAAATTATGCTTTGTTTAAGAGAATCACAAAATCTCAGCATTCAAAGAGACCCCAGAGGCCCATATAACCCAACTTATCCATGAACAATAATCTGCTCTATGGCATCTAAACAAACATTCAACTGGCCTTTGCTTGAAGGTCATACAGGCAACCAAGCAGCAGAGTAATCACCAAGGCAATACCCACAGAAGCTGCTATGAATATGCAGGCATATTTCCAGGTTTGAATAGCAAGAGACTTCTGAGGGCCATCCAGAGCTTCTGAGAACTGAGGAGGCATGACTGTGGTGCTGGTATTTTGTCTGTCTGTTTTGATGTTACTTTGTCAGATTCATTTGTTGATAGAGGCCTCAGAAGTTGTTGTTGGGTCTAGGTTGATTTCACAGGCAGAAAGTGAATTGTTGAGGATGCTGGCAATGTGAATGAATGTAATTTTGACTTTGTTAAGCTTTGTCTTCCCAGGAATAGAAACTATGGGAAGGACAACCATGGAAGCTGAGCATCTGCCTTGTGTGAAGATGAAAAGACTTCTTGGATACTTAATGCTGACTGATGATATTGTAACCTAGTTGTAACCTAGAGGTGGATGGCCTTTGTGCTTTGAGATTGACTAAATGAATGTATTTTGTTTAAGAAGGAAGACTTTTTGATTGAAGAGATTAAGGCAATGTGACCTAGGGGTAGACTTTGGATTGACTAAATGAATGTACTTTGTTTAAAAACAAACTTTAACCATAAAGTCATAATTTCACCAATTTGTGATTGAATTGAGGACTTACTAAATGATTGAGTTACTAAATTGTATCAGCAAGCACCCCAACATCCCCAGGGTGGCTGCCAACACAGATTCTTAGATCTGCTTTTCAAAAGTAAAGCAACTCAAAATGGGTTAACAAGCTTACTTTAATCAAACAAACACACATTACCTAGTTCAGGGGAAAAAGGTCAGCACCCCGAACTTCAGAGTTACAGAACTTACAGATCAGACAGGCTTCCAAACTGTCCCAACATTACATGCATCAATACCAAATCACAGTTACCAGAGAGGGAAGCATCAACATCTGGGTTTTCAAAGTCGGGGGGCTCTCAACAACGGCTCCCCAGAGTCTCATCTGGTCAAATCACACAACACTTCTCAAAGTGAGCCCCAAAGCAAAGCCTCTCATCAGAGTTTATATAGCCTTCTCCTGGCTCAGAGAATGTAACAACCTTTTTGACCCACTGCCCAATGACAAAGTATCAAGGTGTGGGTGGGCTTTCCTGAAAAACAAGCCTCCCACCACAGGCTCCAGGAGCACTTAAGCTAGGGGCAGGGAAGATCTTTAAATTTGCATTTCCATTACATAAATGAATGTACTTTGTTTAAAACCATGTGCCCACTTTGATGAAAACTACATGGCCATTTTAGTGTAAGTTGTTGAGTTGTGACATGGCAAAGCTGTGTTCTGATTTTCTGTGAATGTTTTGCTTTAATTTACTTTTTAAATAAATGGAGCCTTCACTTTGCTTATATTTAGAACTGCAGTCCTCTGGGAAGCTGCTCATGCTTGGACTTACACAAGATACAACAGACTTGTCTTCTTTGAAGACAAAACTAAGATATTTATTCATATATAAGAAAACAAAATATCCACCATGATAATAAAGGAGTTGGCACACATTACCAATGCAGGAAACACTGACATCCCCAAGTGTTTCCTCTGTCAGGCCGCCCCACAAAAAAAAATCTCACCTAGGCAAAATTCCTCCCTCCCTCACTCTCACTACTCTGCTTCAGCTCTGTCCCAGCTCTAGGCTCTGCCTCATTCTCCTCTTCCTGCTCCACCCATTTGGCAAGCTCCTCCCACCATTGGCTGCATGTGACTCAAGCTGTAGGCTGGGCAAGACCTCAAAGTAGGTCACATGAGCCTTCTGAGGGACAGGGAAGATCTTTCAATTCTCTTTACATTACCCAGAAGAAGGATTTTGAACCCAGGTTCTCTAAGATCAAATCAAATGCCTTTACCATGGCCCCACACTGACCTCAGAGGAATTAAGTCTTCAGTTCTCAATAGTGATCCAAATGACTGAATAAAATGGCTAGAAATGGAAAAAAATATGTGAGCATTGTCTAAAAGGAAAAAAAAAACACTGCTTCAGTACATTTTGGTATCATTATATCTGGATCTGGGTAATAATCCCATTTTGGGATCATTCTATCTGGGTAATAATGAATGCTATCGAACATAAGTTCTAAAAGGAAAGGAACTTCTTTTGTCCTCACTTTTGTCTTTGTTTCTCTGGAACCTGGAATAGACCTAGCACAATGCTTCTGATCAATTGTTTCAATACAACATGATTTGACTTTATTCAGTAGTAGTCAAAACATACAGACTCTTGAAGGTCATAGGATTTAAGACAGGAAGGGAACCGTGATATCCTCTCTTACGACCCCATTTACATTGGGGAGGAGGAAATTGAAGCCTGGGAAGTTTAATTAGTTTACCCAGGGTCATAAAGTCATAATTGCCAGAGCCAAAATCCGTACCTGAGTCATCTAGTTCCACATCTAATGCTCTTTCAACAATATCATTTTGATATGATCATACCACATTAGTGAAGGGGAAGCCTTCATGCTTTGGTATGACTATTTCTGAATCTATTTAACAACAAGCCCCATAAAAAGTCCCATACAAACAATTTATGTGAAATGAGGCAGAAACAAAATAGCTAAAGAACTATCCAAAAGTTAAGAATCTCAAAAGAAAGAGGGAGAAGATTACTTCCTATAATTACAGGAATTTGTAACAAACATTTCTCATATGTGATCATGATCCCCATACATGACTTCAATTAGCTCATTCTTATTCTCCCTACTACTCCCATCTCAGCCAAGACTGAGATTCTTATTTACCTGGATAGGCTCAATTCAATCCTTTAATACATCAAGTAGGGACAAAGGCAAGGTGCTTCTACAAGTACATAGAACAGTTTCTTGCACACAATATGTAATAATTAAATACGTGTTGAATGAAATAATTTGCTTATGAGAAAGTCAATTGATAACTGTTAAGATTATTCCACAAATTTTAGTTCCGTTCAATAATGCTTCTTGAAAGTGGAAAATAAACATATGTAAGAGTTGTTTTTCATTTCCCACCTTGATGAAAATTTGTACTACTGCATCATGCCCACATCACCATCCTGTAAGATAAAATTAGCCTGGGTACATACATGCATCAGGGCCCTCTACCCTGGGATTTTGACAACTATGTTCTCAAATCTTAAGGCTGCTTTCCGCTGCATTCTTCATATATTTGGGATTAAGTGGGTTACAGATTTGGGAAGAGGGAATGTTTTGTACCTTATTCTTCCTATTATGTGTGTGTGTGTGTGTGTGTGTGTGTGTGTGTGTATTTGGTAAGGCAGTTGGGGTTAAGTGACTTGCCCAGAGTCAAACACCTGGTAAGCAAACTAAACTCTTAAAGGATAACTGATATAGATGGGATAACCAGTGGGAAGTACAGGAGCAGGTGTGGTGAGGGAGAGGGTGGACTAATGAACAACAGAACTATAAATATTTTTTACTCAAGAATATTAAAGTCCTCTAAATTTGGTTGTTCCAGTGAAAAGTGTGCTGAGTTTTAGGTTAGAGAACCTATGTTTAGAAGTCTATCACTGATGTATACTTGGCAATATGATCTTGAGCAAGCCCTCAACTGCTGGGCTTCAGTTTACTCACGTGTAAAATCTAAAACTGAAAGTAACAGACCATTGAACAAATAATTTCTTAGGCTCCTTCCAGTTCTATCAGAGAATAAAGCTAAGCAGGCACCTGATCTGGCATAGTCCAAACCCCTCACATCATACAATCAGGGTTTCTTAAACTTTTTCCACTCCTGACCCCTTCAGAACTTGTTAAAATGTGGGTCCCAACACCATATAGGTTCTGAAGGAAATAAAAGAGATTAAGTTAGTTGCTGAAGTAACTCATTCTGTTATACATACTCTAAGTGCTTACCAAAACTGTTCCAGTGTCAGTGGAGCAAAAAGCAGTTTTTAGGTAAAGTTTCCTACTTGCCCTCCTTCTCATTGTCCTCCTCTTGGCATTTCCAGAAGTTTACCATGCAGAAGGATAGAGAGACTAAGGGATGTTGGGGGAGGTAGGGGTTCAGAGTTTCAGAAAAGGTGTTAGAAAAACTTAAGCCACTTCACAAATTTCCAAGGAAGGATAGCTCACCAAAATAAAAAATGAAATAGGATCTTTCACTGTGGCCAGTAATTTTCAGATGAAAAACCAAATTAAACCACTGACAAGCATATTAAAAAGATGATATACATATAACACACTGTATGTGGTGGCAGGGACCATATTGCCTCCATCCCTCCTTGAATTGTGTTCTGGAGGTTTAATTTGTTAGATTTATGGTTTTCTCCTCTCTTAACCTTCCCATTCCTTATGAATAATCTTTTGGTATATTCTCATGTTTCCTGATTACATGAGAAATTTGCCAAGGCTATGTTCTGTGAATGCCAAATGTAGATTTTATTTCAATAGTAATTTTTATGTATTTGGACTTTTCTATTTATTTAATAATTACATTTTGAAATCACATATTTATATTAAAATAGCTTATGAGAAAAATAAAGCTACTGTAGTAAGGTCACTCACATCTACTGGTGGGGCAAGTGTTCTAATAGTCAGCTGATGACAAAATAAAATGGTTCTTTTTTCTAAATTAATGCTTAAACATGAGGACCAGTGATAAATTACATTTTTAGCAAGCTTATAGGATAAGAAATATTATCTAGAGGAAAATTAAATTTAACTAAAATTTTTGACCCATTATTTTCTGAAATGTGTTATTTTCATGAATAATCAAATATCTGCATTTAGTTTACCTTGGACAAATTACTTCAACTCTCTGATCCTTATTTTCCTAATCCATATAATAGAGTTGACTTGGTTGACCTCCAAGGTCCCTGCCAGTTCTAAAACTATAATCCTTTGATTTACTATTCTTGATAATCCAACATAAGTACTGTAGAACTAGTTGGTGAGACTTCTATGGTAAAGTTCTATTGTAAGTGAGAGAATTCTATTTCATTAGCAAGTCTTGATTTCTTACAGCATATCCATGCAAAACATTGCAGAGTTTGGGAAGTAACTATTACCTCTTACCTAACATCAATCAGTGTTTGGCAGCATAAAATGTTTAATTGTGCCAAGTGATTATTTTGAAAACAAGTCAGTCACTGAACTATACTATCAGGTTGGCTCAATAAATTTAAGCTTTTGTTTGATTTTTTTTTAAAATAGTGTTCCTCCAAAACTGTGTGATTAATTACAATTTTATTCCTGAAGTGGAATAAAAAAATAATCCAAGAATATTGTCCTGTAAAAACACAAAAATATATTATCAGAATTCAGTCAATTCCTTGGCTGGATGGGGAAAGGCAGGTATGATGAACAATTGGTAATTGGTAACTTTTAAATTATGGTTTTAATAAGAACAACTCAGTAAATAATTGTAGTTTTTCAGCATCTGCTGAAAAAAAAATTAACTGATTCCCAGAATATTTCAATCAAAGCACTTCAGGGTACCGCATTTAGGTTTCCATCACAGAGATGCCTGGAACAGAACAAGCTTGCCATGCATGGGTTAGGGGTTAGTTCCTGAACTCATCCATCACATTCTCACTGTCAAGGGCTGAATTATTATGAAGACCTCGTGGTGGAGAGAGTGCTCCACCTGGACCTTCATGACCTCTGAAGTCACTTTCATACACACTGACATAAAGAACACACAAAAGACATAAGCAGACACAGAAGCATCAAATGTATGTAACAGAAAAATTTAAAATAAAATAAAAACAAATCATGAGTTATACACACATGATTTAGGATTAAAGAGAGCCATATGTCCCAGAGTTTTAAATTGATGGAAAGGTCGTTTTTCTGATAATCGCCTATGTGAAAATGAATGGCAATTAGTGCTCCAATTGCTCATCATTGAGACTTAAGTGTTTATTTCAAAGGTTTCCAAATAGTTTCTCCACCTCTATTTTGCAACTGATTCTTGATCCATTGCAAATCTATACCTCTGTATGTGAATATGTTTATTTAGACATATACATATATAGCCTACATAACAAGGATATATCTTAGTCAATTTACAAATACACATTTATCTGACACACATTTGTATAACTTTCTATTTTTCAAAAATAGAGATATATGCTAAATATCTTTTATACTCCTATTATCAAAGCCATTTAAAATAGTTGGCCCTTGGAATCTTGCGCCAGATATAACCTCATCAAAAATAAAGCCTATCATTAATAGACTTATTAACTGTGCCCTGGCAGAGTGGGGGAACACTGGTCTTAGAAGAATAAAAGTGAGATAAGGGGTGGTTAGGTGGTGCCTAAGTGAGTAGAGCACCAGCCATGAAGTGAGGAGGACCTGATTTCAAATCCTGCCTCAGACACTTCACACAAAAACCTAGCCGAGTGACCTTGGGCAAGTCACTTAACCCCAATTGCCCTCCCCCAAAAAAGGCAAAAAAAAAAAAAGAAGAGATGAAATCCCCTCTCAGAAACTTATTGTGTGACCTTTTAAAAGTCATTTGTTCTCACTGAACCTTGAATTCCTAGTAAAAATGATGGGAGGACTTTGAGATTCTTTCCAGTTCTAGCTCTAGATCTGTGATTTTAGGTTACCTCAAAATTAATCCCCTCTTCTTTACAAGGAGAATAATGATAGTAACTACCTGTGGGGAGGGAAAAATATTATATATGTGAAAGGAAGGTGTATATAATGTTACATCCTGATTAATGTAATATGGAAGACCTTGACATCACTATTAAGTTAAGGGCACATCTTAAAAGCATGAATCTAGTATGAGCAGGTCCTAGATAATGCTATTCAATCAGTCAAAAATAAAAACTGGGGGTGGAGTAAAGGCAGGGACTCATCTGAGCTCTCTCAAATTCCTTTCCAAATAATGTTAAAATAATGCCTCAAAATAAATTTTGGAGCAGCAGATCAAATAAATGGATAGAGCAAAAAAAAATGTTCCCTCCCAAGATAGCTAACTTAGAAAGTCCCAATGGGGAAAGAATGGACCACAATCCAATGGAGGCTGAGCTCAGCAAGCCAGGAAAATACCTGGGAGATGACTGAACCCACAGCAGTGGCATCTAGAGCTCTCAGCCCACAGATGGTAAGAGGGTCGGACAATTGGTCAGAAGAAGCAGGGCACCCTTTGCCAGCATTGGGTGCAGGAATTTGTTGCATTGCTCAAATGTGGAGCCAGGCCTTAGTCCCAGGGCAAGGAAGAGTACTGGCACACTAGAGCCATTAATTACAAGGGAGCAGGGATATTGGTCACAGGTCTAGGGTAGTAAACAGTGCTTGTGGTGCTCACAGGACAGAGGATGGCTCAGGAGAGTACAGGAAAGAATGCTAGGCTAGGAATAAGACTCATCTTCCTGAGCTTAAATTTGATTTCCTATGCTTACTAGCTGTGTGAGCCCTGAGCAAGTTACTTAACCATGTTTACCTCAATTTCCTCATCTGTAAAATGAGCTGGAAGAGGAAATGGCATACCACTCCAGGATCTTTGTCAAGAAAACAACAAAGGGGGTCACAAAAAGTCAGACAGGACTGAAAAAGACTGAACAACAACAAATACAGTTCTTTCTCATTCTCTACTATAAACCACTTTTCCATAAAATCCTCCTACTCTTACCATATCTATTTCTTAGAGACCAAAAATCTAAAGATAGAGAACATGGCTGGGAAATGAATGAGCTCTTGAAGGGAAGGGGAAATTTCGTTTGTGTCTTTGCATCATCACTATGTAGCACAATGAATAGTACTAGTGGATAGTCAGCAACTAATAAATGCTAGATGATTGAATTTTATGAAGAACAAAAATTCTCTTTTTTGAGTATTTTGCCACTTTCAGATTTTATTGTTTGGGCTGATACCCGAACCTAGTTCTCCAGGTGGATGCAATTGTGTTATAATCCTTAACTGATCGGAGTGGCTGTTCACAAGATGCATTATAAAAAGATTTTATTTTTAGCTTTTCACTGACAAAGCACTTTTTAAAATCCTCCAAAAGCCTTGACCCAAGTTTGTCAATGAACTCAAATCCGGAACCCAAAAATATATTATGCTTGAAAATGCTTTTAGATATTTTAGACATTTTAGATACACAATGGAGAGAAAGCATGGTGCAAAGGATAGACGGAAGGCTGGGTGACAACCAATGAAATCCCAGATAGAATTCCTGCCTCTAACTCATACCAGTTTGGTGAGTTTGGGCAGGCAATTTAACCTTATCATGCCCCAGAAGCAATTCTCTGTATAATGCAAAAGATGCTAATATGAATAAGAGGGTTTTCTATTCAGGGATTCTTAACCTAGGATCTCTGAGTTTGATTCATCATTATCCTCATCAGTTTATTACCGGTATTATTGTATTTTCAATATAATTGGTTTCCTCTATAATCCTATTGATTTTACTTTATACATTTAAAAACATTCTGAGAAGTGGCACATAAGTTTCACCAGACTTTCCTAGGAGATCATGACACACATAAAAAGGTTAGAAGTCCTGTTCTTCATCAAATATTATCCACATTGGGGAAATCATTAGGATCTGGAAGTAAAAAAGGAAGAAGCTGGATTGGACCCGCATTTTTCCTAATGAACTATAATACTCCAAGAGTATCATCATGGGCTGTGAGAAAGAAGATTTAAAATATGGTCTGGTAATAATAAAAGTGATGATCTAAGGACCTTAAATGAGTCAGGAAGTTCAAAGCCCCGTCTTAAGTAAAAGGTACCAAAAATTAACATGTCGTTTTCAAAACTTAAACATTTTAATTTATAGGTAGGTAGGTAGATTAGAACATTTTAGCCAGGAAATAAACCCCACTCATGTCACCAAAATGTGCATCTCTTGGGCTGGCTATATAACAGAGTTGGGACGATAACAGAATTTTCTAGAGTAATCTGATCTCCCTGTTAAGGAGTACTCATGGGTATAGCATTTCAACGACGCTTTATGATGTCAGGCCTTACAAATCCAGGGAGTGAAACAAAAAAATGAAAAGACTCATTGACAGGGAAAATAACCTTGAAATATTTTTCCACGATGCAAAAGGCATGATTTTTGAAAGATTTGAAATGCAAGCATGTTTTCTGGGAAAGCTGCAAATAGCCTGCAATTCACATATGCCTTGCCTATCCCATCACACGTGAGCACACAAGGCATTCACAGGAACCGAAACCCTCCCTAGCATTCCAGAAGGAAGATGATAAAATCAGCTTGTTTTCAGCTCGGGGGTGGCCAGGTCGGCTTCAGCTGCATGCCTACAGCACCCCCTGGCCCAGCCGGACAGAACAGCAAGCACTCGGAGTCCTGCCTAATGATTTGCTGCCCAAAGGGAGACTGGGAGAACACATGTAAACCCCACGAGCTGTTGTAACTGGGCTTTACTGAAGGAAACGATCTGTTTGATTTGTGGTGATCGGTGCCTCACCTAGACTTTAGAGTGTCTAGCATAGGATGACCCCATCTTCTCTGTTGAGCCTACCAGGGAGATGACAGGCAGCCCTATAGAAGCCACACTCATATAAACCTTTTCAATGAGGACAAACTCGCAAATTTCTTAGCTCTGATCAGTCAATCACCTGAAATATAAGCCCAGAACTCCAGTGCAGGCGTGCTGAGGGTTACCTGGAATACTCCCAATGAATACAAAAAAAGAAAAGAAATAATGCAGAGTCCAGCAAATGAATGTGAGTAAAGTCAATGGCCACCATTCATTCATGTGCTAGGTGGGGCTGTGTTCACTTTGCCCCCCCTGGGGCCACGTACCATGTTCAGAACTCATCCCAGGATCGGGAGCTTCTGATTCCCAAGCTTCTTACTCCCCCACACAATTTGCCTATTCCCTTCTCTGAGTGTTCATTGTTTCCTTATTAAGCTGCAATGTACAATCTCTGCATATCGCATGGGTGCTGTGAGCATAGCACCTGTCAGTAGGAATTCAGCAACATGGAGCTCAAAGGCTTTGATGGGGACCTAAATGGAATACAGATTTGCTAGTGCAGCACCAGTCTGTAATCTAGGTGGGATGCACAGAATTTCCATCAGAATGCTTCATCCCAGATTTAAAAGAGCAGACCGCGTTTTTAAAAGTTGTGAGTCTACAAAGACCTGGCTACATATTTGTTTTGCTACCCTGTTTTCAGTTTTTGCCCCAAATTTGTCCAGGGGCATTTGGAAAGACCTGTATTGTTCATTATTCCAAGTTCCTGAACCCT
The DNA here is from genome assembly GCA_011680675.1 of Gymnobelideus leadbeateri. Taxonomy (NCBI): domain Eukaryota; kingdom Metazoa; phylum Chordata; class Mammalia; order Diprotodontia; family Petauridae; genus Gymnobelideus; species Gymnobelideus leadbeateri. Next base: position 15,941 of record WOXC01004847.1, on the reverse strand, counting down.
GGATACTTGTAAATCACTTGGTCAATGTGCATTAAATTTAATTTTTTCTGACCACCACAACTGGGCAAAGACCAACAAATTGATTGGGTTAGGAGAAGATAATCTCAAGGATAGGGCCACTTAATGAACTCCAAGCTTGTCCAGTGCTGCTAATGCACAGTTTTCGATCACTTAGCCAACTCCCCAATAATTGAATTTATCATCTGAAACTCCAGCTCAGTGCTAATGGTACAAAAATAGGAGCGTCTCTTTCAGCCTCGCTCCCTCCACAAAATGTCACTTATTGATGTTTTTCTTCACCAAACACTTGTCTTCTTTGTCTTTCTGTCAGGCCTGGTTGTCAGTTCCAGAGGTGCAATTATAAGAAAACTTGCATTTGGGGAAAACACATACACACACACACACACACACACACACACACACATACATTATTGACCCCCCTGGAAATTGGCAACATCAAAACCTGCAAAAGGAGCTCAGGCAAGCTTAATGGGATATATGCAAATGTTCCCCACTTAGGTCTGAAACTGTCATATGTCTGTTGTTATTTTAAGCCTAGCATGATCTCCTTTCTGTTCTAGTCCCTTTTATTTTGCACTCAAAGGAAGTAACACGTTTGTAGGACTGGACTAGCTTAAGGGGAACGGCGAGAAAGCTTGCAAGGTTTTGCTGTGAGGGATCATTAGGGGAACCAGTTGATTGCATAACCTTGTCACCAAGAAAAAGTAAAGCCTATAGTATATTGTGACATTAAAAGAAGTGTAAAGAAAGTGCAGAAAGGAGCTGATTTCTGTAGGTTTACAAAATCAAGGCAGCATTGTAGAAATTAGAAGGGAGCAAAGAATAGTAACTGATTATGCTTTAATTTTTTTAAATGAAAGAAGAGCCCAATTTAGCAATTCATTGTGGATCAAAAATAGCTCAGCATAATTCATAAGGTCCATTATGGAGGGAGGCACTGACACTCATTATTATGATAATTCCTTGTGATAACTTTTTATTGAACATAAGTGTTGCCATGATTAAATATCTTAACTGGCAGTTCTCACACATTGATGACTGTAGTTTCAGTGCAAGACCTTACATATTTCCATCCTAAAATAAGATTATAACATTCAACACATGACTAGAGTCTAAAGAAACCATGTCTGTGCATGCAGGTGCATGTATGTATATATACATATATGCAAATATTTTATATACCATACATAGTGTATATTTACCCACATATACATATATGTATATTTTATTCAATTTCATTTTCATACCAACTAGCAATTTACCATGCATGTAAACTGTATGTTTTCTACAATGCACAGGGAATAAAGAAGAATTTGATTTGGGGGGTTTTGTCCAAATTATGCAACCTCATGCTTTTTGTAGACCAGGTAAATTATTTTTTATAGTATTTTTGAGCCTTGTGTCTTTTCTTCTAAAACACTGCAAATCAAAAGGTACTGTGATATACTACAAAAGCTCTAAAGCATGTGTGTGTGTGTGTGTGTGTGCGTGTGTGTGTGTGTGTGCGTGTGTGTGTGTGTGTGTGTGTGTGTGTGTGTGTCAGAGACCCCTTTGGAAATCTGGTGAAGCCTATAAACCCCTTCTCAAATAGCTTTTGTGTGTGTGTGTGTGTGTGTGTGTGTGTGTGTGTGTGTGTGTAAAATAAAGTACATAGATTTACAAAGAAAATGAATACTATTCAAATATAGTTATCAAATTATTTTTAAAAAAGGAAAAAAAAATAAGTTCACAGACCCCAAGTAATCCAAACTAGAGTACTTAAGTCAGAATCAAGAACACCTGGGTTTGAGTATTTTTTTCTGATACTAACTTTACAACTTTGGGTGATTCACTTAGAGACTGAGCCTCAGGCAACTTTCTAAGACAATCAGTTACAGACAAGTGCAATACATTGGTAGGAAGAAATCTCTATTGGCAACATTATAGGACTTTCACGTATTGTTACAACATGACATATGCATCACACTAATTGTAAGTCCTCGCCCTGCTTTACTACTGTATTTTCTGTGTAGCTGAAAGAATACTGCACATGAAATCAGAAGGTTTAGGTTCACAGCCCTGCTCCCATTCTCAAGTGACCCTGGTTCAATCTCTTTATTTATCTGAATCTCAGTTTTCTAAACTAGAAAATGAGAATGACAATATCCCTAACCACATTCATTGTGAGGGAAGTATTTTCTAAACATTTAAGTGTTATGTAATTGTCAGGATCCAAAATCTTGTAGCTGAATCTACATATATGTTGAAACATTCAGCCCTCTTCCTCAACTCATAACTTCCTTCTCTAAACTCTAAATGATATCATCTGCATGTGCTCATTTGACATTAAAATAAGTGATGATTATATAATATAATTTAATATTTTGATAGAAATGCTAGATATGGCTTATCCTTTCACTGATGTAAATCACAATTCCTTTGAAGCTGGCATGATGTCACCTATGTCTTTCTATAAATATCTATCTTGTACTCAACAAATACCCTTGAGTCCTTTCTTCTGGAATCCACAGGTTCTCCTGCAATTTTGGACAGTATTCAGATTACACATTTGCCTTCTTTGAGCCTTAATATATGAGAAGCTTGGTACTTTTTTTCAGTGATATATATCCCATCGTGATTATGCCACTTCTTTCATGAAAGTAATTGCAGTTAATGTATAAAACAACTGTGTCCTCATCCTTAATTTTTCCAGTGATTTGAGGTTTATTTCTTATATTAAGATCACAGTATTTTTTGGTATGCAGACATACATCATCTGTGATGACATGTATGACATACATGATCTGTAAAATGTTAAAGTTAGAGATAAATATTTACATGGAAGGTAATGCAGATTGCAATCAGCTCATTTTCTCAAAAAAAGTTCCTTTCTTCTCTGCTCCAAATACTCAAGCCTAGATCAAGCTCATGACTGTTCTGAAATATTTGTCAACATTGACTATCTGCATATCATGAGAACAATAGGAATTTTTCATCCACTTTGTTTTTCTGTTGGGAATCAGTAGACAAGTGTCTTTGGTATATTATAGTAGTAAATATATATAGACTCTTTTTCCTACCTAGTATATATAACATAAATACACACACACACACACATATATACATATCTGTACATATATATACATATCTGTACATATATATACATATCTGTACATATATTTGCAGATATATAGTTTTGTTGTTGTTTTTTTCTTGGAGGGCAATCGGGGTTAAGTAACTTGCCCAAGGTCACATGGCTAGGTTTTTTGTTTGTGCCTGCGTTAAGTGTCTGAGGCCGGATCCGAACTCAGGTCCTTCTGACTCCAGGGCTGACGCTCTACTCACTACTCCACCTAGCCGCCCCTAGATATATAGTTTTAAAGTATATTCTAGTACATGATAAGAAAGCTTCATGATAATATAGTATTGACACAGTGGGATAAAATATACTTCTTCAATTTTAACCATATGCTGAATTATATTATTATCTATCATTGTCAAATATTGCCCTATCTCACCAACTAAATTTTTAGTTTTTGAAGGGCAGGGGATATGACATGATTCCTGTATGTATCCCTAGTGCTTATAATCCTGACCTCCATACTGCCAGTGATCTATGCACAGGTGATAATGATGGAAATGAGGAGGAGAGGAAAGTTTATGTCAAAAAGTGTTATGAAAATAGCAGAGGGCCTTGGGTGTAAATCTTTTACACTTCACTACCTGTAGGACCTTGAGCAAGTTACTCTTTGGCTGTCACATTCCTCATCAGCAAAAAAATTGTATTGGGTAGGATTCTATGTGCTTCAAAGTCCCTTCCATCTCTATATCTGTGATCCTGTTAATGACTATGATGGTGATTGTGATGACAAAAACAATGGTGAGTGATAGTGAGACTAAAAAGAAATCATGCTGAGATATACTGAAGTGAAAGATTTAACTAATTACTCAAAGTTTTATCCATATTATGTAAAATATGAGGATATTGAAAATGTCTAAATGTTTGAACAAATGCTGAGTTATAATCTAGATGATTTGTTAAATTTCCTCTTCTTATGTCCTATGTCTCAGAGACATACATTGAAGTTGGATTCTGATGCCTTGATGCATCACATAGATAACTTGACTACTTAAACATCCCTCTGATAAATATCAGCCAATGTCCTTCTATGCTTGAAAGATCTCAATCACAGGTCTAATGACAAATTGGTTTGTCTTTTGTCTGGCAGTTGTCCTAGAAGAGGTCCATCACCACATTGATTTCAGAGGACCAAAATTTTTGATTATACTAACCCTTGAGCACCATCTACTAAGGCGTTAAAGGGATTTTGACTCATTCTTGATGCAAAACGAAAATTATAAAATTGTAGATGTAGAGAATTGGGACCTCATCAGGCACCTAGTCTAACCTATATATGAAAGGAATCCCTATTATAACCTATCAAATGAAAAACTCCAGACTCTTCTTGAAGGCCTCCAAGGGCACCCAGCATCTCTCAGATCAGATCATTCCACTTCAAACAATTAAAGTCTTTCTTGGTATCAAGCCTAATTTTGTCTTCCTCCACATATCACTCCCAGTTTTCCCCTCAGAAACCAAACAGGACAAATCTATTTTTCCCTCAACATGACAGCTTCTCAAATACATGAAGATGCTCCTTATACCCTACTGATTCTTCTCCATGCTAAAAATGTCCATGTTCTTGAACATATAGTTATATAACATTGATTCCAATCCTTTTATTATGCTAGGGTACTATCCTCCTCCCCCCGAGGTGAGACTAACACCTCTCTCTTCATATGCATCCTCAAATAACATTCAAAAAACCATAATATTTATGGTTCATATTTAGCTTGCAGACCACCATAACCATGAGATATTTTTTCTTTTAATGTTCAGAACTTAACCTGACCATGGCTTTATCTTATATTTGTGAAGTTTCTCTTTTGTTGTAGTCAAATAGAAAGACTTTAACATTACCCATACCACATTTCTTCTTATTCACGGTAGGGTGATGCTTCAACATTTCAAGATCCATTTTACCTTCTGACTGTATAATTTCATTTTCACCTCTCACCTTTGTGTCATCTGAAAATTTGATATACATTGCATCTAAGCCCTTATCTGTGATCAATATCAATACAAAAATAACATAAGACAATGTGCAGATTCCTGGAGAGCTCTACTGAAGGCTTTCTGTCACTTTGACACTGAACCATGAACATCTTTGAGATGACTTCATTCAACCCTGGGTGTAACTCATCATATTATGACTTCATCCATATTTCTCTATCTTTACTACAAAATAGTAAAATATTCTTTATTAAAAGTAGAAAAATGAGTAAATGACACTTCATCAAAAACTTTCCTAAAATATATAAAAATTATATTCAAGTTATTTCTCCCAGATCTTTTGTCTACTAGTTCAGTAATCTTTGCCAGGCTTCATTCATTTGATCATTTCAGACAGTCAGGATTCTTACTGAATTATTAGTTCTTGCTGTCCCTTGCACAAGACATTCCATCTCTTAACTCTGGGCATTTTCAGCGACTATCCCCCATTCCTGAAATTCTCTCCCTCTTCTTCACTACCTCCAGACTTACCTTACCAGACTTCCTCCAGAAAGGTCTGCCTTTTACAAAAAGTCTTTCCAATTCCCCATCAAATCTACTTCCATCCCTGTGTTGATTATTTGAAGTTTATCTTTTGCATAGCTTATTCCTACATAGTTATTTGCTTGTTGTCTTCCCCATTGGACTGTGAGCTCCTGAGAGCAAGGACTGTCTTTTGCTTCTATTTTAATCCCCAGGGCTCAGCACAGTGCCTGACATATAATAGGTGTTTAATAAATGTGTATTGACTTATTATTGACTGACCTACTTCTATCACATGGCATTGCTACAATTTGCTCATTCATTTTGGGCTAATTTGCCACCTTGAAAAGCCTTGTTGACTAAACTCTAGAAAATTTGACGCCTTAGGTATTATTACTGTCTCCTTCCTTAAATTTTGTCTCCTGTTAATTTCTAGGTGTCTCAATTGCCATCTTCTCCATTCTTGGCAGCTATGTAACTTTGTAGTTATATAACTTAAGGTTGTGGTTTGCAATACACATACCTTACACATATACATACACATACACAAACTTTGTAATATATAACTTAAGGAATCTACCTAAGAAATCTTCTCCATTCTATATTCTTTTCCATTTAAATCCATTTGATTAAATTTTTGAAGTAACTGGTAAATGCATTGTTACTATATTTATTAGGTGCATCCCACCTTTGGACAGAAAACTTTCAACCCTATGTCACAATCTAGAAATCTGGACCCTTTGCACACTGCTTAGCCAGATATACACTTTTCATAGTATTTTTTTTCTCTTCAGCATCCCTTGCCTTGTGGAAGTAGCAGTAAGGCAAAAGCAACCTGTGCCCCATGGTCACTGGCTTCTTGCCCAAGCCTTCATAATCATTGCTTACACATTTTTGGTTCTTTCTAGAAATATTGGTGGTGACATGAAGCAGCAGAAGTAGAAAGCTGTCATTCATTTTGATAAGTCTGTCAAAATCACAATTCCTTTAATTAAGTAAATAAAAGTTTTGGGGTCATAATGACACCACCATTATCTGTAAACTGATGTCATGGAGACACAGTTATCTGTCAATTAATGTCATGGTCACTAGGCCATTATCTGTAAACTGATTGGCAGAAACATTCAGAGAGCTTCAAGGTGTAAAATAAGGTTTGGAAAAAAGATAAGAGGGAAAAGCTCCGATTCCTTTCCTCATAGAAACATGGATTTTGAGTTAGAAGGGATCTAAGAGGCCACTTCTTCAAGCCTGCTCAGCTTCCAGATGAAGTTTCTTGTTTAATTCCAAGTAATATAAATGTATCACACATATTTTAAATAAATATGGAATATGCACACAAATATATTAATACAGTTGACATGTATATAAGTATCCATATACATAGTTGCCATCTATGTACATGTATGTTTATATGTGGTCTCCGTATATCCATGCATTATATATACTTTAATGTTATGTGACAAAATATATTGTTGTATACATTATATATAACACACAATAAAAGTACATGCACATATATGAGTGTAATTGTGTCAACACAATTTAAATGCCTCAATATTCTTCTAATAAAATTTCTTGGAGAGGCTTTTGTATGTGCACCATCTCCAAAGCCATTTTCTTTTTAAATGCTCTGATTCATGGGGCTTCTGAACTTATGAAATTCAATAACTAGCCCTTTTTAAAGCACCTTAATGGAAAAGCACTCCAGCTTATAAAATCAAACGGCCCACCCCCACTCTAAACAACAACGAAAAGATTCATCATAATCCGTTTGACTCATCAACTGTGTGTGTAACTTTACAAAAGAAAAATGTTATAGGTAAATTCTTGTTGCATATAGCTTTAAATTTATGTTCCATAGTTTAAGTAAATATGAAAAAACTGTCAACACAGCTTTTACAAATCCCAAGGATTTTCATTCTATGTAATAAAATAAATAGGACCTAAGATATAGGGCATATCAAGAAAAGATCATCACTTTCACAAGAATAAAAAAGAGAAAAAAAGTGTGACTTTTATACATCTGACAAATAAGTTACAACAGAAAAAGAAATGAAAAGGGGTTTTGAAGGGAAGGAAGGAATATTTATTAATTATTAAGGTAATCTTTAATTAGGATCCTTATTTCTTTTTCCTTTTCTTTGTTCCCCCTCTGTTTGCATTGTTTGCTTGAGTAGAAGGTAAGAATTCTTATTCATCAACTTAGTCCAAAAGTGGTCTGAGAAGTCCTAATAATTGAGATTGGCTTCTTTCTCTCTGAAGCAACTCTTGACTGCCATGTAGCTTCCAATCAGGGGTAAGTGAGGGATACTACAAGAACTAAAGCCCATGAGTCATTAATCTCTTTGCAAATATCAACACCAAAGTATTCCTTCAATATTCTGGGAATGTCATGCTTTTTCTGGTAAGATGCTCTGGTGTTTTCAGAAGCTAAATTTATATGAAAAAAAGATCTACAGGGAAGTTTGTCAGTTTATCCCTTCTCTTTTATAGTCATAAACTTGTTTTGGAAGTTCTGAAGGTATTATCAATAATGGTGAAACAATGAAATAAAATAAATACACATGCATGTGTACATGAACATACAAATAGACCTTCACATGCACATACACCTATACATATACATACACAAGCTTTCTGAACATGAAATATTATCTTATTAGTGAACTGTCCCAAATGTGAAGAAGGTTATTTACTATCCATGATTCTATGCAGCATATATCAACATCCACCCATTAAGCTTAGTGTTAAGTTCCAAACAGGAATTTAACCTTAAAAGCAGATACTCTTTGTAGGAGAGGTATAACAATTTTTTCAAGGGGTGCTTCAAGAACCGATAAAGGCAACATTTGCTGGATTTCCTCCAAATGAGGACAAAGGAAGGCTGCCTGATTTGTCTTCAAGTTTCCTGCTGCTTTCTGAGTTTAACTTTTGATTATAACTTTTCTGTTATTGTTAAATTGTTTCAGTCATCTCTGACTCTTTGTCCCCACAGTTGGGGTTTTCTTGGCAAAGATACTGGAGTAGTTTGTCATTTCCTCCTCCAGCTCATTTTACAGAGGAGGAAACCGAGGCAAACATGGTTAGGTGATTTGCCCAGGATCACACAGCCGAGGCCAAATTTGTACTCAGCAAGAGTCAGGATGATGTCAAGCCCTGCACTGGATACACAGCACTGTCTAGACACCTCTCACCATAACTTTAAAAAATGGGAAGGACTACTATTTTTATAACTTCATTATTCTGGATTACTGGGTTGCAACTAATCCACCATAATGAAAATATAAAGATAGTAGTGTTTCCCATTTTTTCTTCCTTCAGATATATACCAAGTTTACTTTAAAAACCAAGCAGACATGCAAATGCTTGTTTCTGTCATATTACTTTTTTTTTATTTTTGGCAATGCTACTAATTGGTCATTTAAATGAAAAATGGCAAGTGTGTTTTATTAATTTCCAAATTGTTTTCAGCAAAAGGATTAGTAATTAAAAATAAAACCAGGTTTTCAGTAAGATGAGATGGGGGTACAGGACAATTACAAAGTGTCAGTGAGAAATGAGAGGCCTGTAATTCCCGATTCAAATATATTCTCCTTTTTAAAATAACAACCTATAAAAGGAAAATTTCTACCAAGCAGAAGACAATCAACAAATCCATTAATAAATCAACAGGAATTCATACAGTGCTTACTGAGGCAGGCACTAGGTTAGATGCAGGGGATACAAAGAAAAATAAATAAATAAAACAATCTTCTGCCATAAGTAGCTTACATTCCATGGCAAAGACAAGAAGAAAAAAGTATACACAGAAGAAATACAATGTACACACACACACACACACACACACGTAAATAGAAACTAGTAAAATGCAAGGCATTTGGAGGAAAAGATACAATCAGCAGGGGTTTTATACAGTTTTATACAGTTATAGGTTTTATACAGTTACATAACATTTTTGTAGTCCATCTCTCAGGGTTTCCAAGAATAGAGTATTCACGCATAAGAATAGAGGTCAATTGACTAAATAAATCATTTACCTCATTCCATTTGGCCTTGATATGTTTATCAGGTGAAAACACATCTCAATTGAGCTAATCAATTATAATAGTTAACCTGTTGCAAATGAAGCCTGGTATTCTCAGTTCAATTCATTAGAGACATTTCAAATAGATTTGAGAGGAATTCTAATAATACTGGTTGAGTGACTCAGTTACTCCCTTTGGGGCTTGTTTAAAACTAAAAAGCCTGTTTGGAATCAGGGATTCGACAGTGTGGTAGTTTAGTGTTGCACCTCTTCTACCTGAAGCCCTGAGAAGGAAGTATATGAGGAGGATGAGATAGGGTCATACTTACCTCCTGTAGTTGCTGTGAGAACCAAATGAGATCATAGTTACAAAATATTTAAGATACTATCTAGCATATGGTGGGTGAGCTGGGTGGTGCAATGGATACAGCACCAGAACTGAAGTCAGGAAGACTCATCTTTTTTAGTTCAAATCTGGCCTCAGACCCTTACAAGTTGTGTAATCCTGGGCAAATCTCTTGACCGTGTTTGTTCAGTTCCTCATCTTTAAAAAAAAATAAAAGCTGGAGACAGAAACGGCAAAACCACTCCAGTGTCTCTGCCAAGAAAGCTCCAAATGGGCTTATGAAGAGTCAGGCATGATTGAAAATGAACAACAACAAAAAAAAGAAAAACCAACCAAACAAAAAAAACAAACCAGCAACTAGCATCTAGGAGAGTTTAAGAAATGCTTATTTCCTTTATCTGCCCTGTCCTCCTCAGATGATAACATAGTAAACTTCTGAGGAATGGAGGATCTGTGCTTTTTCAAAGGTATGTTAGCAGGGTCCCTAGAGCAGTGACAGCTGGTATCAGGGTCCACATTCAGAGTCAAAGACAAACTGGACACAATGAAGAAAAATAGCTTTGGGAAATCAGGAAAAAAAAATTACCTCTTACCTAAGAGGGGGGCATCTGGAGGACTTTATCAAAATGAACTAGTTGCTATGAGTTACCCCTTTTATATATATACACTATTTAAGCTTGAACCCCTCAATTTCTGTATATACTAAACATTGACTTGTACAAAAGCATCTATCCTAAATTTTTGGGAGATGATCTGTACTAATAGTTCATACTACAGCCTCTTAGTAAATCTCCCTTTCTGACATCTAATTATCTTGATAAATAATTGATATCAACTTATAATTGTGGAGTGAAAAACAGACCAATGGCTGAGGCAGAGCCAAGATGGCGGAGTAGAAACAGGACATCCAAGGCTCTCTCCCCCCAGATTACCTCCAAACTATGTAAAAGGGGACTCTGAACAACTTCTGGAGCCCTGGCAACCAAAGAATGCCACAGAGAAGCTAACCTCGCACTGAGGACAGCCTAGCAGCCCTGCAGGAAGGGCCAGTGCACCACTCTGGGAGCTGGCAGCATAGGGCGCAAAGAGCTGAGCTCAGGTTCCGTGGTATAGCACTAGGGCGGCAGGGCCAGCAGCTGACTGGAGGGACCCCAGAACACCAGCAGCTGTGGCGATTTAAGAATGGTCAACACAGATATGCCTAGGACAAACTGAGAGGTTAGTACCCTATGGACTTTGGGACCAGTATTTGGAGAACACGTCGGCTTCCTCCCCTGGGGGCTAGAAGCCACTGAGGAGACACGTCATTTTGCAGTTTTCAGTGGCAGCTCCAGCTCCTGGCCTGCAAACTGTAGGGAGATCCAGTGATCAGTCTGGTGGGGGGGGGGGGTGGTAATTGCTCTTGCTTTAACCTCCCTGGATCTGGATTGTGGTCTGGGGGGGAGAGCGTGGGGTGGGTTCCCAGCTTGCCAGAAATGTAAGTTGTCCCCCAACACATTCAAGACGAAGCTCCCCTGTCTGGTGGCAGAGCTCTACTGTGGCAACAAGCCCAAAAGTCAAGTAATTAAGTGGCAACATGCCAAGGCAAAGGAAACAAAATAAACAGAAAAATGCAACATTAGACTCCTATTTTGGGGGCAAAGAGGATAGAAGCATGGAACAGTCAGAGGACTGTGAGGTCAGAAATCCTTCTCCAAAAGCCCCAAAGGAAAATATGAGCGGGTTACAGGACATTGAGGACCTTAAGAAGGACTTTAAAAATCAAATAAGAGAAATGGAGGAAAATTGGGAAAAGAAATGAGAAGGATGCAGGAAAAGTATGAAATAAGGGTCAACAGCCTTACTGAGGAAAATAACACCTTAAAAATAGACTAACTTGGGGGCGGAGCCAAGATGGTGGAGTAGAAACAGCTCTTCCAAGCCTCTCTGCCCCCGGATTCCCCACAAACTACGTAAAAAAGGACTGTGAACAACTTCTGGAGCCCCAGCACCCACAGAACGACACAGAGAAGCTAACCTCCCGCTGAGGACAGCCCAGCAGCCCTGCAGGAAGGACCAGCGCAGCAGTCTGGGAGCCGGCAGCGTGCAGAGCGGAGAGCGCAGGAGCCGAGCCGAGCCGAGCCCAGGTCTGTGCGAGCCGAGGTTTTAGCTCCAGGGAGGCAGGGCCAGCAGCTGGCTGGAGGAACCCCAGAACACCAGGAGCTGTGGCGATTCCAGAATTATCAACATAGACATGCCTAGGACAAAGTAAGAGGCTAGTGTCCTATGGACTTTGGGGCCTATATTTGGGGAATGCATCACCTCCCTCCCCTGGGGGCTAGAAGCTGCTGAGGAGACACGCCATTTTGTAGTTTTCAGAGGCAGGTCTGGCTCCCAGCCAACAAATCGTGGGGAGATCCAGCAATCAGTCTTGGGGGGTAATCGCTCTTGCTTTAACCTCCCTGGATCTGGATTGTGATCTAGGGTGGAAGTTGTGGGTGGGTTTACAGCTTGCCAGAAACGGAAGTTGCCCCCACACGTTCGGGATGAAAATTCCTCTAGCTGGCCTTAAAGCCATAGTGTGGCAACAAGCCCAAAAGTCAAGCAATTAAGTGGCAACATGCCAAGGCAAAGGAAACAGAAAAATGCAACCCTAGACTCCTATTTTGGGGGCATAGAGCGGGAAAAGGACTGTGAGGTCAGAAGTCCTGCTCCAAAAGCCCCAGGGAAAACATGAACGGGTTGCAGGCCATAGAGGACCTTAAGAAGGACTTTAAAAATCAAATAAGAGAAGTGGAAGAAAAATTAGAAAGAGAAATGAGAAGGATGCAGGAAAAGTATGAAATGAGGGTCAACAGCCTGACTGAGGAAAACAACACCTTAAAAAATAGACTAGCTCAAATGGCAAAGGAGGCCCAAAAGGGCAATGAGGAGAAGAATGCCTTAAAAAGTCGAATTTGCCAGATGGAAAAGAATCTCAAAAGTTCACTGAGGAGATTCATTCCTTCAGAGTTAGACTGGAGCAAATGGAAGCTAATGACTTTATGAGAAATCAAGATGCTGTTAAGCAGATCCAAACAAACGAAGATTAGAAGGCAATGTGAAATATCTCATGGGAAAAACCACTGACCTGGAGAATAGATCCAGGAGAGACAATTTAAAAATTATTGGACTACCTGAAAGCCATGATCAAGGAAAGAACCTAGAAATAATCCTTCAAGAAATTCTCAAGGAAAATTGCCCTGATGTTTTAGACCCAGAGGGCAAAATAGAGGTTGAAAGAATCCACAGATCACCTCCTGAAAAAAAGATCCCAAAAAGAAAACTCCCAGGAATATTATAGCCAGGTTGCAGAATCCCCACATCAAGGAGAAAATACTCCAAGCAGCCAGGAAGAAACAGTTTCAATATTGTGGAAACACAATCAGAATAGCCCAGGACCTCCAGCTTCTACACTGAGGGATTGAAGGGCATGGAATATGATATTCCAGAGGGCAAAAGAACTGGGAATGAACCCAAGGGTCACCTACCCAGCAAAACTGAGTATTTTGTTTCAGGGGAAAATATGGTCATTCAGTGGAATAGAGGACTTTCAAGCATTCTTGAGGAAAAAACCAGAGTTGAATAGAAAATTTGACATCCAGACACAAGAAGGAAGAGATGCCTGAGAAGGTAATCAGGGAAAAGAAATCAAAAGGAACTTATCAAAGTTGAACTATTTACATTCCTATATGGAAAAGCAATAACTGTGACTGATGATATCTTTCTCACTATGAAAATAATGGAAGAAGGGTGTTTGGTCATATGAATACATATGTGAATGTGTGTGTATATGGTTACAGTTATATATGGATAAAGGGCATAGGTTGAATTTGTTGGGAAGGGAGAATACTCAAGGGATGAAATTATGAGGTGAGAGAGGAAAGTGGTAAGAGGAGATAGGGAGAGACAGGGTAGGGTAAACTATCTCATGTAGAAGAAGCAAGGGGAAGTGGTTGCAAGGGAGGGGGAGAATAGGAAGGCAAAAAAAGACAAAACCACATTCTCATTGAATTTGGTTCAGGGAGAGAATGACATACATACTAAATGGGATATCTCAACCTGCAGCAGAATAGGGGGAAGGGGGATGAGAAGAGGGATGATGGATGGGAGGGCATCCTTGGGGGAGGGGAGGTTGGAAGTACCCACTATAGAAGAGGGACAGGATCATGTAGGGAATGCACCAGGTGGGGGGTGCGATGAGTGGGAGGGAATTATAAGTAGCCTTGTACAATATATCTACTATGATAATGTTTTGCATAGCTAGACATGTACAACATATACTGAATTACTTATCTCCCCAGAGGGAATGGGTGACAAGGGAGGAAGGAAATGGATCTGAAATTCAAGGTCTTAACATTAAATGTTTCAAATATATATAAATACTATTATTAATACTGTTTTGCTTGTAATTGGGAGATAAGATGTGCAGGCATTGGGACACAAAGATTCACCTTCCTCCATTGGAAAAGTCGATGGGGTATGGGAGAAGGTATGGGAGAGAGCAGATTGGAGGAAGCGATATATTGTGGGACTGCTATTCTCGGAAGTTGGGTAGGGGAGTAACGGGGGGAAATGATTGTAACTCAAAATCTGGTGGAAATGAATGATGTAAAACAGAAGTTAATAAAGCATGTGTTTAAAAAAAAAGAAATCAGGTGCCCTTTAGGTTACAAAATTGAATGCTTTCACTCAAAGGAAAAAGAAACAGAGGTTTAATGGAAAATGTCAATGACTTAACTTGATACTGGCTGTTCCCTATCTCTGGTGAATTCACTCTCTCCTTACTTCCTGATCTTAGAAACCTTTGTTTTTCTTTAAAACTAAGCTTATGTATCATCCCCTACCAGGGCTTTTTAAACTTTTTCCACTCCTGACTCCTTTTGGTGTTTCAGTGGCATTTGTTGGCTTTGCGTGGCCTGAGGACGTGCACAGTGCAAAGTTTTTGGTGCTTTGTGTTCATAACCAAGGTTGCAGGGAACTTACACCATGCATCATGGACAAGGGCTGCCAACAACACCTTGAATTCATTACACATTTGATTTTGAATTAGTTTTTGGTTTTTGTATATTCAGAAACCTATTACTCTTGCCAAATTTTTCATGACCCTATAAGTGATCAGGACCCACAGTTTAAGAAGCACAGCTCTATATGAAATCTGTACAAAACCACCCTCCCCAACAAACTTCTAGGGTATTCCGTCTCTATCTTCCCTGCATGTATTTTATACATACTTACATGTTGTATCCTCCAATAGAATTGAAACTCCTTGAGGGGAGCTACCATTGCATATTTGGTTTTATATCTCAAGCAACTACAAAACTACATAATAAATATTAGGCAAAACCACATTCTCATTGAATTTGGTTCTGGGAGAGAATGACATAGATACTAAATGGGATATCTTAACCTGCAGCAGAATAGGGGGAAGGGGGATGAGAGGAGGGATGACGGATGAGAGGGCATTCTTGGGGGCAGGGGAAGTTGGAAGTACCCACCTTCGAAGAGGGACAGGATCAAGTAGGGAATGGACCAGGTGGGGGCTGGGATTGGTGGGAGGGAATTATAAGCAGCCTTGTACAATATATCTACTATGGTAATATTTTGCATAGCTATACATGTACATCACATACTGAATTACTTATCTTCCCAGAGGGAATGGGTGACAAGGGAGGAAAGGAATGGATCTGAGATTCGAGGTCTTAAAATTAAATGTTTCAAATATATATATATATATATATATATATATATATATATATATATATATATATATATATATATATATATATATGAATACTATTATTTATACTATTTTGCATGTAATTGGAAGATAAGATGTGCAGGCATTGGGGCACAGAGATTCACCTTGCCCTAATGGAAAAGTCGAAGGGGGTATGGGAGAAGATATGGGAGAGAGCAGATTGGATGAGGGGATATCCTGTGGGACTGCTATTCTG